>OY754975.1:11065862-11665862 GCA_963576475.1 Molanna angustata
GAGAGGCGGCCGAGACAGAGAAGAAGTGTTAGACGTCCTTGGGCACGGTCGTCAGATTTAAAAAAGAGCGGTAGGGAGTGATTGGATCCGGTGTGCTCAAGATAAGGAGGATTGGAGCAAGAGGGAGAATGACTATGTCCGACTATGACAAGGATGAATATTTCTAATTGGACAGTTTTAACTATGATAAGTACCATACTTTCATGGTAAGTACAAATACCTACCTAATTTATTCAAAGGTGTCTGAGGAGGGGTTTCCACGAACCAAAGTGTATATTGTGCATAACTTGATTTCTAATAGTAGGTACCTATTGTGTTAAAAAACAACAAATAAAAATTACGAGTTAGGTATGCTTTGACGATAAAGAATGTAACACAAGTAGGTACAGCCCATTCGAAACTTTTATATACCTTGGTATAAGTGTTAGTGCATATCGGTGATATCGAGTGTACATATACATTAGCCCCTATTGACGATAAAGAATGTAACACAAGTAGGTACAGCCCATTCGAAACTTTCATATACCTTGGTATAAGTGTTAGTGCATATCGGTGATATCGAGTGTACATATACATTAGCCCCTATTGACGATAAAGAATGTAACACAAGTAGGTACAGCCCATTCGAAACTTTCATATACCTTGGTATAAGTGTTAGTGCATATCGGTGATATCGAGTGTACATATACATTAGCCCCTATTGACGATAAAGAATGTAACACAAGTAGGTACAGCCCATTCGAAACTTTTATATACCTTGGTATAAGTGTTAGTGCATATCGGTGATATCGAGTGTACATATACATTAGCCCATATTCAGTAACTATTGGAACTAAATTAGGAACGTTCTAAAATTGTAGATTTCAGATTTACGGTCTTATTTCAGCGTTATAAAATACCAACTTGGACTAAATGGAATAGGAACGTACCTATATTGGCCGGAACGTTCTTAAAAAGTTACTGAATTAGACGTATTTTAAATAATTATGAAAATGATGAAAATTTAATAATTTTCATCATTTTTCAAAATACGTCTGATTCAGAAGCTTTTTAAGAACGTTCCGGCCAAAATAGGTACGTTCCTGTACCATTTTGATAGTTGATATTTTATAACGCTGAAATAAGACCGTAAATCTAAAATCTACAATTTTAGAACGTTCCTATTTTAGTTATAATAGTTACTGAATAGGGGGTATTGTGATTGTATTAGTACAAGCGCCATTAACCGATCGCGCACACATACTTAAATCAGTACTGCTTCAGACGTCAAACGGATGAAAAGTATAGGATGTTTTGCATAATAATATTGATTTTAATAAAAGTTCTTTTTTTAATTAAAATAACATTTTTTTCATGAAGTATATAATAGTTTCTTTCAATATGTCACAATATACAAAATTAGGACGTGGCATACCTCTTTCCGGTCAGTCCCTAGAACTAATTTTTAATCTGTACGAGTATTTCCGGGAACAATATAAAGTCAACAATAATACAATATCTCCGTTAGAACAAACATCAAAAGCGACTAAATTATCTATTGCGACTGTAAAAAATATAATAAGGGAAAAAAATAAATTTACTTCCGATTTTTCTACTTCTTTTTCTTCACCGAAAAAAAATGGAAGTGTCTTAAAAAAATTAATTTCGATAGTTTCGACAGTGTAGTTATAAGACGTTGCATGCATGATTTTCATGTTACAAAAAAAGAACTCCCTACACTGTCGAAATTATTAGTTGAAACTCAGGCATAAACTTTATGGGTGGAAGAACTTCTTTGTGGCACATAGTCAAAGAACTGGGTTTCAAATGAAAAAAAAACAGAAGACAATAGAAAATTATTAATAGAAAATAAAAAGTTATGTGGGATCTAAAAAAAATACCAGCAATGATCGGGTTCAAGTGTGTCTTCTTCTTCTTCTTTCAGCCTCTTTCATTCCACTGCTGGATAAAGGCCTCTTCCTGAATTTTCCACTTATCTCTGTCCTGGGCGCTCTGTTTCCACCCATGTCCCACCAGTTCAACAATGTCATCAGTCCATCTCCTCTGTGGTCTCCCTACACCCCTTCTATTATGATAGGGTCTCCAATTCAGAATTTTGGGGGTCCATCTATCATCCTTCTGTCTTGCCACATGACCTGCCCATTGCCACTTCAGCCTTCCCACTCTTTCTGCAATGTCGGTGACCTTTGACCGGCGTCTTATTTCCTCGTTTCTTATTCGGTCTCTCAAGGATACGTCCAACATTTGTCTCTCCATTGCTCGTTGAGTACACTTAAGTCTGTGGAGGCTTCTGGCAGTAAGTGACATGGTTTCGAGACCGTATGTTGTCACTGGCAAAACACAAGAATTGTACACTTTGGCTTTAAGGTTATTCGGAATTTCCCTGTTACCGAATATGTACCTCAACTTTCCAAAAGCAGCCCAACTCAGCCCTATACGTCTTGGCAGTTCGGCGGTCTGGTTTTCTTTACCCAATTTAATTTTATGTCCAAGGTATATGTATTCTTCAACAGCACCAATAGTCTTATTTCCAATGCAAATACTGTGTGAAGTTGGACTCAAAATCTTGGTTTTGTCTATGTTCATTTCCAGACCGATTTTTCTAGAGGCTTCATATAATTCTGCTACCATAGCTTCCAGTTCAGACAATTCTTCGCTTATTATTACTATGTCGTCTGCAAAACGGAGGTGATTTAAATATGTGCCATCTATTTTAATGCCTTTATTGTTCCAGTTTAATGTTTTGAAGACATCTTCTAATGCCAGTGTGAATAGTTTTGGGGATATCGTATCACCCTGTCTTACACCCTTCTCGATTTTGATTTTTTCTGTTTTCAGATTTTCGTTCACTTTTACATCCATAGTAGCATTTTCATAAATATATTTAATCAATCTTATGTATCTAGAATCAATCCTAGCATTTTCAAGAGCACTTAAAATTGACCAGGTTTCTAGAGAGTCAAATGCTTTACGATAGTCTATAAAAGCCATATGAATTTTTATGTTATACTCTGTAGCTTTTTCTATAAGTAAACGCAAAGTTTGAATATGATCTGTGGTTCCGAAACCCTTACGGAAGCCAGCCTGTTCTACGGGTTGGTAGAAGTCAAATTTTGGAGTAAGACGGTTTGTCAATATTTTTGTCAGCAGTTTGTATAAGTGAGGGAGTAAGCTAATCGGCCGATAGTTTTCCAAATTCCCTTGGTCACCTTTTTTAAACAGCAACTTAACTTCGGCATTTTTCCAGTCATCTGGAATTACTTCTTGTTCTAGACATTTATTTAACAATATTTGTACCGCCTCTTTCAATTCACTGCCTCCAATCTTCAGCATATCACTAGTTATCCCATCTTCTCCAGGTGCTTTATTATTTTTCATGTTATTCAATGCTATGTTTATTTCATTTAGATTTACTTCTGGTATCTCTTCGGATCCCGCATTTAATATATTATTATTCTCTGCTTCAGGTCTTCTTAGCCTGGAAGAGTATAGTTCTTTGTAAAATTCTTTCACTTCTTTAGCTATAGACTCCGTATCATTTATAGTTTCCCCATTTTTGTTCTTTATCTTTGTTATATTCTGCCTGCTGCAGCACAAATTTGATTTTAGGACTTTCATATTCTTATTTCTTTCGATAGTTTCTCTGATGCAATTTGTATTGAATTTTCTGATATCTTTTCTGATTTGTCTTCGAATGGTTTTGTTTAGATTTTTATATTCATCTGTATCTCTGCATAGAGTTTTTCGCTTTTCTAATAGACTAATTGTATCGGGAGACAACTTCTCATTATTTTTTCTCTGTCTGAAGGAGATTTTCTTAACTGCAGTATGAACGGTAGATGTCACCTTGTCAGATAGTTGATTTATTTCCATGTCATGAAGCGCATCTATTGGTTCGAGTTTATTTTTGATAGTGGTTTGAAACTCTGTTTGGTGTCTTCTTAGCAATTCCGTGGAAAGTGTTTGACCATTCTTCTTATTTATCATTTTTGCTCTTTCTAGTTTAGTATTTATGCTAAATGAAGCCCTTACGAGTCTATGGTCACTTCCCGTGTCAAAAGAGTTAAGCACTGAGACATTTTTGCAGTATCTTTTAGCATTTGTAAGGATAAAATCTATTTCATTTCTTGTTCTACCGTCTGGGCTTTTCCATGTCCACTTTCTTTGTGGTTGTTTCTTAAAGAATGTATTCGTACAGAATAATTGTTCGCTTTGTAGATAATCCATCAACATTTCGCCTCTTTCATTTCTGCTCCCCAGCCCGAACTTTCCAATATTGTCTGAATCTCCTAGCTTCTTCTCTCCGATCTTTGCATTGAAATCTCCAGTAATAATTACTAGTTGAGATTTTTCTGATCTTCTGGCCTTTGTAATGTCTTCATAAAAATGTTCTATGTCTTCATCGTTTGATGTGCTTGTAGGGGCATATGCTTGTATTACTTGGATTGTGTATTTTTTATTTAGTTTCAGAAGTATGTATATGACTCTCTTGGATACAGTACTCATCTTTGTTACATACTGTTTGATATTTTTGTTAATCAGAAATGCCACTCCTCCTACTGAAGCTTCTGCATTATTTTGATAGAGAATATGGCCGGATGAGAGTGTGGTTGCCTTTTCCTCTTTTAATCTGGTTTCACAGATTCCGAGAATATCCCATTTTATGGCTTGTAGCTCCTTTTCCAGTCTGATCTGATCCTCTTCTTGTCTCATAGTACGTATATTGTATGTTGCTATTGCAATGTTTGTTCTGCTTTTGTTTTTCGAATATCTGCCCCCCCCAGAATCCTTGGGGCTGACCGGTGTTGCGTCGGTGTGAGATTCTGAGTCGACATGTCCAAAAAGAGGAAGAAAAATATAAACTAAGTGATGCTATTATGGATTCTATTATGGAAGATAAGACGTTTGTTGTAAATACAGGTGACAGCTCATTATCACAAAGTAAATCTGAAGAGTCTGAATTATCGGGAGAAGAATGTTAGATACTAATTTGTTCTCGGCATTTTCATCTGATCACTGATCACATAATAAAATTGAGACTTTCTGTAATTTGCATAATTTTTATAGAAAATTAAATTATCTAGTTGGGGTGTTTCGGCGTTTTTTTTTATGTATAAGTAGTTATGTTTGATTTTACCTATGTACTAAAAGTTATTGTGTATGTTTAGAATGTTGTGTAGGTAATTGATAAAATAAATATATAAAATAATTAATATTTTTTTTATAAAAAATTTTTTTAACCATCCTGTTACTAACACTTATGCAAGGGACTATTAAAGCTCCGAACGGACTGTACTTAAATAAAAAAATCGAGAACATCCTTTCATAATTTTCTTAACATTGAATTTGTAAGTGATTTTTCACTAGCATTATTAATTTTAATTTAGTTGACAGTCAAATAATGTTATGAAAAGTATAATAGGTATTATTATGAATTTAACTGTTTTTCGTTGAAAACATGTAAAAACAGTAAAATATTACCCATCTTAAATAATAATATTCAATTTTTTTTAACGCTCAGCCGGAAACGCAGTCAGAGGTTATCATCTTTTAAATTTTTACTTTATTTTTCCATATTTCTCAGAAAGCATAAGAGCTAGAACGCTGAAAATTTCTACAGACATAGACAAATACAAAATCTCAAATTAGTTTTTTCAAAAAAATTCCAAATTTTCTAAAATATTTTTTACTAAGAAAAATATTTTATTTTTTATGATAAATTTATGTGTTCTGAAAATAAATTTATGTGATATGAAACACCCCAACTAGATAATTTAATTTTCTATAAAGAATATTAACATTTTAGTAGTATATTTTAAATTTTTTTTTAACAATTTTTATAAAAATTGAATTGAGTGACGACATCGCTTCATACAATTTGTATGGCAGTCGCCTATACACAATATCTCAGAAGGTAGGAAAAAAGACTGACCTCCATACTATCCTATCTTGACATACATACCTATCTACATAATATTATGTTGTAGGTACCTATAGAAAAGAAAATATCTTTTAATAAATATTCAATAATTTGGATTTATAGCTTGGTGCTTATTATTTATTTATTATTTATTTACTATTTATTTATTTATTTGTTTATTTATTTATTTATTTATATATTTATTTATTTACTTATTTATTTATTCTTTTATTTATTTATTAATTCATTTTTTTATTTATTTATTTATTAAATTATTTATTTATTTATTCATTTATTTATTTATTAATTCATTTTTTTATTTATTTATTTATTAAATTATTTATTTATTTATTCATTTATTTTTTATTTATTTGATTATTTATTTATTCATTAATGAAATTATTTATTTACTTATTTATTTTATTATTTATTTATTAATTAATTAATTTTTATATTTATTTATTTATTATCAGAAGGTAGGAAAAAAGACTGACCTCCATACTATCCTATCTTGACATACATACCTATCTACATAATATTATGTTGTAGGTACCTATATAAGTATATAAGTATTCAATAATTTGGATTTATAGCTTGGTGCTTATTCTTTAACTATACAATACATACTATCGCTATCGACAGTTGAATCTCATGTATTACATGCAACTAGTTATAATAAATACTAAAGATCTCGTCGTTGTGTCGTATACTCTAGTTATTAAGTAGGTATGTAGTTATACCATACCATCACGCCATTTCCCTATTTAGGGTAGGCAGAGAGAACCGAACGCCAGACTCCTCTCTCTTGACACACATTCCTCGCTTCATTCACGTCCATACATCGTCTCATACACGCTCTTCTATTATTCTTACTTCTAACATCGCCATCTTTCAAAATCCCATTTATGTGATCGTGCCAACTTTTTCTTGGCCGACCTCTACTTTTCATTCCTCTTTTATCAGCCTTGTACACTTTTTTTGTCAGACGGTCATCACTCATTCTTTCAATGTGGCCGAACCACCTTAGGGCATTTATTTTCATCTTACTTACGATATTTCTTTCAATCATACATTCTCGTCTAATATCCTCATTTCTTATTCTATCATACATCGTTTTACCACACATTCGTCTTAGTGACCTCATTTCAACCGCGTTAATTCTACTTTCATGCGTCTTCTGCCATGTCCATGTCTCACTAGCATACATTAGAGTCGGTGCGACGATACCATTGTGTACCGCGAGCTTGATACCTAATAAAATAAGCTAATCTTTGTCCATAAGGAAACGTAGCTCAAAAACTTCGACTCTCAAATAATTTCAAACATACTTAATACCTACCTATTTTATTTTTTTAAATTTATCTCTGCGCTATTTTTATAATATACCAATAACTATTTTTTATTTGATACCTAATAATGTTATATATTTGAGTGAAACGTTATTATCCCTACTTGTGTATACAAACAAGCATTCTTCTTCTTCTTCTTCAGCCCTCTGTCTTCCACTGCTGGATATAGGCCTCTTCCATATTCTTCCACTTCCTTCTATCGTTTGCTGCTTGCAGCCAATTTCTACCCCCCACAGCGGCTATGTCGTCAGACCATCTTTTTTGCGGTCTTCCGACGCCTCTCTTACTTTCCCAAGGTCTCCATCTCAATATTTTAGGGGTCCATCTTGCGGGTTCCTGTCTAGCAATATGTCCCGCCCATTGCCATTTCAATGTAGCTACGCGATCCATGACGTCCGCTACTCTGGTCCTTTTCCTAATTTCCTCATTTCTTATTCTGTCTCTTAGGCTTATACCAAGCATGGATCTTTCCATGGATCGCTGTGTGCATTTGAGTTTTTCTACATTTCTTTTTGTAAGGGCCATGGTCTCCAATGCATATGTAGTCACTGGCAGTATACATGATTCATATGTTTTTCTTTTCAGACAGATCGGAATCTCTTTATCTTCTAGAATGTGTCTAAGTTTGTTAAAAGCTGCCCAACTCATTCCTATTCTTCTTGGCAGTTCCGCTGTTTGGTTTTCTTTGCCCAGTTTTATCTTGTGTCCAAGATATATGTATTCATCCACTATTTCGAGATTTTTATTGTTAACAGTGATGATTTTGTTTTCTGGACTTATAATTTTCGTTTTTGCTATGTTCATACTTAGACCAATCTTGCTAGAAGCCTCATGCAATTCATTAATCATTTGACTTAATTCATCAATGCTCTCACCTACAACAACTATGTCATCAGCGAATCTTAGGTGACTCAAATATGTGCCATCTATCTTCACCCCTTTGTTATCCCAGTTGAGGGTTTTAAATACATCTTCTAGGGCTAGCGTGAATAGCTTTGGCGAAATTGTGTCACCTTGTCGCACACCTTTTTGAATTTTTATTTTTTCAGTTTTAGTGTCGTCATCGATTACAACAGTCATAGTTGCATTTTCATATATAAAGTTTATTAGTTGTATATACCTGGAATCTATATTTGCATTTTGGAGTGCCTCGATAATTGCCCATTTTTCAACTGAATCAAACGCTTTTTGCAAGCATTAATTACTTAATTAATTAAATATAACCATGAAAATGTTTTATTAATAAAAGCGTACTTTTTTAGAACCCATTAATATTAATTTTGAAGTAAAATAGCAAAAAGTGATGACTACCGCTATCTACAAAAATATGAAAGAAATATTGTTGTTTAAATGTCATCATCACAGTCATGAACCAAAAAATAACAGATTTCTGTTTGAAATTTAGTTCAGGAAACATCTGCGACCCATGTGAGCGCTCCTATCGCAGGTTTTTTTACGAGATTTGCACGTTGGATTTGGTGATGTGATACGTCAAATTTGGATTTTCTAATTCCATTTAATTTATAACAAGTGGTTGTTGTTTAGTATAGTTCTTATTTATGTAGATATACTAATTTATCAATCATGAGTACGATTCTCGAAAAAATAGCGGCCATCGAGGCTGAGGTAAAGGAATTATACAATATAGGTTATAAGTGTCAAGTGCCGTATGGATAAATTTAACATTGTAATAAAATGCCACCCAAATTGACCGCCGTATTATTTTCAGATGGCCAGGACTCAAAAGAACAAAGCTACAGCGGGACATTTAGGATTGTTGAAAGCTAGATTAGCTAAACTAAGACGAGAACTTATCACGCCTAAAGGTGGCGGCGGTGCAACCGGCGAAGGTAACAATGTCTTAATACATGATCAAACCAAGAAGTCTATTCCAAATTAGGTTTACCTGTACAAAAGTATTGGATCACAGCTCAACTGTCACATTCAGAATAACCAGGCAGTAGCTTTTGTGCACTATTATCAACCAGATAAGAATTTGTACTTAAACAATGTTCAACGATTATCATTTTCACAGAGTAAATATGCATTCTTGAAAGGAATATAAATATTGTGTCATTTGATGCATACTCACACGGGCTAAAAATATTAAAAAAAAATCCATCAAAGAGTTTTATCAAAGAACTTCTTTGCCTAGGAAATTAAAGGATATACTAATACAATTTTTTATTGTCTATGAAAATACTTAATTATTACAATTTATGCATACTAAATGACAGATGTACCCTAATTTGACATGACAACACTACACAAAATAATCAATAGCACTTTTGACTGTCCAGTAGGTAATCGTTAGCGCAATTAATATACATGCACCACTCAGATGCCTACAAAATAATTTACTCTTCCTCCCCTCAACTTCAAAACACAAATGCAGGATTTAGAAAACCAACTAACAGAATGTGCAATGAATACAACAAAACCTTCCCAGACACACACACATCTTCTCCAAATCATACGCAACATTGAAACATGAAATAAGACACATTCAAAAATCATCACCACCACTTGTACTATTGAATTATGGCTTCATAAATTTAATTTTTTACTTTTCTTATGTTTTTGTTTAATTATTTTTTTTTTGCCCCCTAATGCTTTTGTATAATCAATTTCTTGACTATTTCGATTCCTTAATGTTATTTTTTTATTACTTTTTTACTTGTTTTATCATTTATGGCCTTTTATTTTTACTGTGTTACTTTGCAAACTTTCACTTACTTATATACATTGTGAATACTGGAAGGTTGCAGATAAATGTTGACTTTATACATTGGTATTAGTTATACACATTTATATTCTGTAACTGAGCGCTTGTATTCCTGAATAAATTAATAGTAAGCAGTTGGTAAGCCGTTCGGTTTCAATGCGGGCGTCCTGGGTGCATATTTACCTTTCCGTGTTGATTAGGAGGCAAGTACTGCCTCGAATTAGGCACTAGTTTTTTGCGCTAATGCACTTAAAAACTCGTGTTGAATTCAAGGCACGTGTCCTCCAAATGCACACGGTTTTTAGCAACGCAAACAGTTCCTGTTAATACGTGTTCAATTCAAGGCACGCGTATTTCAATCGTACACAGGTTTATAAATTACAAGGCTGTGTTAGAGGCTTTTTTGTGTATGATTATTTTTGTTTTAATAGATTAATCTACACAAATCTACATTGTATCATAAAAATTCGTAAAGACAATTATTTTGTATGAGATTGGTACTCAGAAATTTTTCAATGAAATAATTACACTTTGCATAATAATTACCTTGACAAGATATAGAGTAGCATCGAATTTTACACTGGTAATTATCCTTGTCTCCTTCGTAATTTACAATTTTAAAATTGTTCAAAATACCACCAAGTATGTCCTTTAATAGTTCCATATACTTAAAGACTTAAACAAAATTAGTGATTACTTCCATATTATAATCTGTGAACAAAATACAAATGTGACAGTGTCAGACGAATTGCGAGCGAAATGAAATAGCGCGTTAACTTCCTGGCTACATAATATGTTCCATATTCAATAATTAATTGCCTTGAATTGAACACATATTGACAGGAACAGTTTGCGTTTCTAAACTATGTGCATTTGGAGGCCTTGAATTCAACACAAGTTTTTAAGTGCATTAGCGCAACAAACAAGTGCCTAATTCGAGGCAGTACTTGCCTCCTAATCAACACAGAAAGGTAAATGCGCGTCCTGAGTGCGATTCCCAGCAGAGGATAAATTTATTTAAATTTATTTCTCATGCAAATATTACTTCTCTGGGCTGGAAACACTAGTTTGTCGGAATAAATTGAAATTGAAGGGTGCAAGGAAGTGTTCGTTATTATTTATTTAAATAAAATTTTCTTCCAATGTGACTGTCATCCTGATATTATGCTAGTGAAACTTAAAATTGATTAAACAATAGTTTTTGAAATGAGATCTTTGAGAGGAATGTGCAACAGTGTAGGTATGATATGATTAGAAATATCAAAATAAAAAGAGGGTACTACATAATAAAGGATATAGTGAATGGATTGAAAAATAAATTTACTTAGGTAGTTGGACTGTGTTGAATCAGTAATGAATGATTGAGGATTATAGGGATATATAAAAGGGATTGTGTAAGAGAAAGAGATTGTTCACAGAAGAATCGAAGTGAGCACTGAATTATAGAATGAAAAGATATGTGGAAACTGGAGAAGTGATGATTCTTCTTGATAAATTATTAATTTATCAAAAGAGTTCTTTAATTGCCAGTTTTTTTAAAATGTTTTTTGCCTTTTTATTTAAGGTTTCGATGTGGCCAAAACTGGCGACGCCCGAATAGGATTTGTAGGGTTTCCATCTGTGGGGAAGTCGACATTGCTGACTACGTTGGCGGGGGTGTACTCTGAAGTTGCAGCCTATGAGTTCACCACCCTAACTACAGTGCCTGGTTGCATTAAGTATAAGGGAGCCAAAATTCAGGTTAATACAATAACTTCCAGTCAAACAAACTAAACGCCTTTTCAAATACATCTTAACCTCTGACTTTATACAATGGAACCTTGTTTTACGAGTGCTCCGTTATAGACTTCACACCTTGATCATGATTTTCATCTTTCTTCATTGTGGGAGCAATATTTTCTGTAGCCCAGATAAAAGTAAATTCTCATACACAAAAATGTTTCATTTAGCCATCGGTGACAAAATTTAAGTTTATTTCTCAAAAACTGCTTTTGCCTCAATGCTTACTCATTACGTGGGCTGTGCAGAGTAAAATATTGGGTTTTTTTTTATTTAGTTGGTAGCGCAAATCGTCATCATACCTGTGCATGTTCATGTTTTCGTAGGTACTCGAAGATAGCATGTTAAAATACCACTGTAAGTTCTGGGTTGTGTTCAGATAGTACACTCAATGTTGAGCGTTGGATGTATCTGAAGTTGCGAATTATGGCGTTTTTCACACAAATCTCGCATATTGTCATCATAAATAATGTCAACTGACATAATAGATACCACAGAAACAAATAGAAGTCATCATTCCACAGATAAAATAGAAGTCAACAGATACTATAACTGTCAGAGCATTTTTCACCCGACAATTTTACAGAGCCTTTGATGCGTACACTTGACGTTCGATCTGAACCCCACAGGCTTAGAGCGTCACTAAGTGCACTCGGCGTTCATTGTGAACACAGCCCTGAACAGGGGACTAATATTTCAATTGATAACTATCAATTAAATGCATTACAGTTGTATTAAAAATAACTCGCTTATATTGATGGTATATTAACCATTGAAAAATTCATTATTGCAGTTATTAGTAATCTGTCCAATAATTTTTTTTTTATTTTATAAAAAAATGAATATGTCCTTGTTAAACAAGTACATATACATCTTCCTACGTTCCCTAAAATAAGCAAATAAATGCTTGTGCTATAGGTGAACGAAATCGGTCGAGGCAGGATTCGAACTCGCGATCACTGGATTACTAACCCAGCGCCCTAACCGCTCTGCCATCGACCCATCTAATTATATCCTTTGTTTTAATATTACATTGTAAAATTTTCTTTCTAGTTATTGGACTTGCCTGGTATTATTGAAGGTGCCAAAGATGGTAAGGGTAGAGGTCGTCAGGTGATAGCAGTCGCCAGAACTTGCAGTCTCATCTTCATTGTCCTTGACGTATTAAAACCGCTTCAACACAAAAAACTATTGGAGCATGAATTGGAAGGATTCGGACTGCGTCTGAATAAACAACCTCCTAATATTACATATCGGAAAAAAGATAAAGGAGGAATTAATCTAAACAATACCGTAAGGAAAATTGAATAACTCTGTTCTCAGCATCCATTCTCCAATTTATTACTACTTGCAAGAGCTATGCTTCATTCTTTATATAATACAGCACCCATTACCACTATGACTGTAACATAATGTGTATTGGGTGTCTTTGTGATTGTTTATTTTTAAGTGAATCAGTTCAAACGAACTTCACTCAGGTTTGATTCCCCAGTATGCATATTGGAACTAGTCAAAATAGATCGAATCCACATATAACGACACATTATGTTCACTAATATTTTTTATTTCATTCATTCAAATTTAAAATTAATTAATGATAATTAGGGTAACTGAACGAGGATCTAATTAATAATAAATTTTCTGCATGACAAAAGAATTATATTTCAATTGAATTGTACAACCAGCCATCTCCCTTGATATTAAACTATGCTAAATATGTTATTGCTATAAAGGATTTATATCTTATGTTAAAAATGTTACTCCTGTGATATAAATTTTATTATTGTTATTTGAATAGAATATTGAATTTTCAGTGTCCTCAAAGTGAGCTAGATCTTGACCTGGTAAAGAACATTCTTTCTGAATACAAAATACACAATGCCGATATAACTCTACGCTACGACGCAAGTAGTGATGACTTGATTGATGTTATAGAAGGAAATCGTATTTATGTACCCTGCATTTATTTGCTAAACAAAATAGGTATGAATTTTATTTTAATGCACGAATTCCGCCTCTGAGGTAAAATATATTTTGTGAATTCATTTGAAGTTTTTAATATTTGTATAAAGCATTATTATCTCCTAAGAAATATATTATGGACAAAACCTGCACCTTGGTGAACATCATACATTACTAAATCCTTGTTTCAATTCTGGTGTAGGTATAAATACATGATGGTTTCAATAAACTTAGAAATGAGCGAGTAGATTTATTTTTACCAGGCATACATTTTTTTACATGTTTATATATATTTTTGTTCCACTATTACAATTTTTGTTTGAATCTAATCCAGCCAGGGTACCACTTAAACACACAAAAAAAATCATCAAAATCAGTCCAGCTTTTTAGGAGTTCAGTGATATACACACGTACAGAATAATTATATAATATACTAGCCCGACAGACGTCCTGCACGAACCTTGGCTTGCCTGTTATTAGCTGTTTTAACAAACATAAAAAGGATGGATTACCTTATAAAAGGAAGCACGGCACATGCGTGTATACCCACATATCAGTCTTGCCTCACATAAAAAGGCAAAATACATAATGGGTAATGAACAATATATGTAAGATGTATTTATTACCTGTTATAGTTTCGATTACCCGGCCCTGAAGGAATACATACTAATATTCACTCACTCTCTCTCCCTCTCTCTCTCTCTCTCTCTTTCAAGTCACAAAAAAATTGAAGATTCAGAATCCCCTTAAAATTGATTATTTTATTTGAGATGGATATTGAGAAGTTTGGAGAAAGACTTTTCAAAGAATAATCTTGGTCTATTTTGAAACTTAAATTAGCTATCATTAAAAAAATGAAAAAATGCCATAAGAGTACCTATCTATATATGTATGTATATATCTTTCAAACATAAAATATACTTCATTTTATAGTAGGTACGGAGTTGTACATTTTTACACTATAGAAAATTCACTCTAATATAAGTTTGTTGTTTGATCTTGACGTTTCAATCACAAAATATACATTTGTAACCTCACTTTACATTACGGAGGTTTTTAACAA
Source organism: Molanna angustata (assembly GCA_963576475.1). NCBI lineage: Eukaryota > Metazoa > Arthropoda > Insecta > Trichoptera > Molannidae > Molanna > Molanna angustata. The sequence goes on from OY754975.1 coordinate 11,080,661, forward strand.
AATAATATATTCATAAATTAATTGAACTATTTAAACAAAAATATTACGAAAACTTACATTGAGATGACTTTGATATACCAATCGTCATAATACCACTTAAAACAGAATATACTTGGAAAAAAACTAAATAGCTTTGTACAATAATAATAAAAAAAATATACAAATAACTTAATAATTTCATAAAATATTAAAAATATGAAAACAAATACCGCAAACAGCGTTGAGAAAACATCAAGTTTTAATGTCATAACCAACATTGCATAATATTATGACATCGGAAGCCAATGTTCCCACTATTCAAAATGCGTATTCCGAAAATATTTATAACGATTCCCATTTTTATTATTCTTTTATTAAATTCCTTTTTGTGAATCTAATCCATTCAGGGACTCATAAAAACACACACAAAAAGTTTCATCAAAATCGGTTCAGCCGTTTAGGAGGAGTTCAGTGACATACACACGTATGGAAGAATTATATATATAAAGATAAAGATATTCTTCTAATGAAAAAAAAACATGTGTTTTAGCCATAAATTTAGCATCAACTTTTTTTTTCATAGTTTCATTTAACATCAAATCTTTCCATGTTTGAAATAGGTAAAACGTTTTGTAACATATTATGTGTGTCTACAATAATATATTTATAGGACAAATATTCTAAGGTAGAGGCGTTTACATTGTGGAAATTCATTTTAATAAATTATTAAAATAACAATATAACTTTGTTTATTTCCACTTATTTATTTTTATTCCACAACTAGTTTCAAGAACTACCGTTCTTTTCTTCAGGTGGGTTTGTGGAATAAAAATAAATAAGTGGAAATAAACAAAGTTATATTGTTATTTTAATAATTTATTTATAGGATATCACTAAAATTATTGTAGCATAGACACAACAAATTGTGCATTATCAGTATTTTTAAATTTTATTCTCTTTATATGTACGACGTAGTCTTTGAAATACTGATTTATTTATTTATTTATTTATTTATTTATTTATTTATTACATACACGGCCTCTTGGCCATTATAAAAATATGGTAAAAATAAAACAAAACTCGCATTAAACAAAAGAAAAACAACACAATAATTCATAAAAATACAAAATCCTTCACACAATTCGAAATATGTCCCACTCCGATTCGTCCAAATTTATCTTATTTATAAGGAATACAATTTGTTATAGTGTTTAATTGTATATATTATTTAATTTTAATCTATTTTATATAATGTACTTGCACAATGAATTAATACATTATTTAATTTTTGTCTATTTGATAAAATATTTGTAGCTTTATTTGTTTTCATCCTATGTAGTGTATAAAACAGTGGCGGCTGGTGACCTTAAATCTTAGAAGGACTCAAAATTATAATTATACCTAGATGAGAAATTAACTTAGGTACAACAGGAATCAGAAAGCAGATTTATTATGTGACACAATATTATTTTCGTATATAAAAATTATCAGTGTTTTCCATAGTTCTTTTGTTTATCGGAAATGAAAACGTGAACCCGATCATTTATGCTGTATTTTGTTGGGTTTTAAATAACGCTTGTAATAAAATGCATCGATAAATTATAAAATAATTTGTGAAAACTAATGAATTTTGATCATACAAAATTTTAAAAAAAATCTTCTGGCAACGGCCGCAACGGCTGCTTCCTGATTTTACACATTTTATATAATTTTTGTTTTCAATATTGTGGTATCAATTAATTAAATAGTAATATTTATATATTTCGGATGATTTATAGTTTAAACTATGTAATATAAATAATTGATACTCCAAGGAATTGCAACTGCTTACCTAACGTTCGACCATTGCAATGTAGGTAGGTACAACAAAATACGAATGAATGAAAATATATTATAACCCTTCGCGGGCACTGCCCCGTTTTGCTCTAAATCGGCATATCTACATTCAGCGTGCAGTACGGCGAGCTGCGGTGGCAGCGGACGGTCGCGTGAATTGTATGGGCTCTCCGGGCACAAGTCGACTGTGCCCGAGGAATGAAATATTTCATAGAATATTGTTTGCTTTACAAAGCAGGTAGGTTTAATTACTTTCGCTAAATATACTACAGACGTAAGACGGCAAATATTAATTAGAAAAATAATGTATTCTCAAGATTTAATGACATACATATTTGGGATTTTTTTGTTTGGGAGGGCTGAGCCCGAGAGCCCTTATGGAAGAGCCGCCACTGGTATAAAATAATATGTAGGTATATTTTTACTTCATTTTTTTCCTAAATTTATCGTCTGATAATTTAACCTCATTTCATTCAATATTAGGCTCTGCTAGGTTTTAGTTAAAAATTTATTCTATTTCGTAGTCTTTAGTTAGGCTTGATTTATGTTATGTCGTCTTGAGAAATATGTCTTTTATATATATTTATACAAGTGTTATTTTGTATTAGGTTATCAATTTTACTACACCTGAATACTCAGTAATCCATCTTTCTTTATGTGTAAATCAACTTGACTTGCTGTATTTATTAAGACATCCTTCAATCAATTCTGTTTCCATATATTATTTTACCCCACCATTTACTTTATCTCTTTTAAAAATGTTGCTATCATGCATTGTTTATTCTTTTATCTTTAAATACAATTTCCAAGATACTTCTACAAAGATGAATTTTGATATATTTACAGCAAATATTTCCCTTTTCATATTTGTTTGCTCATTTCTGGGTATATTGCCAAGATTCAAATCATAATATATCTGTCGAACGCCTGATTATTAATTCATTTGCCCTTTGAAATTCGCCAGATTTCAAATTCTATATAAACATAATCAAGGGTTTCTCTTGATTTTCATTTGTAAATTAATGATTGTTTTTATCAAGGTTTTTATTATGGTGGATCATTACGGACTCTATACCGGCAATAAATCAGTCACATTGTTTTATATGATAATAAAATATACATCATAATAATTTATTATATCATTTCAGATCAAATATCTATTGAAGAATTGGATGTAATATATAAGATACCCCACTGCGTTCCTATATCGGCTCACCATAGATGGAACTTTGATGACTTATTAGAAAAGATGTGGGAGTATCTGAAGCTGGTTAGGATCTACACCAAACCTAAGGGTCAACTGCCAGACTATAACTCTCCAGTTGTGCTGCACAATGAACACACCACTGTTGAAGACTTCTGTAATAGGCTGCATCGCACAATTGTTAAGGAATTTAAATAGTAAGCATTTTTTATGGCAGTTTCTGTTAGATATTTCATTGAAGATAGTAATAGAATAAACTAGAGTGAATGGAACATTTTGCCAGTAATGAATGGCTGCAACATATCAAAGGAAACCAAAGTTGTCATTCACAAAGCAATTGTAGTCACAATCTTGATGTATGCTGCAGAAACTTGGACACAAAAAAAGACTCATGAAAGCAGAAAAATAAAATTGGTATGAGGTTGCTGAGAAGGATTTGTAACAGGACGTATAAGAGTTAAACCCAATTAAGACGAGTAGGAAAAACAACTTGCATTACCCACAGACGGACAGTAGTTCATCATGTACACTTTTGTTTTCACTCGTTTTAATTGAATGTTTTCACAGTAAAAAAATCTAACGAAGTAGATATGTACATCATAAAAAGATCAACGATAAACAAATCACATATACTCAAAGAAATAGAACACTTCATAATATAAACAATGGATAAATGAAGAATAATTTTATTGTGGTTATCTCCATACAAAAAAGTACATGGCGGCATTAATATGTTCCTACATGATCCTTCAGGCATTTGATGTAGATAAGGAATATGCACCGATTGTTTATTGGTAAGGATCAAATTCAAAGCAGAATGTTCAGCTCAATACAACAAAACGACCTCATTCCTATGCGCATGTGTATTAAATCCTTACAGAGGGTGAGAGAGTTTAACCTTTTTAAGACGAGCGTCATGCATAGGTACACACTGGCCGCATGCCTAAATGCCGAGCGTCATCTATACATGCCCTCATGCTATACTGAATTTTGAACCTACATATCTCAGTAAATTCGTGCACACCTACTAAAATGTCTCCGCACACATGTTTTACCCTCCGCACAGTCAATATTATGTAAGAAAGTTTCCATTGCCAGATTTTAATTATCTTTTTTATTTATTTCAAAATTTATCTTTGTTAGTGTTGTCATTATATAAAATCACTGTGATTAATAAATACCCTAAAAATATACATTTTAATGAAAAATTGTATTATGTGTGTTTATGGGGGAAGGTGTATAAATTTATCGCACCGCCACTGCACAGATGCGTCGAAGATCGGCATACACAATAGAAAAATTAGAGGGAACGTTGCACGTGACATATCGATGTCGCCATGTACTTTTTTATATGGAGATAACTACGATAGCATTATTCTGCATTTATCTTATGTTTATATTATGAAGTGTTCAATTTCATTGCCCCCAAGTCAAATTGAAAACGCTGTTCGTTTTCGCCAAGCGCTAATTTTTTTTGTATGGGATTTGACGTTTGTTGTTTGTTATTGTAGAAAAAATTTCTACAACAAACGTCAAATCCCATACAAAAAAAATTAGCGTTTGGCGAAAACGAACAGCGTTTTCAATTTGACTTGGGGGCATTGAGTATATGTGATCTTTTGTTTATCATTGATCTTTTTATGATACATCTACATTGTTAGAAATTATTTTACTGTTATTATATTCAATTAAAACGAGATTGAAAAAAATATATGTGCGACGCGAAATACTGTCCGTCCGTAGGTAATGCAAGTATTTGTACCTACCCGTCTTAATTGGGTTAAATTTGGTTGATGATTTTTGTTTAGAGTTCTTAATTTTTTAAATAATTATACAATTGTTTTGCTGATACGACAGATGTCTTTAAATAAAATAAATCGGAGTAATATTCATACTATTTTTGTCTCAATCAACTATGAATTTACTGAGATGTAGGTTCAAAATTCAGTATAGCATGAGGGCATGTATAGATGACACTCAGCTTATAGGCAAGAGGTCGGCGGACATCTATGCATGAGGCTCATCTTAAAAAGGTTAAGACTCTTGGAAAAAATATATGATATAGATAAACGTAATCAAATGAAACTGGGGGGCACACGGAACAAATAAATGAAGAAAATCTGATGAAGAGTAATATTGATGGATACAAAGCAAACAGGAATGCAATTAGAAGTTGGTGCCGCCTCAAACTCAACATTCTTCCTATCAGATTTAATGAAAATGGAATCATTTACAGTACTTTTTTTTTATTTAATATCTTTATTTCAGCGCCCTCGTCTGGGGTTCCTCCGTGAAGCATCAGCCGCAGAAAGTTGGCATAGAACATGTTTTGAACGACGAAGATGTCGTTCAGATTGTGAAGAAAGTTTGATAAGTGCTACACTAACCGAGTAATAGACAGAGTTGTGACCAGTGAAATTACAATATAAAGTGTAAATTGTATCTACTTATTGCTAATTATTGACTGATCATTTTTCAGCATAATGTTTAAGTATCAAAATATATATATATATATTTACAAATTTAACTGAAATATTATTTTGTACATTTTTAAAAAAATTTGGTTGAAAAAAATGGATAAACCTAGCTAGCCTTATTAATTGTAATTTATTCATGTATCTTTTGCTGTACGTAAATTTTAAAAAGATTTGGAACTGTGTATCTATACATAGATGATGAAATCCCAGAACTCACTTCTTGTTTATATCTATAGTAAATTAATTGTGTTCAAATAGCATACGTTTATATACGTTTTACAATGCACAAAATTAGTCATGTTTTTTGTATTCCAACCACTTCGTGCTCGGGATTTTTTTTTCACAAAAATAGAACTTAAAACATCAGGTTATTTTATGATTCTTAAAAATTTGGAATTTATCACTAATTTTTAAAATACAAAATATTTTTGTAAGAAACGATTTTCGTAAATTTAGTGGCATCTAGCAGGCAGAGATCGTTTGTCTTATGTAAAACAAACAAGTCAATAAACGCGAGCAGTGTTCGGTTCGGCTTGACTCATGCATTTGACAGATATTGACTCATGCATCACTGTTATTAGTGATTAAACTTACCATATTTTTGTGAATTATATTAGATTCATATTTCTAATTACATACACACCAACTTTGATTAACCTAATTGTTTATAACATTAAGATTGAAAATAAACATACTGAAATGTAGTTTACTGCACTACATCTTTGTATATAGATATCTAGGTATCTATCCTGAACACATCTTGCCTTCTAGTGATTATATTTTTAAACTTATAGTCGATGCCCTGTTTCCCTAAACTGTCAAAATGCTTAATTTTTATCTTCAATCATTGGTTTGTTTGCATTAGTGACTCGGTGAGAGAGAGAGGGGGGGGGGGGGAAATCATTTGCCAGTTCTGATTATCGAGGATCAACTGTATATTTATTTACACTTGCTTTTATTATCATTTAAAAGAAAGAAATGTATTAAATCACACCATGCCGTCTGACTCAATTTATTTTCTTAGACTAGATTACACACTCCCGATGCAATTTTCGTTGTTTACTTTTAATATGTCCTATTCTGATTCGTCTAAATTTATCCATCTGAATTTTAGTACACGAGTAATGTCAAAAAGTTGAATGCATTTATACGGGACTCATTACGTCACACCATGCTGATAAATTCCTTTTATCCACGGTCGCCTGTTGGTTATAGACGTATTTGTACTCGAACGAATCAAAATAGGACATAGTATGTTTCTATGCATTCAAGATAGTGTATTTTAAATTGAATGATTTGATTAAATGTGATGGTTTCTGATGCCATTATGAACTGGTTTATATTTTAAATTGATTTAAGCCTGTGAATCTCAACTGATATTTCAATCAAGAAATTAAAAATGCTTGATTCCTCTTTTTTTACAACAATATAACTTCGGGATATAGCATGAAGGTATGATACTAGAATTTAGCCACTTTTGAATATTGAAACATAATATTTTTTGCTTATATGTTAATTCAAAATTGGCTCAAAACACATTAATTTTTTTACTCCTCACTAACACAAGGTGATATAGTGGGGAGTTATGATTTCGCAATTTTTAAGGGTATTTTTTTTTTTGCAGATTATCAACTAGTATCATGCTGAGATTGTATTCTGAAAGTTTCATCACAATGTATCTGTGTGTGTGTGCAGTGTGCTATGTGCTATGTACGGCGTGTTCATTTTACTTTATCGATTATAGACTAAAGTACTCATTCGATTCTATTCAAATTTTGCAAATTTGTATATCTAATGCTCACTTAGATCCCATTAGATTTTGAACGATATATGAATAGTGCTTCTCAATTTTTTTAACTGTCAAATATTTCAAAGTGACCCCAAGCTCAGGAAACTTAAAATTTGAAATTTTTATTTTCAAATAGGTAAAAAGGCTCATCACTTTCATAAAATGGCATTCAAGAAATATCAACTTTTCATAATAAAATAAAAAAATAATTAAACAAACTCATTTCATAAAATCGCTGAAAATTTTCCATACAAAATTTGAGTACGGAACATCTTTGACTAGGTATATACCAAAGACCTTATAATAATATATACTGACTAAAGGTAATATATTAACATTATTATTGTGAAATTTGCTCTGTTTATGTTAAATTATTATTTAATTTTACTCTTTTACATCATTTTTCATAATATCTTATATGAATATTAGGAAAATGTTTATTTTATCAGTTTTTTTTAGAAACCGAACGTCATGATAGTTTATTTTCTAGGAATATACTAGTTACAAATAAATATTTTGTGTTTTTTTACATACATACTATCATGCCTTGTTCATATTGAGGTAGGCAGAGAGAACTGAGCGCCATACTTTCCTATCCTGATATACTTTTCTCGCTTCACTTAATCCAAACATTGCCTCATGCACACTCTCCTACTATCTACACATCAGATTCCATTCATGTGATTTAAATGAGTCTTTCTCGACCGACCTCTATCTCTTATTCCGCATCTTTTAGCCATGTATAATTTTTTTGTCAACTGTTCTTCATCTGTTCTTTCTATGTGGCCGAACCACTTAAGGACATATATTATATTTTTATTTTGCATGTGGTGTCCTTTTCCAACATACATTCTGTTCTTGTGCTTACTTTTTTTATTCAATCACACATCGTCTTATTACACATTTGTCTGAGAGACCTCATTTCAACGGCAGTTATTCTACTTGGGAAACTTGATGTTTTACTATGTTGTTTTGAAAAATATATAAAAAGAACATTATTTACATTGAATTACATTCATGTATTCTCAATGTAACATAAAGAAATTAAGTTTATAAAAAATAACAAAACAAATAATATTCATCAATTACTAATTTCCCATGTAAAGTTTGAATTTAGAACAACTTGTATAGACTTAATATTGATTTTTGAAATCATATAATATTGTGTATGTTCATCATGAGTAACAAACAACTATATTTTTCCAGACCAGCCATAACATGTCATGCATAGAAAACTTTCATATTACTATATATAATTTATATTTCACAAAGTATGCTTTTGAAAAATTTCTTTTAGAATTTTTGGTTTATTGTCTTAAAATTATGCACAAAAGCTAAATAAATATTTCATGGTATTAGTTAAAGCAGCACTTCAGAGATCAAGTGAATTTTTTTCCTATATTATGTTTAGTATTATATATTAAAAGTGTTCTTTGATTGACCAGACTCTATTGAGCAGTCTCTCTCGCACCCACACATTTACAGATCTATGTCACTGTGCACTACGAGCTCAGGAGATTAGTCTGTGTATAATAAATCGTTAAATTTTAGTGACTTTATATATATATATATATATATATATATATATATATATATATATATATATATATATATATATATATATATATATATATATATATATATATATATATATATATATATATATATATATATATATATATATATATATATATATATATATATATATATATATATATATATATATATATATATATATATATATATATATATATATATATATATATATATATATATATATATATATATATATATATATATATATATATATATATATATATATATATATATTTGTAAAATAGAAAAAGAATAATGTTTATAAAGAAATGCTTTTACTCATAAGCAAAATTTGAATGAAAAACAGCTTTTGTTATACTGAATGAGGGCAATATTATTTTCAATATTTGTCTTGTTTGTAGTAAATCATTTGTCTAATTTAATTATTATATTTATAAAATTTCTCATACCTAATGTATGTGATTCTTATACATACCATAATGCCATGATCCTCACATGGTAGACAGAGAAAACTGAATGCCATATATCTTGACACACAATCATCGCCTCGTCAACATTCATACATCTTCTTATACATGTTTATCTGTTCTTCACGCTTCTAACCTTTTCGTCTTTCAAAATACCATTCACATGGTCATGCCATCCCTTTCTTGGGCGGCATTGATTTCTCATTTCATTCCTATGCGCATTGTATATTTTCTTCGTCAGGCATTAATCATTCATTCTCCCCATGTGGCCAATAAATGAATGAAATGAATTCATCATTTTCATTCTATTAATGACATCTATCTTCATCTTAAATTCTATTACAGATTCATCTTAGTGATCTCATTTAAACTGCATTTATTCTGCTTTCATGTGACTTCTGCCATGTCCAGGTTTCACTTGCATACATCAAGGTTGGCACTTTTAAGATAGCGTTATCAATGGCATCTTTAGCATCCTTTGATATGTTGCGGTCATTCATAACTGGTCTAAGTGCTCCATTCTCTCTGTTTCTTGCCATAACTCTTCTTTCGATCTCTTTATCAATCCGTCCATTCCGGTGTTCCGTTGCTTCCCAAATAGACATATTCGTCTACTTGCTTGAGCCATTTGATCTCTAATTTTATTTGGTACGCTGTTCTGCTATCACTCTTTTGAAACACCATTTGAACTTCGATTTGCTGGCATCCATTCTCAGTACGTTCTCTTTACATCCTTCATATACTATACTTACTGAATTGTCAACGTTTTGACATTTCTCATATACCTACTAAAATTCAGACAGATAAATTTAGACGAATCGGAATGGGACATATTATGAATATTTCGATTTGTGTGATAGATTTTGTATTTTAATGAATTATTGTGTTGTTTTTCTTTTTAATTGTTGTTTTGTTTAATACGAGTTTTATGTTTTATTTTTACCATATTTTTATAATGGCTAAGAGGCCGTGTATGTGAATATAAATAAATAAATTTCAGACCCTTGCTATCCTCCATAAAAGTTCTGATGCAACATTCAACGTATAGATTGAAGAGCCATGGAGATAGCATGCACCCCATTATTTATAGAGAACTATGTTGTTACTGTGTCGGTGACACAAACACGTGATATTCAGTAGTGGCCAAAAGAATGGAAACTTTTTATTTTGACTACATTTTTCAACTTACTAGGTGATTCATTTTACTTTTTCATTGAAATTTTATTGCAATCTTATTGTTTTTAATGACAAATATTTTCTTTTGTTTATTTCGCAAGAAACAATAAATATTTTCTTAATTATTTTAACTTTTTTTTACAAAATTAGTTAATCCTTTCTAATTTGTCTCATAATGAGTTGTAAGGAACATATACCTTACTATTTGATGATATGAATCATCATTATTACTCACATTTTTTTCTGGAAATTTGTTTTTTTGATGTCTGTGATCATTAGAAAGTAATTATTGAGGATATTTGAAATCCTATCTAAGCAAGAGCTATTAGTCTGTCGTTCGTCCTGTACTGTGTCATTTGTAAGTGGTTGGAGTGTTTTTTCAAGTTCTGAGATTATTTTATTCTGAAACTTCTTCTGAAACATGCTTGGAGGCTACTGGTCACCTACAAAATGTAGTAGAGCAGTTACCCTGCGAGAAGAGGGATATACATATAAACAAATTGCTGAAAAGTTGGGACACAGAGCGTCCAAGTCTGGAGTTCAAAGGTCTGCGAGAGGTTCAAAGTCTCCAAAAGTTTACACAATGCTGTAAAATCTGGCAGAAACCAGAAGACGTTATTGATAGACGACAGAAGGATAACGAAATTAGCTCTTCAAGACCGTAGATCCACTTCGAGTGATATCCAACACATCCTTGCTGAGAGTGGTATAATTGTAAGCGATAGGACGATTCGACGACGCCTAGTCAACAATGGATTAAGGGCCAGAAGGCCAAGAAAAAAGCTTACTTGAATAGTAAACAAAGGGAAAAAAGACTCATAGTTTTTTCAAGTCGTTTGTTCAAAATGCAGAAAAATATCAATAAACATTAGGTTTCCGTTGATTTAATTCACGTATAAAACTTTTTTAACGCACGTGATATTTATCTTAACTAACATGTAACTTCATCATGTATTAGGATGTTTTAATAAATCATATTATATTCAATTACTAGATTCAGCGTTTTATGTTCTCTTAATTTCTCCCAAATGTAAAACAAAATGTTTAATTTTGTTTTATAAAAGTCTGTACTTAACATCTATAAAACATATTGTCATATAAAAGGAATATAACAGGTTCATCGACAACTACATATTATGTTTTATAAAAGTTTTTGTTTTTCATTTATAAAACCAACTGTTGAATAATAGGTATATAAACGTCACACTAATAATTTTATGTCCTATTGAAGTCATCCATAATACCACTATACAATCGTCTATTAAAGTTTTTTCTAAAACGTTTATAGGCCAATAAGTTGTTTAGATGTTATAATAATACCCTTTTTATGACGATATTGTCTTTTTAAAAATCTTTATACAACTGAAATGTTTTTACGACTTACAGCTTTGTTAAGTTAACATTTCGATTAAGACCATTATGTGATCCTTGTATAATTACGTTGCAAAAACGTTTATGGGACGTTGCAATTAGACTATTTAGTTAGACGACTTAACCGTCAGATGTACAACGTCTATACGACTAACAGAGTTAGTTAATAACCACTATAAAACTCCTATACGACTAAAAGTCATAGGTATAACTCTTATTTATACGACTTGTTTGCTAGTTGGATTGTCTCTGGGGGAAACATAAAATTAAAAAAGTCGCATCATTTCTATCTTTGGCCTTCGTGGCTCAGTTGGATAGGTATCTGACTACTGATCCAAGGGTCCCAGATTCGATTCCCGGTGGAGACACAGTTTTTAATTGTGTTTTAAGTCTGGCTCTGTACATACATACCATCACGCCATGTCCCTCACGGGGTAGGCAGAGAGAACCGAACGCCACATTTTTCTATCTTGACACACATTCACACACATAAGTCTGGCTCTGTGAGACGATTAATACCATAAGCAGATCGTAAGTCTCCAGAATGTGGCAGCTTGTTATTGGTGCATGTTAAATAATTATTTGACATTGTACCTGTTAGTTGCCCGTGAAGCTACATAAAACAAAAAGTTATAATATAATATTATGCTGATTAATTATTTAAATGTTTTATCAAATGACAGAACGAACGCGTATAATATCTGTCAAATGACAAATGTCAACCACGGTGGACGGTGCTGCCAGGACTTAAATTTTTAGATATTATTGGAGAGTTGCACGAAAAAAATATGAATTTTTATGAAGAAGGGGTTGAACTTAACATTGTTTTTACTCCTCACTACCCCAAGGGGATTTATGAATTCGTAATTTTTAAGGTAATTTTTTATTGCAGATTATCAACTAGTATCATGCTGGGATTGCATTCTGAAAGTTTTATCACAATGTATCTGTGTGTGTGTGTGTGTGCTGTGTACTATAATATGCTACGTACGGCGTGTTTATTCTAGATTATCGATTATAGACTAAAGTGCTCATTCGAATATTTTCAAATTTTGCAAATTTGTATATCAAAAACTCGCATAGACCTCATTAGATTTTGAAGGATATCTGAATAGTGCTTCTCATTTTTTTTAACTGTCAAATATTTCAAAGTGACTCCCATGCTCAGGAAACTCGAAATTTGTTATTTTTATTTTCAAATTGCTAAAAGGGCACATCACTTACATAAAATGTCATTAATAAATATCAATTTTTCATAATAATATATTTAAATAATAAAAGAATTAAACTCACTCATTTCATAAAATTGCCGAAAACTTTCTATAGAAACTTTGAATACTCTATAGTGACTTGTTAGTGAGGAGTTTAGCGTTGGCCACAACCCACTCGTTTTTATAATAGTGTTATCAAGAGATTATATTTTTGCAAAATTAATATTAAAAACTCTACAGTGTATAGAAATATAAGAACATTTCTTTTAAAATATTGCAGTTTCGTTATTGACACTTTTAAACTTATGTAGTTAAAAATACATGCATGTTAAAAAAGGTTTATCCAAAATTGATCAAAACAGTTAAAATCAAGTAATAATATAAATTATCTAATATATATTCTTGATTTTATAATTTACATTTTTCAAAATAAGAATACTTCATTTGCTTTTTGTTTTTTATACATATTAACGTTGAATTTTTCTTTATTATTTATGGAAGAAATAAATCTGGATATTTTTCCTTGTGAATGTCTTTTATTTGTTTTAAAAAATATATCCTGTATTTTTATAAAAAAAAATTTTGAACTACTTGTGATGAAGAATTAAATTGAAAAGGCCATGTATTGCGACATGAGGATCTCCCACACATCATCTAGGACAGTGGTCGGCAAACTTATTGGCCAAAGAGCCAAATATGTACATTACAACGATTCAAAAAAATTCTGAGAGCCAAATCTGTTTTTTAATTTAGTAAACCTTTATTATGATTTTAGATCTTCATTAAATTACGGGTACACTGAATAAAACTTGATTTCACACTTAATAAAGATTTATTCGTTACTAAGCAATAATATGAAAGAAAAGTATCCATAAATTTAAATCATGACAATGAATAACAAACACTTAATGCGAACAAAGTCCTTGCATCTCCTTGGAAAGTTTCAGTAAGTCAGGTTTGTATGTTGTTTTTAATTTTAGGCATGATTCCAGGTTCTCATCAATAAGACAACTTCTCAGTTTACTCTTGATAAAGTTCATGCTTAAAAAGATTGTTCGCATGAATATGTAGAACCAAAAAGGAAAAGAACAGCAAACACGAGTTTTTTCAGCTGATCGTAAGAGTCAGGAATACTATTACAGACATTGAAAATGGTCATGTCTTCCTTCTCCAGGTCTTTCATAGCAGACCACTTGTGTTGTGAACTAAGATCACATTTGTTCTTCTACAATATTTCCAAATCAATACAAAGACGTTGAAATTTAGAGCTCCATATATCCTTGTTTTTTAAATCCTGCAATTGTATTTCAAAGTTATCAGTGTCAATGCCAAAAGGAGAAAATTTCAACTCAGTTATCGTAGCATTAAGAGGATTTTTGACGAATGCTAAGGTCGCTCTACTGTTTTTAAACTCCTGAAACCCGTGTTCGTGTCCGTGGATATTTGTGCCAGAGCCGCACTCAAAGAGCCGCATGCGGCTCTGGAGCCGCACTTTGCCGACCCCTGATCTAGGAGGAAATGGATGGGGGAACGACCGGCAGTGGGCATCCCCACGGGGAGTGTCTAGAGCAGGTATCTCCCGACATGAAGTGTACCTCCCCAGTCGCTGAAGACCGAGCGGAGTGGATGAAGATATGCATCACTTTGCTGCTAACCAATCCCCAAGATTAAAACCAAAAAATAAGAAGAATTAAACTTGGATTCATTAACTTGATGCGCCCCCACTGACTGCCATGTTAAGTTGTTTGGCTTCTGTGCTGGCGTCCTAAACCCAATTCTCAGTAGGAGAGAATTAGATTTCAAAATATTATTACTTCTCTGGGCCGGAAACACTGGTTGGAAGATATTGGCAATTATCTTGCCACTTGAAAGTGTTATAGTTTGTTGGTAGTGTTGCTGATCCTGACTGTTGGAATTGATGTAATTTACAGTGTTCAAAAAATGATTGAATTTATTGTCTTTGGTATATATTATAAATATTATGTAGGTAATCAAAAAAGCTATAATTAATAGCACTAAGCGTGATCTCTCACTGTCACGTGACGTCTCAGCCACCAATTCCATACATTAACTATCGCTTAGCGAGATAACGCTTAGCTTTAATGGCATGTTGTCTAGGGGGGCTGTATAGGAATGGATAAAGAACCTATGGAAAAATTAGTTACAAATAAATAAGTACTCTCTTTGCGGTAATGTATTTCAAATTAAAACTATTTATTTAGTTATTTTAAATGAAAAAGTAAAAAATACCTATAATTATAACAAAATCAGAAAATTATTCATATACCTTTGTTGTATGAAAGGCATCCTGAAATATAATATTATATAGATATTATGTTTTGGGTAAAAGAGACCCTATAAGGAAGTTGTTTCAGAAAATTTAAATCAAATAAGAATAATATTGGTAAATACTAATACGTTTACATGATCTTCGATAAAAATATTTTCGAATTTGACGGATAGAAAAATCTCAGTGTTGCCTATTCTGTTTTTTGCAGTAATGCAATTTATTTCCGAAAACAAAAGGCGGGAACAACTTTGTGCATAGTTTGACAGCTGTCAAGTTTGTGTTTTCAATGATACTTATATCATAATATTTAATAATGTTGATTTGATTTTAAATGCATGTTTTCTAGTTTGACCAATCTTAGACAAATTGCAAAATAATCCAGTGTTTTGACTTGTTTATAATATATTATAGGTTTTAATATAGTCGGAAAAGTTTAAACTGACAAACCAGACAAACATTTGTGGAAACAATCTATTCGAACGTCATGTTCGAGAGTTTGACGGCTGAGCAAGTGAGTTAACACAAAAATAAGTTTCTTTGACATTTTTCAATAATTGTGTCCTAATATTTCTATCCAAAATTTGATATTTTTCAGAAAATTCGCATGACATTGCATAAGGATGTTCGTGCCATTTGCCAAGAAGCTTCTCACCATGTTGGAATGGAAATACAAACTCACGCTATGGAATTGATTGCAGAGTTGGTTTGGAAAAAGCTACATTTATTTGGAACTGACTTAGAATGTTTCGCAAAGTAAGAAAATATAGTATATTATCACAGTTCAAATTGAATTCGTCAAATAAATATTGACAACTATTTAAACCTTCGTGTCTCAGTTGTTAGACATTATATTATCGAACTTCTGAGTGAAATGTCCCAGGCTCAATTGTCAGTGGAGACACAGTTTTAACTATGTTTTCACTTTGGATCTGTGCAACAGTAAATATCATGAATCTCCAGAATGTGGCAGCTTGTTACTGGATCCGTATTATATTAATATTTGACGTAGAACCTGTTAGTTGCCCGAGAAGCAATACAAAATTAAATGTTTTAGAAGAATTTTTGATAATTAATAATAATTTACCATTATTAACTATAAAAAATTCTTAATTAATACTTCTGATTTATTATTTGATGATTAATCAATCAGAAGTATTGTTGACAATCGTTCTTTTATTGTTAAAAATATACATGAATTTTAGTTTTACTGTATATCGTAAATTAGATTGACTGGTATCAGTCTATCACATATCATCATCAGTTACAACTCTGTTATATTTCAGCAGATACAAGTTTACCGTGTATTTTATTGTTTATATCTTTCTGGCATTAATGCAATTGTATTTATTGAATTTTATGTAAAACAAGGGCATATGTATGTAATGTGCATGTATGTAATCTGTTATGCTTTATTATTTTACAGTCTCCCATTGGTTTTTGATATTTTGATACCGTACAGTATCACATAATGTTAGCTGAGAAACTAGGTTGTGTTTTTGATAATTCGTGTTATAAAGTTACACCAAGAACTGTCCAAAGGTATCAAATCAGTTTGTTTTTTCTTATTTTTATAAGTTGTATTCAATCGTATGTATTATTTATTTTTCAGACATGCAAAAAGAAGTACAATAAACCAGGATGATGTAAAATTACTTGTCAGAAGAAATCCATCATTGGTAATTAATTATAAGGCATCTACTTAAATTATCAGAAAATTTACTATGCATAAAACATATAAATATTCTATTAAGTCACTGCTCCCATGTTTTTATTCGGTGAATTCCAGTATAAATACTACAGTTTTTATTTACTTTTGCACATTCATTGTGTGTGACTTATGTCAACGATTTCATATAATATACATAGGTACCTACTGTATAATATATGTTGTATCTCTGTGTATTCTTTTAACCAAACCAATTCATTTGTAAAATCTACAGTATCAATCACTTAAGTCTTTAAGCCTTCCTGATAATTATTGTAAAAAAAGGCTTGGAAACATTTATTAAGAGTCCAATTAACAAACTTCATTATAGTTATAAAGTTTAACGTCATTTCTTTCACAGAGTAGAAGTTTATAATGAAATTATTACAAGTTTAATGATACAGTTTTAATCCACGTATGAGTTACAATGAGCCCGAGTGCTTTCGATGGTTACACCATCATCCTCAGAGGCAACAATTAAAACTTAATATAAAATATATATATATACAGACGGTGGCCAAATTAATACAATCAAATGAATTTATAGCAGTTTTTAGACTTCGAATCATTGAAAATTATTATTTTTTTATTTTATTTCGATCTTTCTAGAATATTATGGGAGATTTAATATATTTTTATAAAATAAAATGCATTTACTATGAATATATAATAGTTTATTGATAATAAAATACGTTTTATGGTAAAATGATCAATATTTAGTAAATCCTCCCTTAGCTTTAATTACTGCTGATATTCTTCTGGGCATGCTGGAGATACATTTAATTGAGATATTTTTTAATTCTGGTGTGTTGTGCCATGCCTCAATTATGTTTTCTATTAGTTGTCTTTTGTTGGTGATGACACCTTTTTTTACCTTTTCAGAGCCTCCCAAACGTTTTCAATTGGATTTAGATCCGGTGAATTTCCTGGCCAATCTAATACCTTTATTTTTTCTCCTTCTAGAAATTTAGTAACGGTTTTCGCTTTGTGGCAGGGTGCAGAATCATGCATAAATACATATTTTCCATTTGGAAACCATTCGGCCACTTGAGGCTTTAGTCTCCCTTTTAAAACTTCTATATACTGGTCCTGGCGCATTGTGCCATTCACAATATACAGCCTTCCCATACCCATCCCACTAATCACTGACCAGATCATTATTGACTGAGGGTGCTTCACTCTTTGGACCACACATTCCTCATTATATTTTTCACCTGGCCTTCTTCTCACATATTGAGTTTTGTCCTGCAGTATTTGGATTGAGGATTCATCAGAAAAACAAACCTGAAAGAACACGAGAAGTTTTCACTAGTCAATTTTATTTAATACAGAAAGTTTCATAAAAACTTATTTTACATTCTAATACCTTGCTCCAATCGTCTTCGTTCCAATTTTGGTGTTTTAGTGCCCATTCTAGTCGCTTTTTACGCATTTCAGGTGTTAGTTTTGGCTTTTTCACTGGGCGATAACATTTGAGGTCCATTTCCACCAATCTTCGTCTCAATGTACGATCAGATATATTGACTCCTGTGGTCTGCAAAATAGATTTTATTACTTTTCGAGGCTTCTGTCTATTTTCTAGAGCAACATTTCTGATTTTTCTTTCTGTTCGCGGAGTAGTAATGCGCTTTCGTCCACATTTTCCTATTCGAGATGGTTCAAGGGGTACATTTCCTTTCATTTGCCTACTTATTTTGTGCACAGAATATTGAGAAACATTGGTAAGTGTGGCAATTTCTCGTTGACTGTATTCACAGTGACCAAGAAGGGTTGCAATTTTAGATTTTTTTCTTGGAGTGAGGTCACAAGATCTTCCCATTTCTAAAATAAACCAAAAAATTCTGAAATTCAGCATACATTTAGAAAATAATTTATCAAAATCGTAATAATTTGATAAGTAGTATAATTGTGATAAATATTTAGTAATAAATATTAGGTTTACCTGTTATTTAAAAAAAAATGTAAGAAACACTCAAACACTGTCTCAAATAAACACAAAATCAATGGGCAAAATATTCCATTAACACCCGCACATTCTGTGAAGACCAATACTAAACTGACATTATCGTATCTTGTATGTGACAAACTTCATGTTGATGCTTAAAAAGTGTTGCAAGTACGATAACAATAATGAAGGGAGTTGCCACAATTAAAAATATACTGATGTGATTCGATTTTGCTGGATAACAGCTAAAAATACAATTATTTTTGCATTTTTTTCCTTTGATTGTATTAATTTGGCCACCGTCTGTATATAAAAGCGGTATTTATAATCTAGATGCTCTGGTATTATTGGAGATTAACAATATTCAAATACCTGTGTCTTCTCCACTGCTAAAATAATGTGCATTTATTGTTATTTTATAAGTACTGCCTTCTCTTTACCGTTACTAACCAATTGCACACTCCCTAAAAAACACCCCCTCTACTCCTACCTCAAACTATGTTCTACGTACTGGCCATTTAGTTTTAATTGATGCTTCTGAGGATGATGGTGTAACCATCAAAGCGTTCAGGCTCATAGTAACTCATATAAGAATCCCCCCAAAGCACAAGTACAATCTCTTTTTGTGGGGTAATATAAATAAAATATTTTTGTGTATATTATATAAGTATGTAAACCAATTATCTAGAAAACTTAGATTTTATTTTTTAACTTTTGACGGGCACTACAGTGCGACATATTGTTGTGATATACTAACTTTGTGACCATAAGATAAATAATAAATAAATAAGTATGTATATTTGTAAATTGATTTATTATTATAAATATAAATAAATATATATGTAAATTAAAACTGTGTCATTAGTCATTATACTCGTAATAATTTCATCATTATAGTCTAGCAACCGAAGAAGTTTATAATTTCATAATTTCACAATATATGTATATTTAAATACTTGTTGAAAAGTAAAATATTAAAATTAGTGAGTTGGGAATAATAATTAAATAGTAACTGTTAATCAGTTATTCAATAATATTCTTGATAAGTCAGATTACCAATTTTTGATTATTTATTTTTTGTCTTTTTTCAGAAAGCGCATATTACAAAATTAGCAGAAAGTAATGCATCCAGTAGTTCTAAAGAAGTCAAAAGAAAGAGGAGTACTAATGCCACAAACGCACAGAATAACACTCCCGTAGCAAAAGTCAATTCTTCCGATGTACAGTTGAATAATGCAGAGCCCGTTCCTAGTACAAGCTCTACTAGCCACACTTTTATTGAACCAACTATTATAAACACAAACAACAATAGTATTAAAATTGACAAAGAACACAGTTCTCCGTTTATTAATATGCTTTGTAATAAAATTGCAACGAAACCTGATGACGAAGATGATGATTTCATAGATCTTACATAGTGTTGATATGGTTTTATGTATCGTTATTATATAAAATAATTATTTATGACCCACAATTGTTTCATTTAGTGGATTGGTTGTGAAGTTTCAAGAAACTTATTCATACCATCATGGCGTATACCGCAATGTCTGTTAACCAGCAAAAAGTGTGTAGATCTGCATAACCTTATTAAAGAAAGCATGACACACATGTGTATCTACATATCCTAGTCCCGTTTCACCTAAAAAGGCAACATTTCATCCATCCCATCCCATGACCCATCATTATATGGGTCGATGGCAGAGCGGTTAGCGCATTAGGTTAGTAATCCAGTGGTCCCGAGTTTAAATCCTGCCTCTACTGATTTCGTTCACCTGTAGCACAAGCATTTGTGCTTATTTTAGGGAATGTAGAAAGATGTGTATGTACTTGTTTAACAAGGACATATTCATTTTTTTATTTAAAAAAATCTAGAATGGGTGGCGAAGCTCATTGCTGAACTATGTGAGACGTTATTTTGCCTCTTGTATTTTTGATTACCCAGCTCTTACGGGACTTCCGAAAACTGTTGATGAGGCGATGAATGCGTGTCAAGATAGAAAAATGTGGCGTTCGGTTCTCTCTGCCTACCCCGTGAGGGACATGGCGTGATTGTATGTATGTATGATAATAGAAAAGGGTGGAGGCACTGTTATAAGCTGGTGACTCACTGCATTTTCAGAAGAAATGACTGAAGTTATATAAAAGGAAACACAATTACTTTATTCTAGGTATTTTTTAATCAAACAAAAATGATTATGGTTCTACATACCTATATATTTTCCTTATAATAGGACAACCATTTCGGCTGACTAGGCCCTTATCAAATGATTGATAAGGGGCTAGTCAACTGAAACGGTCGTCCTATTATAAGGAAAATATATATGTAGAACCATAATCATTTTTGTTTGAATAAAAAATACCTAGTATAATGGAGTTCTACACATTAAACACCGTCACTATTGACAATTTAAAAAATAATTACTTAAGTTTAAACAATGTGATGGAACAACACATACATCAAATGTATCTTTTTTCCATTTGTGAATACTTATGTATGAGCTCAATTAAGAAAGGGATGATTTCATCTTTCCAACATCGATGTTTAGTCAGTAAGATTATTAACCTCCATGCCAGAACGGTAAAATGTTTTATTTCTAAGCCGGTATCCTAGTTATGATTCCCAACAAAGAAGGAATTGATGAAAAATATCAGTTTGAACATTGAATGATTAATTATAAAACTTATTTAAAACTTTTAATAAAATACAAGATGTGAAGTATCAACTATGTATTTATTTATTTATTGGTTGATAGAAAGTTATATAGTCTACGCAATTTATAAAACAAACAATGTTGCATTGCTTTATTAGTGTACCAGTTAAAACTCCACGCATTATTCAATAGGATAATTGATATAATTTTTTTTTACATAAAAAATGAATATATCCCTGTTAAACAAGTACATATACATCTTCTTACAATCCCTAAAATAAGCATAAATGCTTGTGTTATAGGTGAATGAAATCGGTCGAGGCAGGATACGAAATCGCGACCACTGGATTACTAGCCCAGCGCGCTATCCGATCTGCCATTGACCCATCTAATTACAAATAATACATAATTAATTTACATGTACAAAAAAAACACTTTAATAAGACAGCTGCTTAAATCAAAGTACTAGGAAAGATAGGAGACAGCTGTCCTAAATACACTGAGAGAGCTTGCAGAGATGTCGAGTGTTTTAAAGAAAGCATTGTTCAATGTGCAAACACGGTACCCAAAATTATTCTGAGTGTAGTTGTTATCACACTTAGGAATATAAAGTGTTTTAGGATATTTGGATATTCTGCTCGGGCAGTTAAAGTATATTTTTTTTCAACTAGTCTGGGGAATCCACTAAATTATTTACCAACTTAAAAATATGTAATATCAATTAGGGTCCTGCGGTACGCCAGAGTTACTAAATTATGGTAATAGATTGATTCAGCATAATTATTACTAAAGACCAAGGAGAAAATCATATATGTCGATAAAATATGGATGATAATATTATTATGTATGACGTATGTACAATGTACATCAGTCCAAACACAAAAAAATATGGTATAAAGATATACTAATTGCAGAAATAAGGCGTTTAGCTAAAACAAATTATTATATAGTAAGTTGAATCTAAAGTTATCGCTAAACATCGAAAAAAAATATATTTATTGAACATTTCCTTAAATCCTTTGTATGAAGCGAGTTAAATTATGAAATTTCTCCTAAATAACCAGTGTTACTGGTCCAGATAAATAAAAATACAAGAGAAATAAGTAATTTTTAAATATATTGTACTCTACTGTGAATCGAACCCAGGATTCCAGCAGAGAAACCCAATACCTTATCGATATACCATGCCGGTCAACTAAATAATATAAAAGTAGTCCAACTGTCGATTTGTTCAGGAGAACTTTGTTCTCTTAACATATCGACAATGTATCAAGCCAGAATACGCGAGAATTGTATGGAGAGGTCTACTTTTTTCACGGCTTTTCCAACTTTGAAGTCAAAAAACACCAACTTAGAGGCTTCGCAGCATATATGTTCCATACACGGATTTACTCAGAATTCGGAGTAGAACATTTCGTGTGTCTGTGTGTGTGTGTGTCTGTGTGTCTGTGTGTCCGTCCCCCCCTTATAACTTTTGATCCGCTCAATAAACAGAGCCTAAAATTTCAGAATATATAAACAGTTACAGGCCTACAAAACTTTTATACTCGGAATTTTGAATTTTTGTTTCAGTCAGGGGTTATCAACTTTTGAATTTTTATTTTATTTTTCCATATATCTCAGAAACCATAAACGCTAGAACGCTGAAAATTGGTACAAACATAGACAAATACAAAATCTCAAATTAGTTTTTTCAAAAAAATTCCAGGGTTTCTCAAACATTTTTTATTAAGAAAAATATTTTTTTTATGATAAATTTATGAGTTTAACTGCCTATATTTCCAAAACTTTTACAATTATCGAAAAAAGCCGAGACACCCCAACTAGATAATTTAATTTTCTATAAAAAATATCAGCAATGTAGTAGAAGATCTCAATTTTTTTTTAACAATTTTTTTAAAAATTGAATTTAGTGACGACATCGCTTCATACATTTTGTATGGCAGTCGCCTATACACAATATGTAAGAAGACTTAATAGTTTGATACTTCGACTCCAAACATACATACATACCATCATGCTATTTGCATATTCTGGGTAGGAAAAAGGATCTTCCTCCATACTATCCTATCTTGACATACATACCTACATATGTTGTATAGAAAACAAAATATCTGAAAATATTCAATAATTTGTATCTATGGGTTTATAGTTTGGTACATATTCTTCAACTATACATACTATCGCTATCGACAGTTGGATCTCATGTGTTACATGCAACTAGTTATTAATGTCAATGATGTATTACATAATATACTTTTAACTAGCTATAAGTGTAGCGAAAATCAGGCGTTAATTTAGAACCATCGGATTTTGGAAAAGACTTCTTTTTTTCATTTGGTGTTATTAGGTATACTTAAATAATAACTGTATACCACTTAACATATTTATTGCATAATATCCATTTTCGCAATAGATTAACGCCTAGTCCCCTACGTAGATACTTTGCTTTCTACGCGGAGTAAGCAAAGTATTTTTTCTAATTATTTTTTAATGTTCTTTTTACTGACATATATATAGGTACCTACTTATTATTTATTGAACCCTTAGTTGACTGTCGGTACTTATAAGTACCTGACACATTTTATACTGTGTGTCCACGCATTGTTATGATTCTTTAAATTGTGTATTTTTACATTGATAATAATGGGGCTCTAAAGAAAAGCTTAAATATTAAATTAAAACTTTTTAAAAATACTAACGCTAATATTAGCATGGGCATTATTTAAAAGAACATACTAAAAGCAACATAAAAAATTAAAGTCTTTTTCAAATTATCAATCCAATAGGTACAAATTACAAAATTTTATGAAAAAAAATAATGACTGATTTGTTACTTTGTTATAAATCAGTCTTTCTCAAAGTGGGCGATAACGCCCCCTTGTGGGCGTTGGAGACCTAGAGGGGGGCGTTAAGGGGCCCAGAAAAAATGGGGGGCATTGGCGTGGTGTAGGGGGGCGATAGTTGATTTGTAATTTCACTTAAATTAAAACCTACCTACTTACTACTCAATATCGAATAATTAGTTCATATTTCTACCCTGTATGATACTGATGTTTTTGAGAAAAATCGAACCTGATATCAACAAACTTGTTAAAAATCATTAAATTCATCCATCTCATTAGATTAGTTTTAAAACTAAAATTGATTGCCTAATTATATTGTTTCTTTTAATTTGATTAAAATATTATATTCTTAATATTATAAAGTTGCGTTTTAATTTCTCTCACTGCTAAAAATTTCTAGTTTAGAATGTAAGTTTAAACACCAGAACCGACTAATATATGTAGCACACTATAACTAAATTAATTAAAGTAATGAAATTGTGGTTTTTAAGTTTTCGAAATGTATAAAAAATTGGGGGCGCTGAAAAATAATTGATTTTCAAAGGGGGCGGTAAAAGAAATAACTTTGATAATCTCTGTTATAAATGATCAATTGAAAGCAGTGCACTCAAGGCGTCCTGGTCACTGCACATTTTGGTCATTAGTACATAAGAATGATTTTTTTATTGTCATTATATCAGTTTTTCTTACGAAAAAATACAATAAGTTGTAGATACCTAATATTTTTCTTTGCTGTTCCGTCGGGTGTTTGATACGAAAAAAATGTTGTAGTGTTTATATTACTAATTTAAAGTATGTTGTAGGTATTTGTAAGTACCGTCGGTCAAAAGGGTCATTTATTTTTCGAATACTAAATGAAAGAGATATAATAATCATCATTGGCAATTTGTGGGGAATTCCCCGAATCGCGGGGAATCTCGACTCGATTGGGGATTGACTTTTTGTGGGGAAAATGTGGGTAATCTAGCATTTTACCATTTATCGATAGCTGATACATCGATAGTTTGATGGTTAGTGATCAAAACGTATTAATTTGAAAAATGATGAAAATGTACACTTCAGCTGTTAAAGATTTCTTTAAAATGTGCCAGGATTTTTATAATAAACTAACATCGGACATTGTTAAGAGATTTGATTTTAGAAATCCTTTTTATTTCTATTAGGTATATCTATTGTAAATCTTAAATCACTGATGCCTGTGCTGAAAGGATCTCCAGTGTTTTAAAACTCTGTGATAATACAAATATTAATGACGAATGGCGAGTTCAAGCTATGCTTGATTTAATCTACAAGGATATGATGATGCGGAGAGTTACTGGGGTAAAGTGTTAAGTGTTTAAAGTGTAAATATAATTGTTTTTTTAATGAAACCTTGTATTTTTCTTGAGATTATAATTATGTGGGGAATCTTGGGCGAATCGGGACTATGTACTTCCCCAATTTGGGGAATTTGATCTAATTTTTGGGGAATTTGGTAAATTGGCATTGGCAATGCTGATAACAATATCTTGGACTTTTTGGAGAGCTGGTCACTGATTGGTTGATTCGGAGAGGGAGAGAAGAGTCAGAGAGAGAATTGACGTTTGTTCTAAGATAATTTCTTCTCAGAAAGAGATCTTTTCTTACGTCCTCGTACATCCTTAAGTAGTTACACATATCCCCACATCTTCTTCTTACACATTCAAACACACCCTAACCTTCACAAACCCACTTGTTTTTTATGAGTTCAGACTGTTATATTATGTACCTACTTGTCATATTTTTATACCTTGAAGTTTATTGAGAATTTATGTACCAAATATGTATTGGGTAATTATTGTTAGTATTACCTAAAAACAGGCTTTGCTTAGGCTGTGTCTCTCCAACAAAAGTATCAGTAATAGTATAATTAAAATACTTTGATTTCATATAATTGTGCAATACTTTTGGTTGTTTCATATAAATCTAATGTCGTTAAACGACACAATTTTATGAAATCAAAGTATTTTAACCATACTTTTACTGATACTTTTGTTGAAACTACCCAGCCTAAGTGAGGTCATAAATTCCATTATAATATTTTAGTTTAGTAATAGGTAGGTATATTGTATTCATTTATTGTATTTATACTTTTTTGTTATGTTTCCTTTTACTTATTGTATTATTGTTTTAGTCTCTATGTTTTTTCTCAGTACCTATGTATATTTTAATGTATGCTTTTAAAAGGCAATTCATGCCGTATGAGAAATAAATAAATAAATTCGGAAAATAATTCGATATGACAATGTATTTGATTATTAATTTGTCTGTTTTGTTAACTTATTTATTTATGATGATTGCAATAGTCTTATTGTCAATGGCTGGAAAGAGTAAACAGCTTGTAATGATACAAGGGAGAAGTTCACGAAATATTTCATGGTTCCGTTACCTGAGATAGAGGTTCAGAAAAATAACTTTTATAGGCTGCCATGAATAAAGTGGAGATAGCCAAGCTTCATAGAGGAGACGGCACCCGAATAAGGCGAAGTTATGACAAATAAAAATTTTCTCATGAATATTTCTTTCTGTCATCAACCAGCTAGTTGGTTTTTAATAACGATAATTATGTCTGCAGATAGGTACGATTGAATTGGAGTTATGGTCACATAAAAATGTTTCTAGTTGTAATTTTATTATTGTTGCAATTACGGGACGCACAATAAACTTTGATAAATGTCATAATTTAATGACAACTTATGCTTACATAGAGAACATTAAGACGGGAATTAAATGCCGTATACCATACATTATGATGGCGGAATTATTTGCGATGCGATTGCGGTAAATGCGCTAACTTGATTGTTGGCCAAAATTGTAATGACATCCGTTCTTGTATTGTACAGTACACTGCACACAGACATACACACAATTGCACTATTGCAACAAGACATACATACATATCTCCTCATTCTCACACTGTTTCGGATAATTTGGAGATGATAATCTTCAAGGTAGTGCCAAGTAAAATGATTAGCATTATTTTATTATATGAACTAGCATAATTCAGTTTTTATATTATTTAATATTTCATCTAATTTCTGTTCTCTTCTTGAATATAATAATGAAAATATCTTAAGAGGGTGACTGCTGCCAACGTACCTATTTTTTCAATTTGATATACCATCATTATTACTAAACGAATCATTTTGAAAAAAAAATAACCTAGTTAGTTTGGATATTAATAAAGAGAAATATACCATTATTTTTTTATTATGTTCTGTATATATTCTTGTAGGAAAATAATAAGCATACCCCGATTTTTGACATTTATCTTAAATTTCTAAAAAAATATAAGGTATAGAGCAATATTTTTTTTATAAATTAAAGAAGAACAAAATACCTGGAAAAATATGATATGACGTTACATTAACGCATCAGGTTAAGTAAATAAACCAAAAAAACTTTTATTACGCAATGGCGCTGAATGGAAAATAAATGTTTTTTAGGTTTATTTACTAAACCTGAGGCATTAATGTAACGTCACATCATATTTTTCTAGATATTTTTGTCTTCTTTAATTTAAAAAAATATATATTACTCTACGCCTTATAGTTTATTAAAAATATATGATAAACGTTGAAAATCGGGGTATGCCATTATTTTCTACAAGAATTTATAAAGAACATTATCAAAAAGTTAAGGTATATTTGTGTTTATTAATATCCAAACTATCTAAATTATTTTTTTCAAAACGATTTGATAAGAAATAATGATGGTATATCAAATTGAAAAATAGGTACGTTGGCAGCAGTCCCCCCCTTAATGTAGATACATTTTTTGAAACATAATAATTGGCTTATTATGTATTTATGTTTATTTTATTTAAATGTAAAAAAAAAATAAGTACAGTTTCTTACATCTAGTGTAAACAAAAAAAATATAAACAATTTGAAAAAAAAAACAATTTACGTAGTATGACTTGTATGAAAAAACAACAAACAAGAGAATATTCCAATACTCAACGCAGCACACAATATCTGAAAAGAATTTTTCTTTTATGTATTTTCATGTATATATGGCACAAGCAGATTTCTCATGTCAGTAAAATCCCGTTTTATAGTATTAATTCTCTCAATAGATTAAAGAACTTTCTTTAATTACATCACACTAGCTCAATCTTTACTTCTTCAATTGCTTGATTACAGCGATGTGTGTTGTCTGAATGGTAATAAAGAATTGTTAAATAAAATGGAAAGATTACAGAATATATTATGTACCGAAATATACGGTTCATTTTCAATCTCAAAAATATGATTGTGTTCCGACTTGTAGAAATCAATATACTTCGTTGGCCAAAGATTCGAGATCGTCATAACTTTCGCCTACTATCATTAGGTACTTTATTCGAATATTTTTAACCCCTCTCCACTACATTTATTAAAAAAAAAAAAACGTTTGTGTCCTATCAAAACACGGCCTATTCCTTCGATCTGCTGAACGTGCCACACTAGCTATCCCCATTCACAATACAGAAGTTTTCGGCTCTTCTTTTCAATTAAAATCTGCTAGACTATGGAATGGCCTAAGTAATGAAGTTACGTCGTCTAGATCTATACAAATATTTAAAGATAATCTAAAAAAACTTTATCTGTTAATAGTTCCTGAATATTCCTTCTATATCCTTATTGCTATGATCAGTGTTAGGTCTTTGTATTTTTTTTCTTTATTTCTCTTTAAATACCTACTATTGTACCAATATAACTCTAAAAACTTCACGTTGCTCGGGTTGGTTGGAAGAAATTTCCCTTTGACAATAAACCCGTCATAAATATTATGTTTTTTCATTGACATATTCCAAATTGTATACCGAACGATTTGGACCAACAGATGTAATGTTTCCAGCCTAGGAAAATAATAATTGCGGCACCATATTGTATTTTTTTTTAATTTCTTCCAACATAAACTATAAGTTACCTAGGAGCATCAAAACTTAAGTAGTTATTCTTTTTGCGAATAAAAAGATTAATTTATATTAGGTAGATATAAATATTTTCAATAAGAAATATATAAGGAGAGATTTAGCGAATGATTAAAATGTTTTGAAATTTCGTAAGTATTTATTTCAGTGAATCGGGTAAGTATTAATAAAATAATAATGAATATCTAAGCTTTGGTTTTTTTCAAACATACCTTGGATCATCAGGTTCGACTAAATTCTTAGGAGAGTTGACCTTTTCTTTTGACGCGCTCTAAAAGTTAAAAAAAATCTATGGCGGCGTAGAAGAACGACTATTTGTGGATACCTGCTTGTAGGTATAGACAATATATGTAGTATGCGGCATAACCAGAAGCAGTTAATTATTTTCTCCATAAATACTCCACACCTTATCTGGTAATCTGGCATTATCAATATCCCGGCATCGGCCCGCGTGTCAAATATTTCAATATTGCATTAAGTCTTAAGTCTTCAATATTTCTACCTATCTATAATATGTATATATGTAATAACACAATATTATGTTCTCCAATACTTCTATATTAAAGGTACCTACCAACTAAATTCTCTCTTCAATACATATCTCGACAAGGGCCCGACCTATGGACTTCGGCGCCCAGTGCACTAAAATGAAAAGCTCCCCCCCCCCAACCCTCCTTTTTTCGAAAGCAGCCATGAATAATCAATAATATACCTATTATATGGAAATAAATAGTGAGGCAGGATATGCTTAGCAACAGATTTACTCAAGGAGATGCGCAAAACCGAGGACAGTGGAAGCTTAAGGCGCAGAAAGCAGACCCAACCACAATGTGGGACAATTGCTGAGGAAAAGAAGGAGAATAAGATATTATTTGGATGGGTGGATGGCAGAGCGGTTAGCGCGCTGGGTTAGTAATCCAGTGGTCGCGAGTTCGAATCCTGCCTCGACCGATCTCGTTCACCTATAGGACAAGCATTTATGCTTAGTTTAGGGAACGTAGGAAGATGTATATGTACTTGTTTAACAAGGACATATTCATTTTTTTATGTTAAAAAAAAAAAAAAAAAAATTTGAGTAGTCCACTGGCAATCATCGCTTAGTAAATTTTATTATGGCAACATAACAAGTAAGCATAAAAATTAACTTACTATAAATCATTCATATTCTTTAAAAATCACACTCTTTCAAAACTCAATATTTTGAACAAAATGAATTGAAATTCATATGACTGTTGCAAAACTTTTTATGTCAAATTTATTAGTTGAAACAATGAAAGAAAATTTTCCTTTATCAATGCAATTTTCTAGTTCTATTTATTTCAATAATGGGATACAATTCGTTTGAAAATAACAAATTTTTACTATCGCCATCTATGAAATAACGAAGAAGCCTTTTTTTATAACGCCATCTATTGAGAAGTTGGTTTTTGAAAACAATGGAAGAAATAATCCTTAAACATGAGGTGACAGTGTTTATTACCGACAAAAATATTTTTGAACATTTGAGGGTTTGGAGTTGAACTGGGTACTTCATTTGCCCTGTATTGATTATAAATACTAAAACTTCACTACAGTAGATTTCTTTAGGTACTTTGAAACGCTCACCCTTAGATAAATATCCACACAAAAAATATATATCTAACAAAGAATGATGAATTATGAACCAAAATACATATATTTGAAAAAAATTCCGATATAGACATTTCAATGTTACATTTTTATCCTTCCCAAGTTGACCGCACTGCGTTTTCAGGCATTCGATTACAGTAATACTTCCATATACATTGGTATTGTTTCCTTTTAATAATACCTTTTGAAAAAATATATATTAGGGGAAATGTGCCGCGTTTTTTTTTGTAATAATGATGAAAATATGTTGTATAGTATATTTATAAAATTCAATAGCTTGTTAGGTTTAATAACTTTTTTCAATAGCTGTCCTTGTAGTGTCATTGATGTGAATTTGTGACTAACTGTATAGGAACAACGAAATACATAAAAACCTTGTCAGCATGTCTTCGTTTTCGTCTACTCTTTCCTATAAAATAATCTGAATAATTATTATTCAACAAAATGTCTGTTAATGACTGATAATATTTTTATCAATAGGTAACTAGTTCTGCCGCAGATCGCATTTTATATAGACCTCGTTTCATGTATTTTACTTTTTTTCGCAAGCACAACCTAAAAAATAATTATGACCCTTTATCCTATAATTTTTTTTTTGGAGGATGTAGGGAAATCTAAATTTGTGGTTATATATATTTTTATATGAGAAATAAAAAAAAAATGTAGATTTCGATAACAGCGCCACCTATTGGGTTCAAAAATACATTTTTTTTCAATCCTGAACCAACCATACAAATTAAGAAAATTTCATTGAAATCTGTTAGGCGATTTCGGAGATAAGCGTGTACGAACATCGTGATACGAGATTTATATCTAAGTAAATTGAGATTATTAATATTTTTTACTGATTTTAGTGTCGTTACCCTTCAAACCTCTCTCTCTCTCCAGTCTCAATCCTGCGGATTGGTTTGCAGAAGAAGTCTACATCTCGATTTCCACTTCGCTCTATCTTCGGCAGCCCTCTTCAGCTCAACATATGTGGCGCAGTTCATGTCTTCGCATATCTGGATCAAATATTCCCGTCGTGGACGCCCCCTGTGGTTTGTCCCCTCAACCATTCCCTTCATTAGGTCATGTAGGAGACCCTCGTGGCGCAGGATGTGACCAATCCAGCGAGCACGTCTCTCGGAGATGGTTAATGTTTGATGCTGGATGGTTCTAACCATCCCATGTATTTTTTTTTTGTTGTCTGGGGCAATTGCACCATTCGAACCTATTTTGCACACCGGCCCTGCTCTCCATATAATCGTGAACATCGCTGAAGATAATCTTATTAATATGCATAAACTACTTCAACAATAAGTATAAGTTATCCATAAATCTAATGAGAAATCAATGCCGTAAGCTCATTTTGTATTAACAGCGTCCAATATATCGTCATGTCGATAAAAATTACCTTTAATAATTAACCGTGATGTTCAAAATATTTTTAACTTGTAATTTAATTATAAATATGCAAATTTTGTACCTATCTATACCTACTAGTATTTTGATTAACTTTCTTGTTCCTACGTGTACACATATTGTGAGTATATGTGTGTGTGATTAAAGATGGAGTTTTTGATTGAATTTGGAGGATGCAGCATTATCTTATTTTCGACTCAATAAAGTCCACTAGGATTGTTTAATACAAAGAACATGACAGAAAAGCCTTATGTAAGTATTTTAAAAAATAGTGTAACAAACTGTCTATAGAAAATACTGAGTGCTTGAATATGTATTCGTGACACAAATACCTAGGTATAAAAATATTTTCATTTGAACAAATATATTTATTTATTTTTGTGTATAATGCCAATTATTGATCCAATTATTGAATATGGTAGTCACCTCTGGAGTGGCGCCCCCCATTACCTACTGAATACCCTCGACGCTGTTCAAAGGCGTGCTATACGTCTGATTGATGATCCATCACTGACTGATGGATTGCAATCACTAGAACACAGACGTAAAGTCGGTATTTTAAGTTTATTTTATAGATACTACCACGGGAATTGCTCAGAAGAACTTGCATCTTTGGTCCCTCCTCCACCCACTCGCAACAGAGTCACTCGCTTTACTCAATCGCAGCACCCATTCACAGTGGACCTTCAACATATACGAACAAGTCGCTTCTCGAACTCCTTTATTAATACAGCAGCCCGACTGTGGAACGATCTTCCGAATTCTGTTTCCACCTTCGTACAACCCGGGTCTTTTTAAAATCCGAATCAATAAACTCTTTTCTAGACTGCAAACCCCTGCCAAAGCTACGTAGTGCGCTTCTTTGGAAGAGCAAAATGGACCCAAATCCTAATAGCTGGTCTCCCCTACGTAGACATGTTAAAAAAAAAAAATAATGCACACTGGCGGGCTTATTGCTACTAGGCAATTTTTTTCAACCAACCAGATTAAAATGCATGACAAAATTATATATGTACCTACATCAACAAAATAATGAAACAAAAAAAACAAAGAAAAGATACATTACACTAAGACACATAATAAAACGAGTGGGTTGTGGCCAACACTTAACTCCTCACTCACAAGTCATTCTATAAAGTATTTAAATTTTGTATGGAAATTTTTCAGCATTTTCATGAAATGAGTTTGTTAAATTATTTTTTATTTAAATATTTTATTTTGAAAACTTGATAATTCTTCAATGCCATTTTATGAAAGTGAAAGCAAAATTTGAAAAGAATCGAATGAGTACTTTAGTCTATAATCGATTAAGTAAAATAAACACGCCGTACATAGCACACAGCACATATCACACACACACACACAGATACTTTCATGTGATGAAACTTTCAGAATACAATCTCAGCATGATACTAGTTGATAATCTGCAATAAAAAAATATCCTTAAAAATTGCGAAATCATAACTCTCAACTATATCCCCTTGGGTTAGTGAGGAGTAAAAAATCAATCATAACAAAAAAAAGGTTGGGAAAGGATTAAGAGATGAGATAGCAGAAGATTTTTTTACAGGACTACTTAGGGGATACCAGCTAGGAGGACTTGAGTCCATGCTACTCTTCCGAAGAAGCGCATAACATAACTTAGGGGTGGTTTTGCAATCTGCTCAAAAAAAAAATTATTTGGATCTATAAAAAAAGCAAAGGGTTCGTTTGAAGGTGGAATCATAGAATTTGGAAGAAGAAAAAGTAGGTTAACTTCACACTGACACAAGTTATTCAATCATCACAGATAACTTCACGCTGACTCAAGTTATTCAATCATCACAGATAACTTCACACTGACACAAGTTATTCAATCATCACAGATAACTTCACACTGACACAAGTTATTCAATCATCATAGATAACTTCACACTGACACAAGTTATTCAATCATCACAGATAACTTCACACTGACACAAGTTATTCAATCATCATAGATAACTTCACACTGACACAAGTTATTCAATCATCACAGATAACTTCACACTGACACAAGTTATTCAATCATCATAGATAACTTCACACTGACACAAGTTATTCAATCATCACAGATAACTTCACACTGACACAAGTTATTCAATCATCACAGATAACTTCACACTGACACAAGTTATTCAATCATCACAGTTAACTTCACACTGACACAAGTTATTCAATCATCACAGATAACTTCACACTGACACAAGTTATTCAATCATCACAGATAACTTCACACTGACACAAGTTATTCAATCATCATAGATAACTTCACACTGACACAAGTTATTCAATCATCACAGATAACTTCACACTGACACAAGTTATTCAATCATCACAGATAACTTCACACTGACACAAGTTATTCAATCATCATAGATAACTTCACACTGACACAAGTTATTCAATCATCACAGATAACTTCACACTGACACAAGTTATTCAATCATCACAGATAACTTCACACTGACACAAGTTATTCAATCATCACAGATAACTTCACACTGACACAAGTTATTCAATCATCATAGACTAATTAAATATTTAAATAATACTATTTTAAAATGATGTGTACATTTTCCAATAATGTATAGATTAAAAAACTTTCATTAGCAAAGTAAAGATATATTATCTTGTCGTACCTCCTGCGATTGTAGGATTGTTTAAACAATCATAAAAAAGTAGAATAACCTTCTACCTGCTTAGAAATTATATTTTTTCCCACAAAAAATAAATAAAAGAAACACTATTAAATCTTAAGACAAAGATGTGATTATACTATTTTAAGTATGATTAATTTGTTCATACACCATGAAATTAATATAATTATTAAGAAAATTACAGCTAGCGAATGCGTCGTACCTATATACCTTTATTATTTTTATTGCGTTGTTAATGTGGATAACATTACTATTGATATATAAGTAATTATAATGAACCTAATTAGTATTTTTTATGAAATAAATTGAGGGATATGAGATGAAAATAATTACCATTGACAATGCAATTCAAGGGTCGACTTAATAATGTGTGTTGTCGAAACTTGAACATGGATGCATAAAAAGACGTATAAATGCAGATTAAGATAAGTAGGTACGTTTATCGTTCCTTTTTCTTTCCGTTTGATGTTAAATTCATGTTTAACAAGAACGTACATTTTTATAACACTAGTTGCATGTAACACATGAGATCCAACTGTCGATAGCGATAGTATGTATAGTTGAAGAATATGTACCAAACTATAAACCCATAGATACAAATTATTGAATATTTTCAGATATTTTGTTTTCTATACAACATATGTAGGTATGTATGTCAAGATAGGATAGTATGGAAGAAGATCCTTTTTCCTACCCAGAATATGCAAATTGCATGATGGTATGTATGTATGTTTGGAGATGAAGTAACAAACTATTAAGTCTTCTTACATATTGTGTATAGGCGACTGCCATACAAAATGTATGAAGCGATGTCGTCACTAAATTCAATTTTTAAAAAAATTGTTAAAAAAAAATTGAGATCTTCTACTACAATTTTAATATTTTTTATAGAAAATTAAATTATCTAGTTGGGGTGTTTCGGCTTTTTTCGATAATTGTAAAAGTTTTGGAAATATAGGCAGTTAAACTCATAAATTTATCATAAAAAAAATATTTTTCTTAATAAAAAATGTTTGAGAAACCCTGGAATTTTTTTGAAAAAACTAATTTGAGATTTTGTGTTTGTCTATGTTTGTACCAATTTTCAGCGTTCTACCGTTTATGGTTTCTGAGATATATGGAAAAATAAAATAAAAATTCAAAAGTTGATAACCCCTGACTGAAACAAAAATTCAAAATTCCGAGTATAAAAGTTTTGTAGGCCTGTAACTGTTTATATATTCTGAAATTTTAGGCTCTGTAAATTGAGCGGATCAAAAGTTATAAGGGGGGGACGGACACACAGACACACACACAGACACACACACAGACACACACACACACACAGACACACGAAATGTTCTACTCCGAATTCTGAGTAAATCCGTGTATGGAACATATATGCTGCGATGCCTCTAAGTTGGTGTTTTTTGACTTCAAAGTTGGAAAAGCCGTGAAAAAAGTAGACCTCTCCATACAATTCTCGCGTATTCTGGCTTGATACATTGTCGATATGTTAAGAGAACAAAGTTCTCCTGAACAAATCGACAGTTGGAATATTCCATCTCCAAACATACATACATACCATCATGCAATTTGCATATTCTGGGTAGGAAAAAGGATCTTCTTCCATACTATCCTATCTTGACATACATACCTACATATGTTGTATAGAAAACAAAATATCTGAAAATATTCAATAATTTGTATCTATGGGTTTATAGTTTGGTACATATTCTTCAACTATACATACTATCGCTATCGACAGTTGGATCTCATGTGTTACATGCAACTAGTTTAACAATATTGTAATAAATATATTTGGATAAGTTTAATCACAAAATCAAACTCTTAAATTATTTACAAGTTGAATAATGTTGAATAAAAATTGTAGACCACACCTATTATAGTCTCAAATTTTAATTCTTCTTCTTCTTTGTCATCTTCCTTCTCTCCACTGCTGGAGATACGCCTAACAGAAAAGAAAAAAATACTAACAAAATAAGGAAATTCCTTCTTATTTTTGTAATCTTTCTTGAATAATACATTTGAATGTTTTGTTAGAAAAAAGTTTCATTGCCATTCTATAGGTGGCGACGGTGTTATCAGCTTATTTTCAAGCGGTGTACATTGCGCTCTAATACTACTCTGAATTTACTATACTTAAAAATTACTATTAGCAAGAACAAAAAAGTGGCATAATTGGTGAACATTGCGCTCGCTTAAATTAGTCACGTAAATCAGACGATGACAGGTCGTAAGCCCTGTAGGTGCCTGATTTTCGGGTTCTCCTATAAATATATATTCCCACTTCGTCTCTATTGAGATATTGAATTTTACAATCCACATTCGATAAGGTCTGAATCTAGAACATTAATCTTATTTGAAGTCGTTTTATGTTTCTGGTAGTAACATAAAAAGCCATGGAAAGGATACTGCTCGGTATTTCCTCAAGAGATATAAAAATCAATTTGTGGATTAGAGAGAAAACCGAAGTAACTAACGTTGTCCAAAAAGGTTGCCAATTAGAAGTGGAGCTGGGCAGGGCGTGTCGTCCGAACCACATATTCCAGATGGACTTGGAAAGTGCTGGAATGCCGACCTAGAATGGGCAAAAGAAGTGTTGGAAGACCTCAGAGAAAGTGCACAGCCGATATAAGAAGAGTGGCTGGTAGCTGGTAGCGGATGGATGCGGTCTGCTCAGGATAGGTCTCAGGGGGAGGCCTATGTCTATTACTGGACGAAGGAGGGCTGACGAAAAGATTAAAAAAATGTTTCTGCAAAGACAATTGAATCTATCAAAAAAAAAAATCCGAGTCCGAGCACTTCACTACTAGGCCATCCCACTCCAGAATACAGCAACCGCAACGACATTGTCATTTATTAACCATCTTCAAGTCCTCTGCGTCGCACCTCACTAGCATATCTTGACAGATAAGGAAGTGTTCGTCAGTTTGTATCTCGCAGCGATTGCAGGAAACATCCTCTTCTACCCTTATATCCCACCTTAGCATGTTCCCTTTGCATCTGGTGACACCGACGCGTAATCTATTAAGTTTCTTCCATGTAAGGTAGGGTGTTTGGTGTCCCGGTCCCAAACTTTCCGACAGGTCGATCTGATCTCCACCGTATTGTGCTTGCCAAAGATCTTTCCTTGCCTTATCTGGTGGTAGTTTTAAGGGGGATATAATTCTAAGGAATGGTCTCTAATAGATAATGAATTAAAGAAATATTATCTGTAAGTATGAAAAAAATTAGGTTAGCTAACAAAGGTGGTATGCATGTCTTCGAGAATAATTCATGGGCGTAGGTAACCAGTATCAACTACCAACAACAAAGTAATATTTTTCATACAATCGTCAAAACTTGTTTGGTTCATACATTGATTATGGCTACTGTATAGAACGGAGGCAGTTGATTATAAAAATGAAACCGCCCACAGATGGTGTATGTTGAAAAAGTAGTCCTCAATCAGTAGCCGAGGGGCTGATACATACAACAACCACACGGAGAAGATTATTTATGATCAATATCGTTTCATTTTATATATCCTCTCTCATTATTATTAATATTTTTTAATCATATCGTGTGTGGAACATCTCTTGTTATATGTATGTACAAAGTTGAATTAATTACCAATACGCGCATTAATCTTTAATGAAGTAAGACAATTTTTAATTCGGTTTTGAAGTGAAGCCGTAAATTTAAATTATAAATAAGTCCAAAACGTAATACAGTATAAAACAAAAGGTTTTTTTTATAACCTTTGTGAATTTTCAGCAATTTCATTGTGGTGTTGATGACGATGAATAAAAATTCATGAAAGTACACAAAGGACACTATATAGAAGCAAATCATTGAGTAGCTGTCGGGTTGCAAAAACGAATACTTAATTTGAACGATTTTTTTCATATATTGCTCCGCGCATTATATAACTACTGTTGACACCAAAAAATGACAGGATATTAGGAACGAAGTGGCAACTTGAAGTAGATAGACTTCAAAATGAAATCAATGTCTTTCTTAGGCATATTGTATTTTTGGTGGTTATTTTTTATTGTGATTTTTTTATTGTTTTGGTTGTTAGTATTTTGTTGTTGAATTTATTAATTATTGTCTTTGTTTTGTTTAATATGTAGGTATGTGTAGTATATTGTTTTTAATTTAAAATTATAAAATGTAATAACGTTACATGTTTGCTTCGGATCAGAAGTGAGCTGAAGTAATAATCCATTATTCTGTTGAAGAAAGTGGAAAATGAAGGTTTCCGACTTTTCATTGACAGGTTTCGTGGTCACTTGCTTATTAACCTTAAATTTTACATGAGTTTCCAAGACTAAGATAATATTTTTCCACTTTATTGGACAGTTTAGACACGTAAAGAATTCAGTTCGATCTCAACGCGAAATGCCTCTTTGAATGCATAACATTTTGATACAATTCTTGGATGAATCTAACTCGAGACCATGTCATGCAAAGCATCGAAGATCATCAAACTTAAATTATAATCGACTCATACTGGACACATCAACCAGTCCAGAAGAAAACAATAAGAACAAGTTGATGAATGCGTGTAAGTACTATGAAAGAATAACTCAAAGAGTCTGGATTTGGACTTTGAAAGATAAAGTAGTAATGCCTAATATGGTGTAGTAATACCTCATCATCATCATCATTATTGGCTCTACAGCCCTGCGTGGGCCCTGGCCTCCTCCAGAATCCTTCTCCAGCCGTCCCTGACAGCCGCCGTTCTCCTCCAGTTTTCAATTCCCTTATGTCGTAGTGATACCTACATAGTTTTTATTATACGAGTAAATTATATTTTAGGCACATAGTTAATACCTATAAAACTATTAATTATAAATTTTATTGAAACTCGCATGTTTTGAAAAATAGAACAACGCATTCATTTATTTGCATTTTTTAGTCATGACCTTTTCTTATCTTTTGCGTTCAATGTAAAATTATAATATTTTATTTTATTCAACATTTTTGTTTTATCTTACCTAAGGTATTCAACATTATTGTTTTATCTTACCTAATGTATTCAACATTATTGTTTTATCTAACCTAATGTATTCAACATTATTGTTTTATCTTACCTAATGTATTCAACATTATTGTTTTATCTTACCTAATGTATTCAACATTATTGTTTTATCTAACCTAATGTATTCAACATTATTGTTTTATCTTACCTAATGTATTCAACATTA
Organism: Molanna angustata; assembly: GCA_963576475.1. Taxonomy (NCBI): domain Eukaryota; kingdom Metazoa; phylum Arthropoda; class Insecta; order Trichoptera; family Molannidae; genus Molanna; species Molanna angustata. The sequence goes on from OY754975.1 coordinate 11,121,007, forward strand.
TTGTTTTATCTAACCTAATGTATTCAACATTATTGTTTTATCTTACCTAATGTATTCAACATTATTGTTTTATCTTACCTAATGTATTCAACATTATTGTTTTATCTTACCTAATGTATTCAACATTATTGTTTTATCTTACCTAATGTATTCAACATTATTGTTTTATCTTACCTAATGTACAGAAATTTCGCATCACGATGTTCGTAAACACTACATAACCTCCGAAATTTTTTTTTTAGATTTCCAAATTTTTTTTTTAGATTTCTCATCCAAAAATACATATGTATAACTACAATTTTTTGTTTCCCTGCGTCCCTCCAAAAATTTTTTATAGGAAAAAAATGTCGTGATTCATTTTTAAGTTGTGTATTCTATTAATAGGCGGCGGTGTGAAAAAATCTATTGACACCGAATTACGCATCTAGAGAATAATATATCAGATGAATGCAAAAAAAATGAAATATACACATTACATAAGTGAGGTATATATGGATGTCTGCGATCATTTAGGCAAAGTTAAATTTCAAATACATATGTATGTGTAGGTAGGTAATGTTTTTTCTAATATCATTCGTTGCCTCTCACTCTAGCTCTTGGTGCCGTCTTAAAATATTCACCTTAATCTCTTATTCGTAAGTGGAACGGAAATCATAGAAATGGAAAAATATAATTGATTTAACAATCTAATATAAAAAATATAAGTTATGACATATCACGTATATATTAAGCAATTATTTCTCGCATATTATATTATACTAAATAAGTCTGGATATTGTGATTTGGTTATATTCAACAAATTATGTGTCTTCCATATAAAGATATTGGTCGTTATAAAATGAAATTTGAAAGAAAGAAGGTCACAACCAACCGGCAAGGAACACTATCAAAGATATGTAAGGATAGCTGGTTTTCATCTCTTAAATTCCAGGACTATCCTGGTGGAAACAGATCCCAAATTTATTGAAGGAAAATGTTGAAAAAGAAGACATTTGATTGATTTTAAAATCGAATATTTTTATGGTTGCATATTATACGCAGACATTGGATTTTTTCCCTGTTGGGAGTCAATAATATTTTTATGACGATTTTTTTAACATCTCAATAGAGACGGAGGGAGAACCTGGAAATCAATACACCTAAATCCTATATGGCTTACGATCTGTCATCGGCTGGTTTACATGATCACTTTATGCGGTTGCGCAAAGTTCACCATCTATGCCTTCTTATTGAGTTCCCTTATCAATGCAATTTTTGAAAGTTCTATATATTTTAATTATTAGATATAAGTCGTTTGAAAATAACACATTTTTACCATCGCCATCTATGAAATAACGAAGAAACCTTTTTTTAACGTCATCTATTGAGAAGTTTTTTTTTGTTGAATAAACCCGCAATAAGCCCGCCAGTGTACAATTATATTTTTTATATTATGTATAAATAAATACTGCATTGTTCTTTCATCATTATAATTAATATTAACTCTAGGTGAAGTATATTTTCCGGAACATATTTGTCTGGTCTTATAATTTTTCAGTACAATTATGCCTTTTTATTGAGTTCCCTATCAATCCAATTTTTTGAAAGTTCTTTATATTTAATCATAGATATTGTAGTTCAAAGAAACTTTTTTGTAACGCACTCGGTTCGTAACCAATGAAAGCTACAGTTATAATTATACAGGTCGTAAGCCCTGTAGATCCTTCGATTTACTGGTTCTCCCTAAATATTCCAACTTCGTCTCTATTGGGATAGTAAAAAAATGTCATAAAAAGATTCCAAAATCATTTCTCAACCTCTACCTTCTTACTTGATTTCAATCTTGGTGATTGGTTGGCAGCAAAGCAATGTACCTCTTCCTCTATTCGCTTGGTCTTAAGCGATTGTTATAGACCAATCGCTAAAGACCATATCAGCGGAGTCGCCATCTGACGAATCGATCCCTTAACCATTCCCTCCAAGATTATGTGTCACAACACTTGGCCTATTAAATTTGTACACCTTTTGTGATACGGCGTTTAACATGTTCCTGGTTTCTTCAATTTTGCTGAGAACCTCATCATTTATTTTGTTATGTGATCCCTTCAAGAAATATCAAGTGTTCGTCGATAGGTCCACATCACTTTTAAAATGAACTCATAAATTTACAAAAACATATATGATATCTTGATTTCAAAAAAAATATCTGGTGACTTTCTTTAAATCTAACTATATCTAAATTCTTGCTAAAAAGGATATGGATGCGTTACTGTTTTTCGAAAGAAAAATTTTAAGAAATATTTTCGGTGCCCTCTGCGATCAAGGCATGTTGAGAATCAGGTACAACCACAAACTACAGAGCCTATTCAAGGAACCAAATATCGTCCAAACAATAAAAATAGGGAGGCTCCGCTGGTTAGGACACGTGCATCGTATGGAAGATGACCAGACACCAAAAAGAATCCACACATCACGTCCGGAGGGAAGAAGAGGTGTGGGAAAGCCAAAATTACGATGGATGAACGGAGTCGAGAAGGACCTTCAGATAGCCGGCGTGCGGAATTGGAGAGAAAAGGCCATGGATAGGGTGCAATTGAGACGATTCCTTGAGAAGGCCAAGGTCCATCCTGGGCTGTGGAGCCACTGATGATGATGATATTTAAGTGCCAACATGTACAGCTAATATATATTCAACAAGATCATAAGATCCTTGCAACTATGTAAGTCTTGCAAGACCCTGTGTCTTGGTCTGGACTTGTTCATCAATACTAATCATTGACTTTTTGTTACAAGATCTTGGATAAATTATCCATTTTTCTGATTTCGCAAATATAGTCATTGCTACTGCATTTTTACCGAGTCTATTAGGTTCTAATACTTTTTTTTACAATTTCTAATCAAATTTACACCATAAATTATGAAGATACGTTACGCCGGTAGATAAACGTTTTAATTTTTAATTATCTAGTATTGAGTGGCTTCCGGGGCAATCACCAGAAACATCTTTTTTGAATATTCCATTAACATATCTTATTCTACATTAATTAAATTTTCAAATTACCTATCCATCTAGCGTCGTCCACTGTTCATTGGGTCAGAAATATCATCAGCTCACACAATGAAAATATTTCGTGTGATTTTGAGAAAAGTAGACTTTAGTTGGCTTCTCGTGTCAAAGTGTGCGTTGTTGTTGGTTGAGACTTTTTATGAGACGGTTGGCGATTGTTTTAGTCGGTATTGAAGGAGGTTGATCACATAAATATTGAATAAGCTCGCTAAGTATTACGTGGTGCCTTCGATAAACAGCGGTGTTAATAAATATTCTTCGGCAAGTTAAAATTACAAAGAGCCGGATTGTAAAGTTCTAAAGGAAACTTTTTTTTAATCAACCCCAATGCAGTTGGAACAAAGCATATCTAATAATATGTGGTAGATAATATAAGACCTGCTCCCCTAGATAACGCGTCATTATGCTAAAGAAAAGATAACTGACACAAGAAGAGATAACGTGACAGGTAACTGTCCGTTCCATACATTGAGTTATATTTTCTCTTTTCTTTTGTTGAGCTAAATGACACGTTGTCTAGGGGGGAGGTGGGCCTTAATTATTTGCGTATGCGATGAACCCGATTTAATAATTGGAAACTAATGCACTTTTTTGAAAAGTTACACCAAAATTTGGCTCTTTTGGGACATTTTCGGAAAAAATACACAGCATTCATCCACCGAAAAGGCAGAATTATAAAATAATTATTACGCTTAACTCAAATTTCTGCAGGTGAAGTCTACACATTTAATGCATTAAACATAGTTGTTAAATAAAAATAAGATAACATGACTTGACAAAATAAATAAAGCAATATCATAAGGATGCCTCACGCTATTGTCGTTACTTATACATACGTTTCTATCATCCTATAATACTGCTTTAGAAGACAAAAAAGCTTAAAAAAAATAAAACAACTTAGCTACGACGACGATTCATAATTTTGAATCTAATAAAATTTTATTAAATAAATCATACACTAGTCTTTGCTTAAATTCATCTCCTCACTCACATTCATATATATTTGTATTCAAGATTGTCGATTATTGTCTTTCTTCAGTATATTCAATGCAAAGTGGAGCCCATATTTTCTTGGATGGTTCCTAATTCTAATTCCTTCCGTTTCAGCTAATTAATATAATTAATTCCTTGTTTTTATTGCAATGGCAAAGAGTAATATAAATAACTATTGTTTTATATATCTATACATATATGTTATGTGCTTAAATTCATGCAGTGTGAACGATATGTCTGCAATGGGCATGTATTAATCCTCAATCAAGGCCTGGTAGAAGCGAGCAAAGATTTTTAATTAAACTGACAAGAAGAGATTTCACCTAATTGATCTGATCACATGAACCCAGGCGCATTGCCCTCATATATGTACATAGTTACCTATGTACATACATCCATGTAATATATAAGTGTAAATTAAAAAGATATCTTGGTCCATATCTCATCTACACGGTTCATTACCATAAATAAATTAATGTATCATTAGCATACATAATTACCGGGTTTCGCTCCTTACCTACCGAATAGTTAATTGTGTTTTATATTATCCTACCTTTTATTATTACCTACATTAATTTGTTCACCTTATATTTTTAGAGAATTTGCATACGTGTATGTCGTGTATGTCACATGACATAGAACATTTTTGAGAATAATGGATGACGTTCAGTGTGACTAATATATCAGACCATTGGGTAACAAAGGTTTATTTTTCAAGAATTGCATGCGTGTATGTCACGTGACATAGAAAATTTTTGAAAATAATGGAAAACGTTCAGTTTGACCAATATATCAGACCATTACGTAATAAAGGTTATTTTTTCGAGAATTTGCATGCGTGAGAATTTGCATTTGTATGTCACGTGACATAGGACATTTTTGAAAAGAATGGATAACGTTCAGTGTGACCAATATATCAGACCATTAGGTAGTAAAGGGTAATTTTTCGAGAATTAGCATACGTGTATGTCACATGATATAGGACATTTTTGAGAATATAATGGATGACGTTCAGTGTGAAAATTACCATTACGAAACAAAGGATAATTTTTCGAGATTTGCATACGCGTTTGTCACATGACAGAAAATTTTTGAGAAGGTACTGCCTCCCTGACCAGGCAGGATAGCCTAGGATGTACACCGATTTTTTTAAACCTAACCTACAAAAGTTTAGTAAAAATAGTTTGGGTAGGTTTGTTTGCAGTTGTAATTGCGACTGGCGTGAGCCAGTTGCATTATATATTTAAACGAGTGGGTTGTGGCCAACGCTAAACTCCTCACTAACAAGTCATTCTATAAAGTATTCAAATTTTGTATAGAAAATATTCAGCATTTTCATGAAATGAGTTTGTTAAATTACTTTTTATTTAAATATTTTATCATGAAACTTGATAACTCTTCAATGCCATTTTATGAAAGTGATGTGACTTTTTACGAATTTGAAAATAAAAATTTCAAATTTTAATTTTCCTGAGCTTGGGGTCACTTTGAAATATTTGACAGTTAAAAAAAATGAGAAGCACTATTCATATATCGTTCAAAATCTAATGGGATCTAATCGAGTATAAGATATACATATTTGCAAAATTTGAATAGAATCGAATGAGTACTTTAGTCTATAATCGATAAAGTAAAATGAACACGCCGTACATAGCACACTGCACACTGCACACAGCACATAGCACACACACACAGATATATTGTGATGAAACTTTCAGAATACAATCTCAGCATGATACTAGTTGATAATCTGCAAAAAAAAATAGCCTTAAAAATTGCGAAATCATAACTCCCCACTATATCCCCTTGGGTTAGTGAGGAGTAAAAAGTAACTAAAATATCAAAAGAAAATAACTAAATTGGTGTTGGTCAAATTATTTTTAACTAGCTGGCTTGTCAGGGAGGCAGTACCTTTTGAGAATAATGGATGACGTTCAGTTTTACCAATATATCAGACCATTACGAAACAAAGGATAATTTTTCGAGAATTTTCATACATGTACGTCACATGACATAGAACATTTTTGAGAATAATGAATGACGTTCGGTGTTACCGATACATCAGACCACAAGGTAACAAAGTGCAGTACGTAGGTACCAACAAGTGGTACGTAGGTGTAGGAAGGTACTTAAAATGTTTCAATTTATGTTACATAATATGTGATATGTATGAACTCGTATGAAGTTTGTCAAAAGTCACAGACTAATATGTAATCGATTATTTGTTATTTATTCCTTCCTCTGTGCCGAAAATGAGATCTGCATCATCCAATCTAGAGCTACCTTCAACAAAGTGTATAGTTCGTTAATACTTCTTCTCTATACTACCTATGGAAATTTATATAAAAAATCGATAGAAATACCGAGGAAAAAATAAAAATAAATCATAGAATATATTGAAAACTCCGTTATCATTTTTTTCGAGTTGAAATGATGAAAAACTAATACATATTTATTAAAAGTTGAAATGTTTTTTATTAATGTTGTTGTAGTTGATTTTTAGAAATGTACAGTAAATAAGATTTTACTGTTTAACAGTCAAATATTATTGTTGCGTCTAACCGAATAAAATTCAAATTTTGTTAAAACTCAGACGAAGACACATAGCTTTGTTTACTTTGTATGCACTACAAAATTTCAATTTTATCTAAATATCAAATGAATTAGCTGGAAACAGTTATGTAGATCGTCATCGGTAATACACACATTTTGAAAGATCAGAACTCTTACTGGTAGGGAAGTTAGTTTAAAATCGATTGATATGGAAATACATATGAGGAACAAATGAAAAACAAGTAAATCAAAGAAAGTTTATGGGACACCCTTTTTGAAGTTTTCTTCGCATATTAAATTTGTAATCGATATTTCACTCGTATTCATAAAATTACCCAAATAATATCTTTTATTTTCAAAATAATAATTTTATTTTATTTTCCGTTCATCATTTGACTGACAATTTGAAAATAAATAAGGTGGTTTGGCCACGTATAAAGGATGACCGTCTGACAAAAAAGTATATAAGGTTGATAAAAGAGGAACAAATAGTAGAGGTCAGCCAAGGAAATGTTGGCACGATCACACAAATGAAATTTAGAAAGATGGAGACGTAAGAAGTAAGAATAACAGAAGTGTGTGTATGAGACAATGCATGGACGTGAATGTAGCGAAAAATGTTTGTCAAAAGGGAAGAGTCTGGTGTTCGGTTCTCTCTGCCTACTTCAAATAGGGAAATGGGTTGATGGTATGGTGTGGACAGTTTAATCATGTTTAGAAATGTATATTATGATTACATATTTTTATATTGTAAACATTTAAAAACAGGAAAATATCACATTTTTTTACGTGTAACTAAAAAAAAAAACACTTGGCCGGAAACATACAGATTTGTTAACTTTATATGACATTTATTTATTTTAACATTTTGTTTATATCTTCCAACAACCATATTCCATTTGGTGAGGTAAATTGTGTTCAATTGTATATCAAATGTATCAAGCAGTTTTGACATGCATTATTATCGGGAATACACAAATTATGATAATTTTAAAAATCTAACTGGTCGGGAAGTCATCGATTGCGAAATTCCAGTACAGACAGATAGACAAGTGAAATAAAAAAATGCTTTAAAAAAGTTTTAAATTTGAACCTTCCCCCGTCGTTTTTCCTTTTTGTTTTCCTCTTCTGTTTATTTCCCGTCACCGGCAAACATGCAATATTTTTTTAATAACATCTTAATTTGTCCTAATATTGTTTTTATTTATTTTGATTATGTTTTTTCTTATTTAGCGTTGTAATGTGTGTGCTTATATAAAATTATGATTGTCATCCGTGGAAAAATGTAATTGGTCTGTTTTTTGTTTATTTTATATAATATTCCTTTTGTATATTTTATAAGACTGTGCTTGTCTCTTACATAAATAAATAAATAAATAATATTCCTCGTCCTCTTTTTTATCTATTAATCTTTTTATTCCTTTTTACTCCTCACTAACACAAGGTGATATAGTGGGGAGTTATGATTTCGCAATTTTTAAGGGTATTTTTTTTTGCAGATTATCAACTAGTATCATGCTGAGATTGTATTCTGAAAGTTTCATCACAATGTATCTGTGTGTGTGTGCTATGTACGGCGTGTTCATTTTTTACTTTATCGATTATAGACTAAAGTACTCATTCGATTCTATTCAAATTTTGCAAATATGTATATCTAATACTCGATTAGATCCCATTAGATTTTGAACGATATATGAATAGTGCTTCTCATTTTTTTTAACTGTCAAATATTTCAAAGTGACCCCAAGCTCAGGAAACTTAAAATTTGAAATTTTTGTTTTCTAATTCGTAAAAAGGCACATCACTTTCATAAAATGGCATTGAAGAGTTATCAAGTTTCATGATAAAATATTTAAATAAAAAGTAATTTAACAAACTCATTTCATGAAAATGCTGAATATTTTCTATACAAAATTTGAATACTTTATAGAATGACTTGTTAGTGAGGAGTTTAGCGTTGGCCACAACCCACTCGTTTATGAATCATTTTGAAGTTCGTTTAGGTACTATATTAAAAAAGAAATGATTCTAAAATCACAATTCATTTTTGCATTCACAAAAAAATAATGGAGTATTTCATTCCATTCCAACTTTTCTGTACAAAGAGACAAATAATAAATTGAATGATACTTGTTGATATATATTTAATTTGGTATCAAACCATAAAATGTCCGTTTTCGAACCACACAAACAAAATAATGCAATATGTTACCGTGTCCACGTGAATTTCGTATCAAACGTAAATGAATTATTAAATTATAACATTAGTAAAATAATATTGAAATAACGTCATAAGGGAAGTGGTGTTTCAAATGCAATATTAATAATACGCTTTTAATGGTGCTTCGTTTTTCGCGATTAAAATGAAATTTACAATAGAGACTGATTTATTTTAAAATCTAGTGGCTGGTTGTTTTATGATGACTTTACAAAGTGGGATTGTGGTGAAACAGTTTAGCGGTCAGTCAAACACTTGATTTTGGAGTAGAGGTCCAGAATATATTTAATTTATTTGGATCTATTTACCAATATTGGAATAATAAATCTCGTCGAACGGTGTTTTTTAAGTAGTTAAATAAAAACAAATATTTCCTTTCACAATAATACTTTATTTATTTATTTATAAACAATCAATTGAAATCTGTTTGGTAATCCAACTGTCGATTTGTTCAAAACAATTTATTTCTCATAACAGATCGACAAAATTTCAAGCCATGATCCGCGAGATTTTGTATGGCCAGGTCTACGTTTTTCATGATTTTTCAACATAAATCAAAAAACACCAACTTAGAGGATTTGCAGAATATATATTAGGCATATGGATGAACTCAGAATTCAAAGTAGAACATTTAGTGCGTGTATGTGCGTGCGTGCGTGTTTGTGTGTGTGTCCCTTATAACGTTTTATGCAAGAGCCTAAAACTTTTATATTTTTTATTTCAGTCAGGGGTTATCATCTTACCTCAGAAACCATAAAACCTTTAACGCTGAACATTAGTATAAATATAGGAAAATAAAATATCTCAAATTTTCTTTTATGGAAATTTTTCAGGCTTCTTCAAAAAAAATATTAGGTAAAATCTAGACATATGTGTTTTGTATGGGAACACAAAATATTTTTATATTTTATTCAATAATTTGGATTAAAGGTTTTATAGTTTTGTACTTTTATTTATAAAATACATGAATTTTTGCGTATTATTAAACTATACACATTCTATCGCCTTCGACAATTGGAAATGCTGCATGCAATTAGTATGTAGGTACATAAAAAAGTTCAAGTGTATAAATCAGTGTAGCATAATTCAGAAATAAAAAAAAAACAGGAAGAGAAAACTAAGATGATTATTAAACAAATTTAAGTACCTATTAGTTGATATTTAATTATTTAATTGGGTACCTTGTTAATTGATACTAAGTTTATTTTCTAAAAAATATTTCACAAAAATACGTTAATATTTTTGTGAAAATATTAACGTTTATGTTATTTATATATTATTTATATTTTTCATTTTATTTAATTTTATTTTTAATTTTTATTTACAAGACAAGTTTGCATGGTAAGGCAATCAATATCGAATCACTTAAAATTATTAAATAAATGGTGTATATTCTACATAGAGCAGCCCGTACACTGTCAATCTGGATCTCGATCCGTGATCAAATTCAATGATCACGATCCAGATGAATATAGGACGTGAGCCTGTCAATCAATCGATCAATTACACAGGCAATCTGGATCGCGGTCATTGTTTTTTCATCACGGATAGTGATTCAGATTGTCTATAGGCAGCCCGTACACAGTCTGTCTGGATCGAGATCCGTGATTAAAAAATATTGATCGCGATCCAGATTCACTGTGTACGGGCCGCCATAGAATATACGCCATTTATATAATTATTTTAAAAAGTTATCATGGATAAGATCTTATTTGAATTTATGTCTCAATTTTCGACCGAAATTCCATTTAATTGTATATTTAATATAAAAAAAAATACATTTTCAATAATTCTACAATAAATTTATTTATATCACTAGCTATGTGTAGCCATGATCCAATTTGTCTGGTTCCCCTTTCTAAGGGTTACGAAGGTCAGATGGTAGTCGCTTCAATGTAATAACCAGACTCGCAAATTCCAGAATCATGGTCAAAGCGTACCCCGATAGAAACGGGACAAAAGCGCTAAGGGGGAAAGAAAGAAAAGAAAAAGAATACGAGTGAATTCGTGCAATACAATTGTTCGTGTAGTATGTTTATTATTTCACGAATTGACAAATACAAATATCACTGTCAGATGAAATGCTTGGATACATCAAAATCTCACACGTTTCACGATCGACCTGCAACATAATGCACATGATTAAAATGTCGGATAAACCATGAAGAGTTGAATAGATAGATACATTTCAAAATAAGCATTGCCAATCATAAACACAAACATGTTGCATGCAAATATGGATATTATAGTTTTGGTAACACTGAAACGCTTTTATGCCATTTATGATCATTATCCAACTAAATACAGATCACATATTAATAAGAAATGATTCCTATAGTCCAGTAGCGTAGCTAGTGGATTTGGGGCCTTATGTAAGTATCTCTCAATCAACATGATCACAAGAAAACATGTTACTGTTTAACTGAAATTTAAAGCTAAGTATAAGATGGTGGGCTGTTAAAGTATACGTGTAGTCAGTAGTGTTGTATAGAATGGACAATATCAATAATAAATCAAATTGAAGTATTCAAGATATGAATATGCAGAAGGTTGATGCGCATCTCATGGGTCGATAGTCTCCAATGAAAAAATTTTAAATATGACGGAGGGAGAGAGAGAGAGAGAGAGAAAGTTGCTGTCCACTGTCAAGAGACGCTAAGAGGCCCCATATTCCTTGGTGATAAATATTTGTGATTAAGGATGCGGCGTCACTAATAAGGTTAATGCAATATCGGGATGAGTTTGGTGTGATGATCGCCAACCTCCATTAAGAGCGGCAAAAGAAGAAGAAAAAGAAGATATAGTTTTTTAGTCACTGCCATACATTATTTATTGTAACTAACCACTGTTTCCAGTCCAGACACGCAAGATTTGCGAATGAATTATTTTTAAATAAATGATTCAAATCTTCTCTGTTGGGAATCAGACCCAGGACTTCAGCATCGAACCTATATAATCATCTATTTTACTAGTTAGTTTTTTTCGTTTTGAGATCTCCCTGCATCTTTGTTCCGTGATAAGTTTTTTTTTTCGCTATGAATCTTTTTGCTGTTATAGGTAGATAATAATATATCTATGTAATCTGGTTGACCTGTTGGAAAAAACCCACCAGTGTACATACAATCTATTGGATTATTTTAGGTACAAAAAGATAAATAAATAAATAAAAAAAGTAAATCTGAAAATTTAGAGTTTTCAGGAAGTGATATTGAAAATATATTTTATATTTTGGTCTAAAGGGGCATTATAGCCTGTCGCTATACATTGAAGTTATGAATTAAAAGCTTTTTTTTTATTTATTGAAGACAAACATACAGCCAATTTAGTACATAAGACAAGCAGACATTAATACAACAAATAAGCTTAAAAATGTTTGATGAGTATTACTGGTTAACAAAACATGAATTGAGAAAAAAAACAATCACAGTAACATAATATTATTTGCTGTAGGAAATGGAAATTGAAAGGAAATGGGGCGTTATCACTCATAGCGATGAGGGAACGTGGCCAAAATTGATAGTTTAAATCTTCTATGCGACGAGTTGAAGACATCAATGTCATAGAAGAAAGAATCATAATTTATAGCTTTTAAAATAGTTAACTTTAAACTTAAATTAAGATAAGCAGTGAAGGATCTCACAGAAAGAGAGAGAAATGGAAAGACTCGGTGACTTAGATATAGGTATGTATATGTACAATCAACAAAAATTAAGTATGTATACCACAATATCAACTTAAACATTAATAGAAGAACAATTCAGAATTTAGAAATTTCGTAATGTAAGCTTTCACGGTAGATGTTAGTAACTACGATGATATGACGAGTGCTGCCTCGCCTTTCATACCATCAGGGAGGTAATTGGATCAAAACATGCTGGGTCAATGTCCACAGTGTATCCCTACAAAATTACCTCATGTATTTGTATCTTGTATTGTTGTCGATTTTCTGGTAGGTTACTGACCTCGTCCTAGTGCAAATCGCACGATAATACGAATGTACCTATTCGCCGCGATATCTACACATATTAAATGTACTCATATTTTTACTTTCGATTCTTTTTACATAGATATATGTATGTAGGTAAAAATATTGGAACCCCTGTTTAGTTGGGCCCTTATGATTTGTTTGACTCTGCCGTCACATGGCTACGCCACTGCTTTTGCCATATATATTTACGTATCCAGCTTCCAAATGGACCGCTTAATAAATCGCTAATTTAAAGGACAAGGAAAGTCAATTCATAAATTTGAATCTTTCTGAATATGTATGTTATGTGCGATACTATAGAGAATTAATTTAAAATATCATTCATTTATTCATATACGTACATACGCCTCATAGAAGCTTGTTTTAAAATGGAAATGAATACATTAATATTCTAAAATATAATTTTTGACTCAAATAGTACAAAATCACAAAAGGTACATACCTACATATTATGATGGGTCTAGCAGAGTGGACATCGCACTGACTTTGTAATGCAATGATCGAGAGTTCGAACCCCTCCCAAGCCTCGACGGATTTCTTTCACCTATAGTACAAGCATTTATGCTTAATTTAGGGGATTTATGAAGATTTATATGTGATTTAACAAAGAAATATTAATTATTTAAAAAAACGTAATTAATCTGCAATAAAACAAAAGTTCCTTAGTACAAAAGTTCGGGGTAGTGAACAGTGGCGGCCGCTAACTAATAAGTTTGGCGGTTCGTTGGATAAAAACAACGCTGTAAATACAAGAATGACATGTACGTAGTATATATAAATCAATGAACAAATCGTTGCAAATTTTGAATTTGTTCAACCGACACAGCAAACAGTATAAAGTTTTTGGAATTCTATAAATAATTAACTAGTAGAATAATTACTATAAGGCCCGAATTCATAAAACGTACTCAGAATTTTCTCAATGCTTAGCATGAAAAATTCCATATATTTTGATATGTTGAGTATTGACTTAAGCACTGAGAATGGTTTATAAATATGGCCCTATGGCTAAATAACACGAAAATCCACACTGAACACAATCATACAATCCCGTAGAATAATTATACAAAAACCAATGAGTTGCAATTTATAATTAAACAAACTCAATGACAATAACACAAATTTGACAACTTACTTACTTACTTACTACTTACTTTACGGGTCCGGACCTTAGACCTTGCCACTCCAAAAGGCGGCGACGGATATCGCCGTGTGACTGAAAACGGTAAAACAAAACGATTCGAGCGCCGCCTATCATAGAATCGGCAAACTTAAATTATGTGCCTAAGGTAGGTACAAACAAGACGGAGCGCCGCACCGAATTCATCATATATTTGTAAGCATTTGTATGAGATATCTTCCATCTCACGGGCCAGTACTGTTGTCCCTATATTCCATACATTTTTAATAGCATTAGTGGCGCGCTTGCAATTACGCACCGCGAGTCAACATAGTTACATAATTTCAGGCGTTTATTTAAATAACGCAATACTCAAAATTTCTGTCTTCTTTCTTGTACTGACGTTGCAAGTAATTCGGTATTTTTTTAATCATGTTTGTTGATAAATAAATTGGTTTTGGCTTTCATTTTATTTCACCGGTTCAGCGCTCCAGCGCACCCAAGGAGCGGCCGCCATTGGTAGTGAAACATATTGCAAATGACAGAATCTTTCTAAATTAATGTTTTTTTTTTGGTTTGTTGTAGAATTTCAAATAATTATCATTCACGCTCTTAAATGTTGCGGAAATTTTGAGTGAAACTGTTTTGTTGTAAACTCTTTAGTTTTTTCTATTGTTAAAACTAAAAAAAAGAGTAGGTTGTTGACAACGCTATAAGGTACCTACTCCTCACTACTAAGTCACTCCACAAAATATTCAAATGTATGGAAAATTTTCATGGATAGATGGGTGTCGATAAAAATAACGATAGATGGGTGGTGGTTAGCGCGCTGGATTAGTAATCCAGTGGTCGCGAGTTCGAATCCTGCCTAGACCAATTTTGTTCACCTTTCGTGCACAAGCATTTTTGCTTGATTAAGGTAATTTATGAGAATATACTTGTTTCAAGAATATATTCATTCTTTAAAAAAATATTATTATTAATATTAAGCAGTTAAAAAAATAAGATCAAATATCCTTCAAAATCTAATGGGGTCTAAGCGAGTATAAGATATACCAATTTGCAAAATATGAAAAGAATCGAATGAGCACATTAGTCTATCTATATAATCGATAAAGTAGAATAAATACGTCGTACATAGTTCATAGCAAATAGTACACAGCATACACACACAGATACATTGTGATGCAACTTTCAGAATACAATCTCAGCATGATACTAGTTGATAATCTGAAAAAAAATCTTGAAAATTGCGAACTCACAACTCCCCACTTTATACCCTTGGAGTAGTGATGAGTAATAATATTTACATCTGTCTTTCACCGGTACCGAATCCGGTATATTCAATTGATAATAATTATCAATTGAATATACCGGATTCGGTTCCGTTTATTTGTATCTACACCATGTAGCGAGTTTCTTTTTACATCCAAGAGAATCAATATCTAATAAAATAATTTAATTTTTGATTAATTTCTTATATGCTTGAAATCCAAACTCAGACAGTTTTAACTAGTGATTTTAGTTCAAAGCTGATCAAACACTGGTGTATTAGTTGGTCCATCCAATATAATGCTATCCTATAATACTGATTAGGAAATATTATTATGACGTTGGCCTATGTAGGTACGTCTACGTATAATAATGCTTTCAAACCATAATGCTTCAGGTTGTTATGTATCTATATAGCTATCGGTATACATGAATACTATGTATCTAATGAAGATCCGAGGAATGGGAAGCCAATTCATTGGAAATATTGATCTACAAACTATTGTCGACAATATGCCCACCTAATATATATCAACGAATTTCCTATATTTATTTAATTATTTATTATTAATTAAAATTAACAATACCATTTTTTACATATTATTATATATCCACTTCACTAGGCTTTGCCTGTACCGAGGTGGAATATCTCACAAACACATCAATACATTTATATACAATATTTTTATCATATTTCGTACAGTTTCCATGAAAATGCGTATTTTATATAGCAACATGATTTATATGTACCCAAACAAAAATATATTACACAATAAATAAAAACACAAAACAAATGGCCTGTTTTATAAACACACGCACACACACTCACACACACATACACACTCACAAACACATCATGTTCATGTGTACTAGGTAGGGACATAATGTAAGCATCTTTTCAGTTTCCTTTCATCCCATTTTTAGCAACCAGTCCGTCAATAACCCTTTAAGTGCAGGATTATCAAGATTAAAATTTTTATCTTGAACTGTAGTAAACAGCCTGGGTGCCAAAAATGAGAAGTGCTCATGTGCGAATTCCGTTCTGGTCCTGGGCACCTTGTAATGCTTTCGATTACGGCATCTCGTTGAAAGTTGATATATAATTAAACAACATATGTAATATATGTATTATCAGTTATATCAAACCTCAATCGTAAAACATTACAAAATAACACGTAGGTTTTCCCATTGCCCATTCAACAATATAGAATCCTTGAATGGAAAGGAACTTTTCTATCGAATACCTTTATGGTTTCATATACGAAAATATTGTATTTTTTTCCCCAAAGCGTTACAAAAAAGTTTCTTCGTCAAATCATAGATGGTGATGGTGTTTAAGCTTATTTTCAAACGTACAGATCTTTGTGATTTAAATACAAATACCTTTCAAAAATTTGATCGATAGGGAACTCAATAAGAAAGCATAATTGTCGGCCTTCGTGGCTCATGCAGTTGGTTAGGTATCTGATTGCTGATCCAAGGGTCCCGGGTTCGATTTTCGGTAGAGACACAGTTTTCAATTGTGTTTTCACTCTGTATCTATGACACGACAGAAAACAAGTCTCCAGATTGCAGAAACTTCTCCAGAATGTGGCAAATTGTTATTGGCTGCGTGTTAAATAAATATTTGACATAGTAGGTACCTGTTAGTTGCCCGAGAAATAATAAATAAATAAATACATATTTTTTTTTACTTATTTATTACATTTACCAATAAAGCAATTAAACAAACAAATTGGGTTGGTTTGTACCACCTCACAAGGGCAGGCCTGTTCGGAGGTGGTAGAACTTATAAAATTGACTTATACTCACCTGAAATATCACAGAAGCTAAAAAACGGAAAAAAAATGTAGAAGAAATATTGAAATGTAGGTAGGTATTACGTCTCGGGTTACTAATCAATTTTGTCACAAATCCATACATTTTAAAACTGTGTTATCGCCCTTTAATTGATATTTAATATGAATAATCAAAAAGCACTGCATTCGATGGATTGTGTTGCCTTTGTGTAGATATCGTTTGAAGAAGTAATGCGCTAAGCCAATGGCCATTGGCGATCCAGAGGTTTCTTCTAGGATTCATCATCATCATCCGCGCTCCTCACCGCTTTTCATACCACTGTCCAAAAGAATCCGCTACCGCACATACCTATTGCGAATTAATAATATTCGTGCCTGTGATTTGGCAACCCCAAAAACAATGGTCTCCCCGTTTGTGATTCAGAAACTACGCGTCTTATATTTTTACTTCGTCATTGTCACCGTCGCTAATTAATTAAACCTATTTTCACCGCACAATTCTACAATCACATCTCAGTTTACAAATATTTTAACACCGCTTCATCATCATTAAAAACGCCTTCTATCACTGCAGGAGAAGAGTGCCCTCTGCCCAAGAATCTGTCAACCTTTTAACTGTAAGTGCATTATTTCCTTTTGGCTTGTATAGGAGGTGACCATAGTTGTCGAACTGCAGTGCATAAAATCTCAACATAACATAACCATATAAAATTAAAGAATAAACTATTGAACCAGCAATTCCCTTCTTCATCGAACTGTCTATGGGCTCAAGGTGTGCGGGTGTGCATTGCCTTATAAAAGGGAGAACAACACATCTATCTATGTATACCCACACACCAGTCTCGTTTCACCAAAAAAGGCACTACATTCAGAATGGGTGGTGAACCTCATTGCTGAACTATGTAAGCTGTTATTGTTGCCTGTTGTTTTTTTCGATTACCCGGCTCTTACGGGACACTCGAAAACAATGATTTAAAAGAATGGAAGCACTATTCTAAGCCGGTGCCTCACAGCTATCATTGATAGCTGTGAGGCACCGGCAGTTGATACTGATGTATGTGAATGCAATACCTACATAGAAACGTTGGATCATCTGTTCTTTTCGTACCCAATCCAGTCTTCTGGTAATCTTTACAACGAATTTAGTGAAATTTTTCTCTAGACCTTTTAATGTTGCTCCCCTCCTAGCTTTCAAAAAAAATAATGTGTAGGTATCGTAAAATAATAAAATTTATTGTTAAAAATAATATCCTTCTGTAATGTACCTTTTGATATTTTATGTTTATTTTTAATGTTCAGTGACTTTCTTTTATTTGCTACTATTCATAGTGTATGTCTTGTTTATATTAAAGTTTGAGTTTTCTATGAATACAGTGTTATGGCACAAATCATAAAATATTGTGTGGATTGCCTTGTGAAAAAAAATAATGAAATAAAATAATGTGTACTATACATGATTCGGTATATAAGAGTAGGTACGTTAACTAAGGTATTAGTTTACTTTCCAACTGTTTACTTTCCAACCCATCCTCTGGGATTGGAAAGTAAACCCTGCCTTCGACCTGGGGTCAGTATACTATACTGGTTTACCAAGCCACTGCATTTATGGTCCCCTAAAATGGCTCGCCATGTTCGGGG
The DNA here is from genome assembly GCA_963576475.1 of Molanna angustata. Lineage (NCBI taxonomy): Eukaryota > Metazoa > Arthropoda > Insecta > Trichoptera > Molannidae > Molanna > Molanna angustata. Next base: position 11,139,634 of record OY754975.1, read on the forward strand.
TCCTTTGCTTTGGTGCCCAGGTTGGCACTTGTGTTGGAGTTGATCGGCGGCCTATCTTGATGATCGCTACTCCCACCACCACCCGCTCTGCCTATGGGGACTGTAATCGGCCCCTTCACAGAACGCTAAGTGAACGACAAAAAAAAATGCATAGCACGAAAAGTAGCTCATGGAGCCCTCTAGATTAGCAATCTCGGCACCATAGTGCAAAAAGAAACAATCAACGAGTGCGAACAGAAAATTCACACCCGTGGACTGTCTATGACCTCAGATCCCCCTACATGCAGACCATCAGAGAAGTGACCAAGATCTCTGGAAATAATTAATTTAACGGGAATCTTCTAAAAGTAAGGCACCATATCTATGACAGAAAACCTTAAAAGCTTTATAATTTTTCTTCGAGATCACAAAATCCGCATGACCAATGGGACCTTGAAGAGGCCCACGGACAGCAACGAGGAGCTCCGATCTATATGAGGACACCATTGGGTGGCAACATTCCCAAAGGATATGTTCCGAAGTTTGGTCCGGGTATTGACAGAAATGACATGAAGCAGATGAGGCAAGCCTTTGAAAACCAAGCCATATGTCTTATTAGGAGCGAAGCAAAGTTTATTTTTTACACCCCAGTCGGAAACTAAGGAAAGAGCTTGAGTAGCTGAGTTCTCAATAAATCTACGGGAATTACCACGGACGAGGATGTATGCATCATCGGCATACGCTTGAATCGTACAATTACTGGAGAGAGGAAGATCCAGCAAGTCATCAAAAAGAATGTTCCAGAGAAGTGGACCGAGAACAGAACCCTGAGGACATCCAATGCTTACCTGTCGCGTATGTAGAAATTGTCCCCCAGGCAGGACTATGCGGCGATTTTCAAAGTAACTCTTAACTATCAGATATATATTGCGGGGTATATTCCTTGACTTCAGTTTATGCAAAATGAGCGGCCACCAAGCATTGTCAAATGCACCACTAATGTCAAGGGAAATAGCAATAACATATTTTTCGTCAGAATGTCTTACAAATTCTGACATATAATTTATAGCATCGACTGTTGAAATTCCAGGTCGGAAGCCAAATTGGCGAGAAGAAAGTGGACATGAGTTAGAAAGATGGGATTCAATTCTACTGCATATAAGTCTTTCCAGAATCTTGCCCAGAATAGGCAGGAGAGTAACAGGTCTATATGCTTTTGGGTCCGTGCTAGGACGATCGCATCGTTTGGGAATTATAGTCATGAGGCCCGTTTTCCAACAGTCTGGAAAACAGCCTTCGTCTAAACATCTTTTTAAGAGGGAAACCATTTCAAATTGAGCCAAACGCCAACATCTTTGTATTAAAATAGAGTCGATACGGTCGAGGCCTGGGGATTTATTTAGTTTAAGGTTCCCAATAATTAAATCGAGTTCCTCAACAGAAACTGGTGGCGAAGCGGGTGTCTGAGGAATGTTGTGTTGAAGAGCACGTACCCATTTATGAAAAACATTGTCGGTAATCGGATCATCCGATGGAATCAACGCGTCCAGAAAAACGGAAGCAGTTGAATCGAGAGACGTTGTGAACTCACCAGTAGTTGCATCGCGGATGCAAGATATTGTTGCGCCATTTCCTCTCTTAGAAGAAACGGCGCGATATACCGCACCCCATGGATCTGAAGTCGAAACCTCGGAAACCAAACGTCGCCAACTTACCTTCTTCGCACGAATAATTTCATTTTTATATAGATTGTGTGCACGTCTATAAGCAGAGTACAAGTCGAGAATAATAAACTCAGCAAAGTTCCTATTGCGTCCCAATTTAAGAGTTCGACGTGCACGTGTAACGCTGCGTTTCAAAGAATCGAGTCCTGAGTGCCACCAAGCGTTTGGTTTTAATTTTTCTGGAGTAGATCTGCCAATTGACTTTTCTGCACATATAATGATATTGTTAGTGAATCTATCTTGATGATGTCATCCCGGCCGCCGCGCGGCGGGTCTGGTTGGAGGTGTGAGCCGAGGGAGATCTGTGTGAAACGGTTCGTCGCTGGCCGGCCGCCGAATAGTACAGGGGCCCGACCTAAGCTAACGACTACGGGTTGGCTGCCCTATCAGTCGGCGCATAATCTCGCTGCAATTGTTGTGCCGGATCGTGACCGGACGAGGTCCCAGCAGTTGTATGCGGGGAGCACCAGGCGTCCTCCACGGCCATATCCTCCCTCCTTCAACCTAGCAGCGCGGCTGCCGGAACAAATGTCCTTGAAAAGGGCTTCTGATCTCCTCGTTTCACAATGCCACCCCCCCCCCACAAAACCTTCATGACAGATAAACCCAATAATAATGTTTATACAGCGACAACCAAGACTGCATACCCTCGCACCTTTTGTGAACTGTTGGTAGACTTCGCTAACATCAGAGGTATCCACAGTAATTTAAATTCTGTTCACCATTACTTGCAATCTCAAAAACCACACCTGCTCTTTCTCACGGAAACACAAATTCAAGATCCACCCGACACAAGTTACCTCAACTGCCCAGGGTACATACTCGAAAGCATGTTTGTGCCCAAAGGAGGCTTGTGCCTCTACAGCCGCGAAGACATCAACTGTGTCAGATTGAAGGAGTTCGAGAAGCCCGCCTTCAATGTTATGTGGGTCCGTTTAAAATCTTACAAATTCATAAAAATTTATTCTTGTATCTACCGATCTCCAAATATGAGTGATTATGATTCTTCCGAGCTTTTCAAATACAGTCTTCTGTCTCGCTACCCGTCGGCAGAATTTGCGGTTCTCGGCGATTTCAATGTCGAGAACCGCATTGAAATCCCGATTTCAAATTTTTGGCTGAAATCGGGAACTACCGATTCGGCTGGCCGCATGACGGAATCCTTTGCTTTGTGTCATAACCTGGAGCAACTTGTTCAAGAACCAACTCGCATCCCTGATGTCTCTGGGCATCGTTCCAATCTGCTTGATCTTTTTATGACTACCTCGCCAACGGGATACACACTGAAAGTCACAGCCCCACTGGGCTCTTCAGACCATTGCCTTGTGCAAACGGCCATCCACTTCATCCCGGACCTTCCACCCGAAAAACCTAAAAGGAAAATTTGGCAATACAAGTCAGCAGATTGGAATGCACTGCGAATATACTTTCGCGACTTTCCTTGGAATGAAGTCTGTTTTAGAACCAAAGACCCTTCTATCTGTGCGCGTGAGGTAGGGGATGTCATCACTTCTGCTATGGATGGCTATATTCCCTCCTCCCTCAAAACCTGCGGACCAGGCACAAAACCTTGGTTTGATTCCAAATGCCGAGAAGCAGTCACGCGTAAAAATCTGGCTTTCAAAACATTTCAAAAACTTCAATCCCCGTCAAACAAGAAAGCATACAACAAGATGACAAAGGATTGTAAAAAAACCGTTAATCAGGCTAAAAAACTCCATGACCAACATATAAGTCAAAAACTCTCCTCATGCCCTAACGGTAGCCGAAGATTCTGGTCATTGTCAACCTCCATAGGTCAGAACTTTTGCACATCTTCATTTCCACCTTTAACGAACCATGACGGATCCATTGCTAACTCTGCCACCGACAAAGCTAATCTTCTCGGTAAATTATTTGCAGATAACTCAACCCTTGACGACGGAGGAAAAACTCCTCAACCAGTTCCACATTGTGGTTTTAAAATGAAAGAAGTAAGGATTAACTTCTCTGAGGTTTTACTCGCCATCCGAGGGTTGGATGTTAACAAAGCTAATGGACCAGATGAAATTCCCGTTCTTGTGTTAAAAAAATGCTCCGCCGAACTAGCCCTAGTTCTCACTAAACTCTTCAAACTCTCGTTTAAAACTGGTATTGTCCCTTGTGACAAAAAAAGCGGTCATCCACCCAATTCCCAAAAAAGGTGATCGCTCCAACCCATCTAACTACCGACCCATCGCTAATACTTCTGTATTCTCCAAAATAATGGAAAGGGTACTAAACACCAAGTTGATCACATACCTCGAAGCAAACAAAATTTTAAGCGATCGCCAATATGGATTTCGTGGAAATCGATCTTGTGGCGATCTACTCGGGTATGTGACATCCGTTTGGGGTCGAGCTATGGAACGCTTTGGAGAAGCTCAAACTGTCGCCCTTGACATCTCTAAAGCTTTCGACCGGGTTTGGCACCGAGGTCTCTTAATGAAACTCCCTTCTTATGGACTACCCCAGTCTCTGTGTACTTGGATTGCAAATTTTTTAAAAGATCGTGAAGTCATAACTGTAGTGGACGGTTGCTCTTCTTCTCCCCATTCCATTAATGCGGGAGTCCCTCAAGGGTCCATTCTATCTCCAACCCTATTCCTCCTACATATCAATGACTTGCTCTTACGCGCCCCCATCCACTGTTACGCTGATGACAGCACAGTCCATGACAATTTCTCTTTTGACAAACCTCCTAAACAGAGTGAAAAATCAGAAGCCCGGAAAGACCTTCATCAAAAAATAAATAGCTACCTCCACTCAATCAATACCTGGGGTGAAAGTAATCTTGTTTCATTTAACGTCTCAAAAACCCAAGCCTGTCTAATTTCTGCGAAGAGAAACCCCAATGAATTGCAAGTGTCTTTCAACGGAAGCACCCTACCTAACAGCAGCTCTATCGACCTGCTTGGAGTATCTATAACGAACCAATTACACCACAAGGGCTCCATCGAAGCTAAGGTGAAACTCGCCTCAAAAAAATTGAGCGTACTATATAGAGCGCGCAGATATTTTACTAAGACCCAGATCTGTATACTCTACAAAGCGCAAATACGCCCAATTATTGAATATGGCAGTCACCTCTGGAGTGGCCCCCCCCAATACCTACTGAATACCCTCGACGCTGTCCAAAGGCGTGCTATACGTCTGATTGATGATCCATCACTGACTGATGGATTGCAATCACTAGAACACAGACGCAGAATCGGTATTTTAAGTTTATTCTATAGATACTACCACGGGAATTGCTCAGAAGAAATTGCATCTTTGGTCCCTCCTCAACCCACTCGCAACAGAGTCACTCGCTTCACTCAATCGCAGCATCCATTCACAGTGGACCTTCAACATATACGAACAAGTCGCTTCTCGAAATCCTTTATTAATACAGCAGCCCGACTGTGGAACGATCTTCCGAATTCTGTGTTTCCATCTTCGTACAACCCGGGTCTTTTTAAAATCCGAATTAATAAACTCTTTTCTAGATTGCAAACCCCTCCCAACGCTACGTAGTGCGCTTCTTCGGAAGAGAAAAATGGACCCAAATCCTAATAGCTGGCGTCCCCTACGTAGACATGTAAAAAAAAAAAAATGAGTAGACGGACTGATTATTGTTATATGTAGTGTCCGGCCGAATCTTCAGTTTCGGTTTCGACTTCAGCCACCATTGGACAAAAAAAACCAATTTCGGCTTCTGCCATATTTAAGCCGAAATTTTCCATCAGCTTTCATTGAGCTAGCAGTAAAAACCGAATAGCTTGTACGAACGTGTTAGAATTTGGCTTAAACGAGTTGTTCAAACGGTTTAACTGATCGAAGTATATAAATACTCCAAAATTTATATGATTTATGAACAGAATCATTATGAATATTTTTAGGGTAAGTTTTTTAAACAAAATAGTGGTGAACAAATGTTTGACCAAGACCGGGGTGGCCTTGGTCTTGCATTTACAGATGTGGTCGTGATCTTGGTCTTGCATACTAGATCGAGTCTTTGTCTTGTGTCCTCAGTCACGTTCTTGGTCTTGCAACATTTACAATAATATTTATAAATTGTTATTTAAAATTCAGTAATTATAATCAAAAATGACAAACACGTCAATTTACAGTAGTATATCGATAGTGGGTGCTTAGTTAATTACTTACATTTTGACTAAGAATAAATAAGTTTATAGAATTTAACGAGACCGCAAGACTCTTGCATTAGGTCTTATAAGACCCATGGTCTTGCAGAGCATATTCTTGGTCTTGGTTTTGCACCCCTTGGTCTTGGTCTTGCAAGATCAAGACTACATGGCTTGCAAGACTTTTGCTCGTCACTAGATTAAACATTTAAGTAAATAAAAACAAAATACTTTGATTTCTTGAAATTGTGCTATGATTTTGGTTGTTTAATTTACATCTGATTTCGTCATACGACACTATCTGCACTATTTTATGAAATCAAAATATTTTAAATATACTTTTCCTTAAATCTTCTGAACTTAGAAGATAAACTTTCGGTTTCGGCCGCAGGTTGCAATGAAGGACGCAGAAACATGCAGCGTCGGCCAAATTCTGACCTTGGTTCGTCCACAAGTTATGAGTCTTGCATTATCGCCATTTTGAATAAATTCGCTACTAATTAACAGTCGCCATGAAAGAACAAAAGAAGACAGAAACAGCTTCTGCCGACACATGACAGCAATAAAATAATATTGAATGAAAATTTTAAAGCGTCAATGTTATTATTTATGGCAAAGCATTAACCGGAGGTTGGACGCAATAAAGATAAATTTATGCAGTCGTAAAAAGGATCTGACGCGATAATGGTCAAACATTTTTTTGCAGATGAACGATTTGTGTCTTTTTATGAACGTTTCGCGAAACGTGTAGGTACCTACCACCAACGCGCGACGTGTTCGTTGTACGCGAGCGGAAATATTGAAAACTTGTCTCATACTGTGGCGGATTTTGTTCATTCGTTCATACCATCGCGGATTATACAACAACGCAGAGTAACCAGCGGCAGGTTTGCGGGTGTGCATTACCTTATAAAAGGAAACACGAAACATGCGTGTGTTGCTGCGATCCTGATTATAAACTGCAATTTAAATATCCTCATCAATTCCCGAAGATTCCCGACAATTTCCGAAGATTTACGAACCAAAGCCCATCGCTGTCCACGCAAGTCTAATGCGAAAATATTCATGCGTGGACCGTTTAAGGCCATTTTATACCTACCCTGTGTATACGGATGTACACAAAAATGCACACTTAATTACCTTCAAATGTATGAAGCACGAAATAATAGTGTATATCACCTAATATGTGATATACAACATTTTTTCGTGAAAAAAGGTAAAATTTAGAGTTTTTTTTAAATAGCAAGAATAGTAGATTTTCAGATTCCTTTTCGATTGAAGTAAAAATCTACTTCATAGGCTTTTTAGTTTTTAAGTTATTTTAAATTAAAAAAATAAAAAGGGTTTTACGAAAACTAATTTCACAAGAAAAGTATTAAACAAATTCACATTTCAAAAAACTCATGCAATAGAATAAAGATGTTTCTTATTTCAATGGCGAATCTTTTGAGGGTATTAGGGAAATTATTTTCAATATATACTATAGAGCCTACTATAGCCTCCTGAATAGAGTCGCTTTTATCTTAGTTTACTTGTTCCGACTCACGACATCACAAACGATTGGATTTATTATTTTATTGTAGATATCTATGTTAATTGCGAATATATCAGTGTTGGTCATGTAAGGAGATCTTTTATTTGAAACCATTCATCACCATAAACTATATATAAAATATTTATTAAACTGAGAATTTCCAATATAATATTTGGTGTTCAATGTTAATAATATAATACTTCTGATAAATAATCGATAAACATATAGGTACCCCAAACGTGTATACACACATGTCTCATCTCACCTAAAAAAGCAACATTCAGAATGGGTGGTTGCAGAAGTATTTTGCCAGTCGTATTTTCAATTATTTATTTATTTTACTTCATTTATTTATTTATTTATTTATTTATTTGGGAAGCCAACAGCTCATTTACATTTTTTATAATACAACTTTTAACATAGAATTCAGAGCCAATAACAAGCTTTCCATCAATAAAAAGAAAATACTGTAAACAACTCATGTTACACGCACACACACACACACACACACACACACACACACACACACACACACACACACGCACACACATACATATGCACACACACCCACACAGACACACACACACACACACATGCACATATACAATTTGTTTGAGATGGATAGGAGGGTACGAGGGAGGAAAATTAGGAGCGTATCACCTTCAATATCTCGCGACGAAACTTATCATATTTCACATTGAAGATGTCCACCCCGCCCCGGCTGAGAACAACGTGTTATGAGAATCACATACGCGTGGAATTGTAGCATTCTTTCTGATATTTGTTCTATATACCGGAATATGTAAAAGTTCAGATCGGCGAACCATTCTACCTGGAACATAGATACCCACTAGGTTAACAAGCTCAGGTGAGTCGATGGCACCGTTCAGAATTTTATGCAGTAGCGATTGGTCGTGCAAGACTCTTCTAGATTCGAGAGTGTCGAGTCTGTGATATTTTAATGATTCCCTATAGTCAGTAAAATTTAAATGAAATTTATGATTTAGGTAGTTAATGAATTTATGTTGTACTCTTTCAATTCTAGTGATATGTGTTACATATAAAGGGGACCAAATTTGTGTACAAAATTCAAGGTGGGGGCGTATATATATAGGTGGTGTATAAAGTATAAAAAGTGTTAATATTTCTGAAAGGCCTGCTTATGCGGATAATAAATCCCAACATCTTATTTGCTTTGCTAATTATATTATTAATGTTTTCAATGTAATTTAACTTAGAATCAAGTATCACACCCAGGTCTCTTATATAATTGACTTCATTGATGTTCGAGTCATTGAAGGTATACGTGAAGTAAATCTTGTTTATGTTGTGGGTAAGTGTTATTTTATTGCATTTCAATATGTTCATCTTTAATTTATTTAATGTACAGTAAGAGTATAATCTGTCAAGGTCTTCTTGAAGTTTGTAGCAGTCGGTTATGGAGTTAATTGCGTAGTATAGCTTCATGCCATCAGAAAATGCGAGATACGACGAATGAGTAAAACATTTGTGAATGTCGTACGTGTAGATGTTAATAAGAGAGGACCTAGGTGAGATCCTTAGGGGACACCTGAAGGAGGAACAAAGAAGCTTGATTTAAATCCTTCGACCATCACTGACTGCATTCTATTCCGAACGTATGATGTGTACAATGGCGTTTTTATTGCATAAGGCAATTTCTTCCAACCAACCAAAGCAAAGAGAGCCCATAAATAATGTTATTGTAGGTACAATAAATTTATAACAAAAAACAAACAGAAAGATAAACACGTAACATAAGAAAATATAAAATCACAGCAACAAAGAATGGAGGGAGATAGAGGTTGTGTGATGTGAGAGAGGATGGGGAAGGAGTATCAATTTATTAAGACAGGTATAACAACTGTAGTCTTTTTATAAAGTTTAATCGATTGAGATCTCGTAATATTATCATTTAAGGTGTTCCATAGTCTTGTTGATTGTACTTCAAAAGAGGAACTGAGAAATTCAATAGAATGAATCGGAATAGTTAGTGTGGTACGATCAGCAGATCGAAGAGGCAGACCGTGATTTGACAAGTAAATAATATTTTTCTTAAGATATTGTGGTGAATTAGTGCTATCAATATTATAGAATATTTGAAAGTTGCATATACGCAAACATTGGATTTTTCCTCGCCGGGAGTCAATGATACTTTTGACAATTTTTCAACATCTCAATAGAGACAAAGTTGGAATATTATAGTAGAACCAGGAACTCAAGGTATCTACAGGGCTTATGACCTGTCATTGGCTGGCTTACGTGATCACTTTATGCGCTTGCAATGTTCACCACTTATGTCTTCTTATTGAGTTCTCTTATCAATACAATTTTTGAAAGTTCTATACATTTTAATAATTGGATACAAATCGTTTGAAAATAAAACATTTTTACTTAAGCCATCTATGAAATAACGAAGAAACCTTTTTTGTAGCGCCATCTATTGAGAAGTTGTTTTTTTTTTGTTGAATACTGCAGTGTACTTTCACCGTAATAATTATTGACTCTGGGTGTAGTATATTTTCCGGAACTTACTTGTCTGGTGTTACAATTTTTTAGTACTGGTATTTTATGTTCATTTCGAAAATAAATTTATAAAATAAATCTGTATTTTTAAATATAAATTGCTCTGATTAATTTAGTTTCTGCGAAAATTATCTTGTAATCTTGTGTGTTCGTCCTACGCTGTTATATACCTGCGTGATTATAACGCGGCTGTGTGGTATACCTGCGTGATTATAACGCGGCAGTGTGGTATACCCTCAAACGAATGGGAGTCGATTTATGATTAGTTAGTAGCCAGTCGATTGGCATAAAATTATTGCATTTAAAAGGCATAAGTTTCGCCGTTCTTTGTACTCGGATCCAATGTGAAGTGTTGGGTAATTTTATTTCAACGAAGAGCATTACTCGAGTATCCATTGCGCAGTAAGTAAGTAGGTAAGAGTGGTCTTAAAGTTATGTTGATGCACATAGTAGGTACACTATACATAGGTACATAATGTAAATTATAATTGAAATATTGTTTTGGAATATATTAATAAACTATTCGAAAGGGAGAGCGTTATGTATGTAGGTAGATATAATAGAAATTTATGACTAGGAGAAAAATTATTTATCTTCCTCTGATGTTGCTAATGATTTATTTATTAAATTTAGTCATATAGATTTTTACTCCTCACTTACCCAAGGGGATATAGTGGAGAGTTATAATTTCGCAATTTTTAAGGGTATTTTTTTATTGCAGATTATCACCTAGTATCATGCTAAGATTGTATTCTGAAAGTTTCATCACAATGTATCTGTGTGTGTGTGTGTGTGTAGGTACGGCGTGTTTATTTTACTTAATAGATTATAGAGTAAAGTACTCATTAGATTCTTTTCAAATTTTACCATTTTGTATGTATATCTAATACTCACTTAGACACCATTAGATTTTGAAGGATATTTGAAAAGTGCTTCTCATTTTTTTAACTGTCAAATATTTCTAAGTGACCACATTCACAAGAAAACCTCTAAAAGTAAGAGGCACACAACTTTCTTAAATAAAAAAAAATTAACATAGGTAACTCATTTCATTAAAATGCTGAAAATTTACCATATTTTTTTATTGTGATAAACAACGTGGCGGACTTATTGCCCGCAGGCAATTTCTACCAGTCAACTACCATAGTAAATTCAAAAATATACCAATCCACCCAAACCTCCACATTTTAAAAGGTTTGACTTAACAATATTAGTTGTTTATACATTTACAAGAAAGTATTTTTAAAAATTAGTATGATTTAGTATTGTAGGTAGGTATGTTTCGTTTATTTATTTACTTTAGGGCTGTTTACTACATAGTAAACCGAGAATAAACTATACAGAGCCGTGGATGAGTTTAGTATCTCTAGGAAACTAGTAAATTTAGTGAAACTCACTATGTCCAACTTAGAATGTCGAGTTAACATACAGCGGGACATGTCCGAACCCTTTAGGACTTTCAACAGACTAATGCAGGGAGACGCACTTGCCTGCACACTGTTTAATTTGGCGTTAGAAAAGGCCATCCGAGACTCAGGTATTAATACTGGTGGCCATGTCTTCAATAAATCTGTACAACTCCTTGCCTATGCCGATGATATAATTGCACGCTCGGAAAATGATTTAAAAACTTCTATTAAAGCCCCGGCCGCATCGGCGAGAAACATGGAGTTGATGGTGAACGAGGGAAAGACAAAGTATGTGCCAGTGCATGGACGCCAAAAACCACCAGATTAACGAGTTGACGATTACACATTCGAAACTGTTGGCGAGTTTGTGTATCTCGGTACAATGGTGACAAACGACAACAATTTATCGACCGAAATCAAACGTCCAATAGTGGCCGTAAACAGGTACAAGTCTCGTCACCTCACTAGAAAAGTCCTTCTCTATAAGACTCTTATCCGGCCAGTACTCTCATATGGATCGGAATGCTGGGCAATCACTAAAACTGATGTAAAAGCCCCGGAAACTTTTAAAGGGAAAAATACTGAGAAGGATCTACGGACCGATTTGTGACAACTGAGAGTGGCGTATTTGGTATAACCAGGAACTGTATGATCTGTACAAGGATCCCACTATATTGAATGAAATAAAAATCGGAAGACTCAGATGGGCCGGAAACATACAGAGAATGAGCGAAGAGGGCGTCCCAAGACGAATAATGAATGGTGCACTGGGGGGACGAAGAAGACCGAAGCTTCGATGGCTGGACGGAGTAGTGAAGGATGCAAACAACATCGGCATCTATAACCTGTCGCAATGCATCAGGCTATGTAGGAGACTAAACCTGACCTGGGTTTTAGAGTCACAGATGATGATTGTGATGATCGTAGGTAGGTACTTCTATATGAATAAGTATCTGATATTGTTTTAAAATACAATGTACCTACAGATCACATCTCATTTTGCATGCAAAATAGAAACGTCTGTATAGTTATAATTGAGTTTTTATATAGATATGTTTGTAGTGGGACTGCCTGATTATTGTTTTTAGTTGAATATATTTTTTTTTGGTTTCTTGTTAAGAAAATGCAAACATGGAATATATTTAAATACTACAGACCCGCGTGGACATATTAGCATACACACATCATGTTCGCAGTGCTAGAATAGGACAACATCACCTAACGGAACAGACAACAAAAACCTTAAATTTTTATCTGTAGGTACTACACTTATGTACATATTGTACATATCTAGGGTTTGTTTTAGAAATTTACTGTAAACTTGAAAGAATATGGTTTGCTATCAGTTTTTGCTTAGATTTAACGGCTATTTTGAAAATAAATAATTTTAATTTTCTTCATGGAAAATTTTTGACGTAATTTTAATTCGCAATATTGTAACGATAATTTAGCTAATATTCAAAGTAAGTTTAATTCGATAAAACATCTACAAAAAGTTTAAAAAAATCTAAATTGTAAGACAAAATAAATTGCAATGGACGAATTGAATACAAAAAATACTCACCCACAAAATACCATCTTCTTTAGGCTGAAGAAATATAATATAATACAGTAAACAGCTAGCTTTTGGAATTGGATACCTAGTTGAGCAGCAGTTATTTATCTAAATGAAGATAAAATAAATAAATAAATATTTTTGATCTTAAAACTGAACGAATGACGATTTACTGTGACATGATATAAAAATAACGGTACCACTATTCTTACGACTGAAATTGGCGGGAAATACTTTTCCCGCCAAAAAGTGACTTCCTACGACAGATTTAAGGTCATTTATAACCATAGAAAGCGCAGATAAATCAAATTAAGTACTAAAATTTTTACCTTTGTCATTTTTTCAATGGTCATAAATGCATCATGGAAACCAACTTGAAGAAAAAATAAATAATATTGGCATCTTATTACATTTACTTAATTTTATAAATCATTTTTTCATCGAGATCTACTATTTTATCAAAGTATAAACAAAGGTAAATATTTTTATAACTTGATTTATCTGCGCTTTCTATGGGTATGGAAAGAATGTATCTATGGTTGAGTCGTAAGAATATCCCTGGCCTAAAAATAATTCCTTTAAAAGGGCATAAACGCTATCTAGTGTCCAAAAACATGATATTATAATATTATAACTGCCTTCATGTTAGTGCATGTTAGTAAGGGTAACTATGGCGTGCGTTTAAAGGGTATCGGAAACCAAATTTTCTTGAAATGGAAAAAAAATATCACAAACATTTTTTTTTTTAATACAAAAAATGAATATGTCCTTGTTAAACAAGTACATATACATCTTCCTACGTTCTCTAAAATAAGCAAATAAATGCTTGTGCTATAGGTGAACGAAATTGGTTGAGGCAGGATTCGAACTCGCGACCACTGGATTACTAGCCCAGCGCGCTAACCGCTCTGCCACCGACCCATCTAAATACATACACGTTGGTTTTGTTTATTTTATTTCATACAATAACTTGTCTAACTTGTCCTTTTTTTATATTACGCATGTTGTGGGAACTATTTTGGCAAATTGCTGATATTGTATAATTACTGATTTCCAACTAAGACAACTGAAAAACATTCGTCGAAGCCTGCCCAAAAATGAGACAAAAACACTTATAAATGCTTTCGTTGTGTCTCGGCTAGATTACTGTAATGGCATCTATGATGGATTGCCAAAGTATCAGCTCGATAGATTACAGATGGTGTTTAATGCAGCGGCAAGGCTCATTTATGAAGCGGAAAAACGATTTCACATAACTCCACTACTTAACGAATTGCATTGGTAGAAGTGTCCAGAGCGAGTTGACCACAAAATCTGCTTAACGGTGTTTAATGCTTTAAATAACCTAGCACCACAATACATACAAGAGCTGTGTCAGAGAAAAGATCTCTCTGGGAGGCATCTCACACTTAGGTCTTCTGGATCACAGAGTACCAACTCCCTAAAGGAGATGGACAGAGCCAATAAAGCGGCTCACTATGATCGATGCTTTGGTGTGAGTGGTCCTATAAAGTGGAATAAATTGCCTCTAGATGTCCGCAGTGCAAATAGTAAGAGCACTTTTTCTAAAGGACTGAAAACAGTTTTGTTTCGTAGAGCAATATAATATCTATCTAAATAACAGCGCCCTTGGAATGATCTTGAATCATTAAACGGCGCTATACAAATTTTTATTATTTTTATTATTATTTGTTATTGTTTTAATTTATGGATTATAAATTGCTGTATGTTTCCCCTTAAATTAAATTAATAAATAACATAAATCATACCATTTTGTAATGAAAATTTTAAATAAATCAAAAACAATTAAGATAATGTTAATCAAAAGAAATAATATTTAAAACAAAGTAATATAAATAAAATTAATAATTTAATTTATTATTGATGAAATGCTTTTATTGGCTCTATGTCATGTAAATTGTATAATCAAGACTGTAAATGAGCTGTTTTCTTTCCAAATATAAAATAAATAAATAAATAAAATTAGTCAAAACAAAATTAAATTAATTATAAGTATCCGGTGGCGACGAGAATAATTAAATCTGCATTTCACTTAATTCCGGTCTATTTCGAGCCCAGCACGTTCTACATTCAGAAATCGCAGAAACAAATCGTTTTGTCAATCACATTTATTTCCTAACCTCATTATGCTACTCTTATGGATCAACGTTGGCTGCTTTTTTGGCAGGGCGATTCAGTCTCTAAGGTGAAATGCTCTAAAGGATATTTCTCTAAGTCACATTGGACCTGACTGGGAGGTCTGTTACACATACGCCGTGTTCTTGGGTCCAATTAGCAGATACCGAAGGGACCCGACCAAAGGAAATACCAATAAATAAATTATTTACGCTCAGACAAAACCGGCCAACTACTCTACGAGTACTCACGAACTAATAACAATCACATTTACCCACATCGAATAGAATTGTTATGAAATTTCACTAATATTTTATATCGTCATGATATTTTTTTGATACAACAAACACATAAATAGAAAACAATTGAAAACTTTTGATTCAGATACACCATCATTCACATGTTTCTGTTAACATTGTATTATTAGTGTTACATATTCTGGACCTTATGTGGGTAATTTTCTTATTTAATGTATTTTTGTAATTGTGACTGTTTGTAACCATAAATAAATATTATAACTTATGATATTATTTTCTATTTAGTTTAATAGTTAGTTCTCGGATTTCTGCAATGCTATATGTATATGCTGGTCTGCTCAAATGTCAACTACATAAATAGGTTGTAAATGGTGTTAAACGCAGCTGCGAGGCTTATTTATTTATTTATTTTATTAAAAGGGTACATCGACAGACATCCAGCTCACAATTCTCACAAAAAGAAAACAATATTGGTTATTACTATGAGTGCTGGACGTCCAATTATGGATGTACACAAAATTACATGAGCTCTCAATCAATCACACACGCAAGTTACACAAGTATGAGTTACATAAATTAGAAATAATTCGACTACAAAAGTTAAGTAAAAAAGAAGAAGAAAAAAATAGTTACACAATTCAAGAAAAAAAAATATGCCACATGGCTTCTCCTAAAGGAGCTGCACTGGTTTAGGTGTCCAGAGCGAATAGACTACGGAGTGTGCTTAAAATGGTTTTCAAGGGTTTGCATGACTTGGCTCCGCACTATATTCGGGAACTGTGTACCATCAGAGAGACGCTTAACATTGACATCTTCAGAATCACAGAATACCAATTCCTTGATTTTTATTATTATGTAACCTTTATAACGTTGAATCGCTTCTTTAAAAGTAATAATCATGTTATATATTTTAAAAAATAGATTGATAATTTCATATGATTAACAAAGAAAAAGAAAAACCTTACGAAAATTAAACAAGGATTAAGATTCTTTTAACATACAAAATTAATAAATACTGAAATACATATTTCTGTGGGTGTTATCCAGTCATTAATTCGTAACTTATAATCATTAGGATGATTTCTGCCTGTATAAAAATATAATTGAACTATTTTTATAGTTGAGAATTTCGCATTATAAATTGAAACCATTAAGGGGAAGAGATTTTTTCTAAGTGAAATTAGATATGCAAGGAATTAAATGACAATTGCGTACGAAAATGCAATGATATATTGTATTATGTATGATTGTATTTTCAAAATTAAACAATTTGTTATACTTGCATTCAAAAACAATGACCATGCATTACCCCGGCACAGGTTTTTTCCTTTGTGATACATTGCAGATAAAATTCTTATGATGTTTATCAATTTACATATGTATGGATATGAATAAAATCAAATAAATGAATAAATAGCGCTCGGTTAGGTAGGTACCTCCACAACGTGAAGGTTTTTTCATTATTTTTTATTTTAATGAATATGTTCTTGTTAAACAAGTACATATGCAACTTCCTGCATTCCCTAAATTAATCATAAAAGCTTGTGATATAGGTGAACGAAATCGGTCGTGGCTGGATTCGAACTTACGACCACTGGATTACTAGCCCAGCGCGCTAACTGCTTTGCCATCGACTCATGTAAATTATGCATCGCTACTCCCACCACCACCCGCTCTGCCTATGGGGACTGTAATCGGCCCCTTCACAGAACGCTAAGTGAACGACAAAAAAAAATGCATAGCACGAAAAGTAGCTCATGGAGCCCTCTAGATTAGCAATCTCGGCACCATAGTGCAAAAAGAAACAATAAACGAGTGCGAACAGAAAATTCACACCCGTGGACTGTCTATGACCTCAGATCCCCCCACATGCAGACCATCAGAGAAGTGACCAAGATCTCAGGAAATAATTAATTTAACGGGAATCTTCTAAAAGTAAGGCACCATATCTATGACAGAAAACCTTAAAAGCTTTATAATTTTTCTTCGAGATCACAAAATCCGCATGACCAATGGGACCTTGAAGAGGCCCACGGACAGAAATAATTATGTATGTATGATTGTTATAATATACTTTTTACATTTATTGATCATATTTCAATGCAAATATTGGGTTTGTTTATTGCACGGTTGAAAGTTGCCATTACACAAGTTTAACATATTATATATAAGTTGTAATCGAATTTATTATTTTTTCTTTGTTCAGAGACTCGAGTAAATATAAACTAAATCAGACATAACGAAAAAGTCATATCTATATTTATAGGAAATGATTTTTTACTCCTCTCTACCCCAAGAGGATATAGTGGGGAGTTATTAATTCGCAATTTTTAAGGTTATTTTCTATTACATATTATCAAATAGAATCATGCTGCGATTGTATTCTGAAAGGATATCTGATCAGTGCTTCTCATTTATTTTAACTGTCAAATATTTTAGAATGATCCCAAGCTCAGAGACTAGTCTGGTCAAATGGAGGAATCAAAACCCTCATGATAACCCATATTATCCCATAGGGATTATCCCTAGCATATTGGAGAGCAAAACCTCTAATTGACAACAAAGCGCAAGAGAGTGTCAATGGTCTGGATATGTATGTATGTATACCCTTCCATTGTCTCTGTCTTAAATATAATATATATATTTTTTTTTGTATACCTTTAATATTGTTGTCTCTTTATGTAAAATATCATGTTTATTATAAATAAATAAATAAATGATGGATATAATTATGTTATGGAGTTCTATAATATATTACATCTGATATTTTTTAGATATAACAGAACTCCATAAAGATAATTATATCCATGATACGAGTTGTCATGAGGGTTTTGATTCCATCGCTTGACAGTACTTGTCCCCCCAGGACACGTAAAATTTGATACGTATATTTTCAAATTGCTTAAAAGGCATATCACTTTCATAAAAATATTTTAAAGTTTTTATGATAATATAAGTATTTAACAAACTTTAAAAATAATTTCACAAACTCATATCATGAAAACGCTGAAAATTTTTACATATTTGCTAAATATGAAAATAATCGAATGAGTACTTTAGTCTATAATCGATTAAGTAAAATAAACACGCCGTACATAGCACACAGCAATAAAAGAAGATAATATGCAATAAAAGAAGCCTTAAAAATTGCAAAATCATTACTCCCGACTATATTCCCTTGGGCTACTGAAGAGTAAAAATATATATTTAAGACATTTCTCTAGTAACAATTCAATTTTACGCAAAAATAGATGTATAGATTTTACCGAACCTCTTGAGCCTATTCGCCTCGGAGGGGGCTGGTTTGAACATATATCAACCAAGTAAAAATACACAAATTTGCGATCTGCGCACCCAAACGACGGGTTCAAGTTGTTTTACGATAACTATAACTAAATACATCATACGTATACAGCATTTATATATAGGTATATGATTTTCTAAGAAAAATTTATCTCATAAGAAAATATGATATTAACATAATGGGGTAAAGTTAGACCCATGTTCAATTTATGATGTGCAATACAACCCCCAAGAGTTTAATGGTAATAATTTTACTTTATTTTTGCCACTTACTTACTAGCCCGTTTTCATCGGACACCAGATCTTCTAATTTTGATTTGGAATTAAGTGTAAACCCAAACTTGATTTAATAGAATATGTATGCCATGTATGGCTGTCGCCTAAGTCGTAAAGTCTATAGTCAATATGCTAAGAGCGTATCCTTCGATATTTTGGACATATTGACAGAATGACTCCCGATACCCTCGAGAAGCTCATCGTAATGTGAAGGTTGAAGATTCGGGAGTCACTCGCCGGCCCGATGGAGCGATCTTGTCAAGTCTGCTAAAGGTTCTCTAGTAATTAATGAAGCTTGTCGACCTGTCCATGACCGTCCTATGAAGGCAGACCATTCGTCAAATGATTGAATATTGTCATGAGTTCAAGGAAGAAGGATTCAGATATCCTTGATTTCTTGTAACTTTATGTTAACTAATTACCTATATAGGAGTCAGGTGCAGAACATCTAGCTCGCTGGATTAGTTATTAAGGGGATGCGGGCTTGAATCTCGCTAGAGCTTTATTTTGTTTGTAAACGTATCTTTTATTTTTATTTATTTATTTAAATCCACAATAACCATACAAAAAAAATTACAACAATACGACAGTGAAACATAGAACAAAAAATTTTTTAAAAATTGACAATTTAGTATAACATGTTGGCACTGACAAAATGAATACAATCTATCAGTACCAACATCCAGTGGATAAGAAATATTCCACTAAGCAGTGCTTGTGTCGGAATAGCTTTACATTAACTTTTAACTGACACAGTCTTTACTTATGTAACCCATTTATGTCTAAAATATAATTGTAACATATCAAAAAAAATCAAAAATACAAATTATAATATAAGCTATAACATCACGGTTTTATAATCATTTCATAATTTTAAAAAATATATCTTCAATGTTCATTCTACCTTTGTTGAGAATCCAAGAAGATAGTTTATTTTTCATAGCACTTAGTGATTTTATATTATATATCTCAGAACCAATCAATTCTTTTGTAAATATGTTTAAAATACGAGGCAAAATAAAATCAAAATGTTTTTGAGCAAACGTGGTATGAGCTCTGGGGATGGGTAAAAGTCTGTGTCTAATATTGTAGGAATTTTCAACTCGAGTATATTGTGTTATATTGAGCTTATGTGAGTAAATGATTAATTTCTTGAGGTATAGCTGACGAATATCTAAAACTTCAAATTCAGAAAATAATGAATTAGACGGATATCTAAAAGGTTTTTTATTAATAACTCGAATGATACTCTTCTGGGCTATTTCAATGGGACTTAGTGCGGTTTTATACGTTCCTCCCCAAACTATGATGCCATAACATAGTATAGATTGAGCAACTGCATAATAGATGAACTTAAGGTCATCTATTTTAAAAACATTGCGAATAAGTAAAAATAGATAGATTAGTTTTCGAATTTTTATGGAACATTCCTCAATATGCTTTTTCCAATTTAAGTTATTGTCAACAACAACTCCTAGATACTTGATCTCGTTACATTTTTCCAGGGGGGTACATTGACAGAAATTTTTGTAGCAATTGTGAACTGTAATAGAATGTTGATCCAAAGGTTGTCCTCGTGTGTCAATACTGAAGGTCATAAATTTAGTTTTTTTTATATTAAGAGATAAGACACTGTTATCTAGCCATGATTTTACTATATTGACTCCCTTTTCTGCCAATACGTACGCTTTTACCCATGTGTCACTATTGAAAAGTAGTGCAGTGTCATCTGCAAAAGTAATAATTTTTCCTCCAATTTTAAGAAAACAGAGATCATTTATGTAAATTAAAAATAAATCTATGTCGTCTAAAGATAATGCTGTTTTATAATATGAGATAAGACGTACTACAACTACCATTATGAGATCCCAGGCGTCCTGCAGTTTGGTTCAGCAAACATCATACATATTATTATATATTACTATGGATACTTTTGATGGAATATATGTTTGTTTCTACATTCATCCATTTTCAGTTGTCTTGAGAATTCATACCGCAAAATGAGACATACTAATGGCGATATTAGGTAAATATTTAGTCAAATAAAAAATAATATCTGCTCTTCCTTCGAAGGGTTGCAAACTTGGATTTGAATAAAAATAAAATAGATATTTCCTCAAGGAATCAGAACTCCCAGATCGTCAGCTCAAATAATAATGGTAATACAAGAGAAAAAAAAGCATTGGTCAGCCTTGGAAAGAGTTATTGAAGAAGGGGTATAAAGAATCTTTTAGGTATAATGAGCCTTTTCTGAATCATTCATAATGGATTACAACATAACAAATAGTATGCAAAACAATGGTAGATTTTATATAAAACAAAATAATAATGTATCTTGTCATTGTTATTATAATATCCTTTCTTATAACATACTTTTTAAAGTTAATAAATTGTTGTCTCTTTAAAGTGTCTATCGAGAGGTGTCTATCGAGAACAACCAAATTGTCGGTCAATGATGGAAGGCGTGATTTTTAATAGTCTTCCATATCAAATATTAGGTCCTTACATATGAAATTGGCGTTTTGTATGGGAGGAACATAAAGTCGATTTTTTTTAAATATAATTTATTTATTTAATCAAACTATGTACCATTGCTATCTATGCACTTTTGCCATCTCATAGGTATTTCATCGATCTCTTTACTAAAAAAACCATTCGGACGGGAATCAATAAAATCTTTGAAGGCGGTTTGGACTGCCCCATCGGAGTTGAATTTTTTCCCTTGCAAGAAGTTATCCAAATTTTGTAAAAAATGGTAATCTGTTGAGGCAAGGTCCGGAGAGTACGGTGGATGTCTTAGATATTCCAATTGAAGCTCCTCTAATTTGGTAGCCGTCTGTTGTGCAGTGTGTGGTTTAGCGTTATCATGAAGCAGCAGTGGCCTAGAGCGATTAACCAGCCTCAGTTGTTTAGCAGCTAGCTTTTCCATCATGGTTTGCAGTTGCTGACAATAGACATCTGCCGTAATCGTCTGGCCAGATTTAAGAAAGCTGTAGTGAACGACACCAGCACTAGTCCACCAAACGCTCACAAGTAACTTTTTTGGAGTCAATTTTCGCTTGGGGCATGGTTTGGCTGGTTCAGCAGGGTTCAGCCATTGCGATGAGCGCTTCCGTTTATCGTACAGGATCCACTTTTTATCACAGGTAATGATTCGATTTAAAATCCCTTCATTATTGTGCCGGTTGAGTAATGCAACGCAGCAGTCGCCGCGCGTTTGTTGATTTGCTTCACTCAATTCGTGAGGTACCCACCTTTCAAGCTTTTTCACCTTCCCAATTTACTTCAAGTGGATTAAAACAGTTTCATCACTAACACCGCAGCCTGCAGCTAACTTGGACGTGGTTTGCGATGGATCCGCTTCCACAATAGCCTTCAATTCTTCATTATCAACCTTGGTCTCCGGCCGTCCACGGGGCTTGTTCTGCAGGTCGAAATTTCCAGAACGAAAACGTTGGAACCAAAAACGCACTGTGTTTTCTTTTGCGGCACCGTCGCCATACACATCATTAATCCTTAGAGCCATTTCTGCAGCACTGGTGCCACGGTGGAACTCATATTCGTAAATAACGCGATATTTCAAGTTTTCCATTTTATAAACTGAGTGACGTAAAGGTAAAAAACAATTGAGGAAAAACAAATGAATTATAATTTTCGAAACAAAAATATATGCGTAAATAGCTGTATAAATTTGAATTTCGAATTCCTAACCAAAGAGAAGATATTTGAGATCAAAGTTGCCATTACGGCAAAACGCCAATTTCATATGTAAGGACCTAATATTAAAAAAATCACGCTATATACTATAATATTTCATACAATAACTGTCATGTTAAAATAGCAATTTATAACACTTTGAAGGCTGTTATCTCCGAAAACCACCACTACTCGGGGTTTATACCAGTGTTTACCAGCCTTCCTTATGCCACGCCCCACCGCAGTCTTTTCAAAAGTTATATACCCTTCCTTAATGCCAAATCCATTATTAAATTCAGTTACGCTTGCTACTAACAAATTTTGTCAGGATCTAGTTCATTTCAGTCTATGGTCCCCTATAGTAGTTATATCTAATAATATTAATTTCTTCGCTGTACGATGCGATGTGCGCCAGGATCGATGGTAGCAGTTTACCTGGCGCCCAGAGTGCTAGCTCAAATTATATTTTAAACATTGACAAGCAAGCCTACTTGTGGTAGTTACTATTATTTTTTGTATCTAAACTTTGTTTTGTTGTGATGTGTATGTGATTATCCCATACGATAAATAAATCTAATAATATGTATTTTTTTTATGATTAAACCCCTTATGGCGCTAAAACCATATTCCACAAAATAAGACGATGGAAAGGGTAGGTAGTAAAAAAAATTGGCATGCAAAGTAATATTAAGATATTTTGTGTTAATTTATTCGCACATCCGTGCCATTATTCCTTGAATGAGCATTATGTGCATTATATTGTGAATTTTTATGAGAAATAGTTGATAATTACCGACGTGTTCCATCTCTGAAGCGTGGTGCCCCACCTCTGAGACATGGTGCCCCACCGGTGAGGCGTAGGTACGTCCCACCACCGTGGGAAACACTGGTTCATGATATCCAATCGTTGTTACCTGCCGTTGTATACATGAACAGAAAATCAACCTTTATAATACTTCTTTTACTTTAATTTTCCTATGCAAATATTAACGTCTCGGTTCCAGCGCTGAGAGCCAATTCACCGCCTCTGGTTTCGCCCCTGATGAATGAATTTCAAAAGCTGGCAGTCTTCATCAACTGCTCAGCTCCACACTCAAAGTCAGGCTTATCCCTTTTTCCCTAACTCCAAAGTAAGTAATTACAGCAGCCACAGATATCTCGGTCATAACTCTGATGTTTCTCATTTTAAAATATCTGAAGTCAATGACAGTCCACGATTGTGAATATTCCATTCACATTCGTCGATTGTTCTTTTGCACTATGGTGCCGAGATTGCTAATCTAGGGCTCCATAAGCTATGCATTTTTTTCTTGTCGCTTACTTATCGTTCTGTGAAGGGGCCGCTTGCAGTAGGTACCCATATGCAGAGTGGGTAGTGGTGGAAGTAGCGAAAAATTGCAGCAGCCCTGCTCTGTTCTCACTCTGTTTTGCTGCACCCGGACCCTCCGCGGCAGGTCAAAACCAGCCTCTATAATATGACAAAAGTAAAACCATAAGTTTTGTATGGGCCCACTATATAAAATGACGTAAGTATAGAATCGCGGGCTCTTACACTATAAGAGCTAGTGATAAGAAAATACAAGACTTATTTATTACTTCTATAAACAATAATTATTTTGATTGTTGTGGAAGTACAAATATGGAGTAAGTTGTGCCAGTATTACAAAAATCTAATAAAATAATCTTTTCACTGATTTTATTGTAGTGTACAATATCACATCAGTCTGTTGCTAGCTTCTAGTAGATGCAGATTTGAATCCCGCCTCGACCGATTTAATTTGCTTAGTTTAAGAAATCTCTTAAGTTTTTGTTACAATAACAAAACTATTTACTATCTGAAAAAAACATTGTTCATTCAATGATTTTTATATAATTTAATAACTTTATTTTATTAAATTAGTGTTTTTGCATCAAACCGAGATCTAAAGCTAAGAACAAGATTGAGAGGTGTTGAAGCATACGTGTTACTAGCACTGTTGTATAGAGTGGAAGTGAACAATAATTAAAATTGAAATACAGAAGGTTGATGCGCATCTCGTGGGTCGATAATGTCTCCAATGAAAGAGTTCTTAATATGATTGAGAAAATGAGAGGTTTGCTGACCACTGTCAAGAGACGCAAATCCGCATATTTTGGCCACATATTCCATGGCTATAGATATGTCCTTCTATAACATAGAGTTAATAAGGGAAAGATAGAGAGGTAACGAAGTATGGGGCGTAAAAGAATATTATCGTGGCTTAATAATCTCAGTCAGTGGTTCAGGATTTCGGATGCGGCGTCAATAATTAGGTTTGTGCAAGATCAGCATGAATTTGGTGTGATGGTCGCCAAACTCCGTTAGGAGCGGCATCATCTGTAAAATTTAGGAGCAAATAATTCATCTGTAAAATTTGTTTAAAGTTGTAATGTTTATTGCGCTTTAAAAAAACTGCATGTTTAATATTCTGAGCCTGTTTACTCTCACTGAACTCTGTTCCTGTCGTTTAGTACTGTTCTGCTGAACCCACCATTCTATAGCAGGTGAATTTTAAGATCGGACAATGAAATTTCCCTAATAAATTAAACTTGGAATAAATGAATGCCGTAAGAGCCAAAATAATGATGTCATTTAATGAATGTAAAAAAATATAGCTCGTTACATCGGTAGGTCGTGGTAAAGGGTGAAGGAGGGGTTGAATCCCGATTATTATTAACGATTGTTAGGGGGGGGGAGGGTGCAGAGATATCCCCATGTTGTAATCATATTTTATTCATTGCTGTAACTGGAATTGAATAATATTAAATTTAATGTAGAAACAACGGTTTTTATTTTAATTACCAAAGAACTTTATTTCCCAATCAAGTGTAAGTATGAATATAATATAAATACTATCTATTTTACGTAGTATCATCAGTTTCTCAATCAAGTATAAGTATATAATATACATACTCTTTATATTTCGTAGTTTCATCAGTTACCTCTTTGATTTGAAAGCTTATTGCATTTAATGAGAAATCATATCCATTATAAACCAGAGAATACCAGAGAAGATGGAGGGATAACATCAGCCGACATGCTGGTGTCAGTTGTATCCCAAAAGGACAAGATAGAATTACTTGGAAGGAGATAGAGGAGGCCTTCGTCCAGGTGTAGACGGGATTAGGCTGTGCTTCTTTCGGCTTATGGAGAATAATAACGAACCCTTGCAAAATTCTGAAACAACACAGTAACAACTTTAGAAGAGTCCGGAGAACTCTAAAACCTTGCTGACACTGCACTTGAAGTGCCAAAGAGAGTTAATTATGAGGAAACAGCTGGCTCACCGATCACTAAAGTTAATATAAGAGTGAACCGTATTTTTGACAGAATGTTTTAAAACTTTGAAGTTTCTCTTCGTGGCTACAAGTTCCACATGTCCAATGGGAACAAAGGAATTCCCTCGGTCATCGTTTCAGAGTTTTCCTTGGAAAGATGACACGGAAAAGATAGTGTATTCCCATAGGATATGTTTTAGATGTCTATAAGTATATTCAAGTAAATTTGTTTATTTATTTATAAAATTTATGTACGAACAAGAAGTGTGCCATGTGACTGTGTAAAACACTCCATATTCTCCACATCACAAAGACGAAGAAGGGCAACCAATCCAAACTGCAATTGATTGACTCTATCGGCGCTAATACATCTGCACTACATATAAATAAAAAAATCTGGTAAAATCAACAGACGTACGAGATTGGAAGAACTTCTGGATTCAACCAAGGGCCACCCAGGGTTGACTGGGAAAGGACAAGGAGGGGAATTCTTTAGTTTTTCCTTGCAGTTACAAACTGAGTTTGATGACGCAATATCTGGACTGTGACTATTCCATACCTTTGCTGAATGTGCATTGAACGACGAGCTGAGAAATTCTTTGTAACGGATTTTGTTGTACGTTCAGAATATTGAAATACAAGCCCATGTTTAGACAATCAAAATAAATATGTTAAATAATAGTTATCTTCGTATTTAATTTATGATATCGAATATTTGTTTTCTTAACTCCATTTAAAATTTGAACAACAAGTTCCAGAAGTCGATCACATAAATTAATGTAATTAAGTAATAAGGTGCCAATAAGTTTTGGGAGAGAAAACAATAATTGTTTATTTGGTAGAAATCTGCACCAACTCTTACGGAAGCAGTATTATTATATTTTAATTAATATATAGGTAGGTATGTATTAAAAATGAATAAATTTCACATCGAAATGTATTTTGCTTAAACAGCGTTTTATTTTAATACAATTAGCGAATGTAAATTGAAGAATGTAACCAGTTTGGTTCAAATTCGGAGACCATTTCATCAGAGATATCAAACCATTATTGTTTGATTGTTTTAATGTGTATTTTTAATACATCAACAATCGCAGATCAAATTGTTTGCAGGTATAATAACAATAATCTGTCCAGGTTATATATAATATGTATGTACAAACAAGTGATATATAAATTGTGAAACAAATAAATAATGATTAGTTAGACGAACTATCGACTTTTATGTGATTTGTAAAGCCCAAGTTGATTTCAATTGTTTTTGTATTTAATCTTGTAATATGTACAGGAAGTCCAAAATACTTAGATTATGACTATTCCATAGACATCGCTTGGTTGGTTATCTATATTTTATTTATCAGGAAATCATACAGAAAGTCTAGATTTTTTTTTTCATCCTACATTGTTTTGTAATTCTTGTTTTTGTGTAGCTTCATATTTTTTAGTAGATGTACAATGTTTTGGCAAATGTTACAATATTAAATAGATCCTCCCCTCTTTTAACACGAGATTTTATCTCAATTAAAGAGGGTTATTATGAATCATATGATGGAAATTGTATACTTTTTAAAATTGTGATTTATATGTAAAATTTGTATTGATTTTGTAATAAATATATAAAAAAAAAATATTGAAAATTAGAAATAGAAGTAGGTATATAATATTAATCAATTTCCTACTACTTAATAATAAACCCAGGGTTTAAATAAGTATTTTTTTCTTTTCTTATTTTTACATTGGCACCCAACGTGGGGCACAAATATTTGTTTGCATAGTGAGAGGTTCTAGGTACTATTTTATTAGAAAGATGCCATAAAACAGCTTTTATTACGGGAATGTTTGGGAAAAAGAAATGAAATACATTGAGTCATTTTAATATATCCTTCAAGTACATTTAGTTGCGCTGGCTTGAATTTCTTGCTTATGATAAGTTCAGAATTAGAAATTTTGTAGCTGCCTTGTTAAATAGGAAAAAAGATCGTTAGTGATGTGTGATAAGATAATGTGAATGAAATAGTTGAAATAAAATGATTGTCAATCTCTGTATTGTTGAACTGCGGCTGAGGCGGACGGACTGGGGGTGCCGAATAATATCGAGGATCGGAAGGGAAGGGAAGTGGCTCGAAACAAGAGGAGTGGAAGAGAACGGAGTATGGGGGGGGGGACACCGTCGCTGACGAATCGGAACAAAGGCCGTTTTAAATTTCGAATAGCTTCTGTATTTCATCCAGAAATCAACCTAATTGTGAATAATTAATTTGTGAATAAATACAATTTTAAGCGGGACAAAATGGGCAAAGGCCGACCGTGGCGGGGAAAATGGAAATGTGACATTGATTTGTAAAATATGATTATATAATATTTTGTATTCAACGTTATTTGGACATTTGCTAAGTTTAACTTAATATTATTTGGATTTGTGAAATTATTATATTCCTCTTCGAATAATCGCATTCTAAAAAGACTGCCATTGTATCGCTCCGACTTTATAAATATGACGAAATCTTTGTATTTCGAACATATTTTTTGGAACACGATGCTTGTTGCTTTTGTATGGACGGTTTAGTATAGACTTGCTATAGGTTTACTATAGGTGAGAAAATCCATTTTTTACTCCTAACTAACCCAAGGGGATATACATAGTGGGGATGTAATGAATTCACAATTTTTAAGGCTATTTTTTATTGCAGATTATCTATTACATAGTATCATGCTGAGATTGTATTTTGAATGTTTCATCGCAGTATCGATTGTAAAGTACTCATTCGATTTTTTGCAAATTTTACAAATTTGTATATCTAATACTCTCTTAGACGTCATTAGACTTTGAAGTAAATCTGAATATTGCTTCTTAATTTTTTTAAGTGTCAAATATTTCAAAGTGACTGCAAGCTCAGGGAACTCGAAATTTGTTACTTATATTTTCAAGTAGCTTAAAAGGCATGTCACTTTCATAAAATGGCATTGAAAAATAATCAAGTTTTATAATAAAATATTTAACAAACTTTGAATACTCTGTGGAGTGACTTGTTAGTGAGGAGTTTAGCGTTGGCCACAACATGCACATTAATATTGTGGTTGCTTGTCGAAGGAGGAATGAATTGTATGGAAAGGGTGAAGAGAATTATTTTTTTAAATTTTATATTAAAACAAGACAAAGTTCTGTTTTTTAACAGCCAATACAAACCCTGATAACATTTCGTTTATTGATATACCTATGTTTGATTTATCTCTACAAAGCGTTTTTTTAAAGGACACGAATCTTAAATGATATATCATTGATTATCCTAAGGATACCCCTCTATCCTGCTTAGCTTGGAAATAAATAAATTTAAGGATACCTTCTTTTAATAATTTCTATTTGTAGATATATTTTAAATATAAAATATAAAAATACTTGGTTTTCGTTCTATTAAAAATAATTGATATTTGATGCGTTTTTTGTCATCAGAATAAAAATAAAAAGAAGAATTCTGACGATGTGCCTTGCACGAAACGCGTCAATATTAAATTCTATTTAATAGAACGAAAACAATTTTTTTTAATTTCATATCTATAGTTTACCTACATACAATGGAGCTCTATCGAGAATTGTCGATTGACAAGGAAAACTAAATTTCTATAATTCATAATTACATATGTTAATTATTACAGATAATAATTATATGAATAGCCGTAGGTAGAGTTACATTGTCATTTATATTTGAAACGCTATTGAAAAATGTATTTTATTTAATTTCAAATTATATTTATTTGCGTTAGATCACTTTGCCACTAAGCTGGCTGCGCTCATACAAAATTATGATCAGTGTTTTTAACATTTTTCAGTGCGCAATTTTTTCACGAATTTAATTTTTCATTTTTTTATTGTACATACTACAGCAAAGCGGTAAAATGGAATTGGAAAAATAGCATTGGAAAAAATATCCCGCGTTTGGTGTGAAACGAATAATGTCGCCGATATTGTTTCGGGAGATTTTCATCTGTAAAGAACGCGTCAATAGAGGTCGTTTTGGTGTGTAGTGTTAGGACATTCGCTTGACTCTGGTCGAAGAAATTACAGAATAGCAATGGAATAAATTGGTACCTAGGTTTGCAGAAAAAAGCTTCAGGGATTTGACGTTCGGGCTTACACACATGTAGTGAACAAATAATAATGCATAGGTATATATTATGTTAGCATTCACCAACGTGTCGAAAGGGTTTATCGAGTAATAAATCTTCAAGACAAGTCTGGTATATTTTCTTTTGACTTTTCTTTGAAAGCATCTCTTCTTGTAGATTTTCATTTGGTGTATTTTTTGTACCAAGGTTCAAATCGAATGTTCACGTTTGGTAAGCATCAAAATATAGTATCAAATTGTTAATTCTCTATGACGATATTTTAGTTCCAATTCTAAGACTTTGAGAACTTTTTTTATGTTATAATTTTTATTTAAATGGTGAGCTAATTTGTTATTTGTAGACGTTTAAGATGATACGAGCTGTGTTCAACGTGCTCGTATCATCTTAAACGTCTTTCCTCTACCTTCCAATGTATATGTTATATTAGTATTTAACCCTAAATAAGAAAAATATTAACTGACAATTTTTGAGTATTACCAAAGCAAAATGTTTTAACCATCTTTGAAATTCGGCTGTAAGAGCCTTAATTCCGATCTTTATAGACATCCATTGACACATCGTCCATTTTATCTTCCTGGGATCGACTCCCTGCAGGGGAAAAATTGATTCAAAATAATTTTGCACGCAATTATAGCTTCTCTGGTCTGAGAATACTGGTAGGAATTAATTACCATTTGGCAATAAAATCGTCACTCTTGCCATAGACAAGGGAGTGTTTACTACAATTGATATTGAGGGAGTATTTACTATTATTGATAGTCAGTCATCAATAATAGTAAAGACTCCCTCTGAAAATCACCAGGACAAAATATTGGTATCATTTTCTTAAGTATGCTTTCTTGGATCAAATTAAGAGTTTTGTCCTTTTTACGCGTTCACAATCGATACTTATAAAAGACCAGTTGACCACACGAGACACCCCCCTTATACGTACACAAACACACACATACACACGTAGGAAGGCCATGTCGCACACACATACACATGCACGTATAGTCGCGGGAAAATAAATTAAAAATGGCGGAGCCCAATGGCAATCCTTTGTATTTTTTCCGTTGTTTTCTAATTACACAGGGACAGCTGGATGAATTAAATTCGTTTCGTCCATCAGTGTTGAGATATATAGCTAAAATATATATCCCGAATATATTCCCCTTTCATAATGTGTTCCGGGATTAGGCTGGCAATACTTTACCAACGCGGGCTTTTTATTTCATTAAAATTCAAAATACTGATCACCATGTTTTGTTATATTTTATATTTGCGAATTTAAATTTCCAACCCATTTAGTACTCCTCTGTAAGATATTATCCACCTACAATGCTATTGTTTATTAAAAACTCACACTTCTGTATTGAGGTGTCCATATTTGGATGCGGTCTGCTCAAGATACGGCGCTATACAGGTCTCAGATGAAGACATAGGTATCTATTATTAGACGAAGGACGGTTGGCGAAGAAAAAGAAGATATGAACTGAACTGACGCAGACATTTTTTACATTCAAGATTTTGAAACATAAATTAAATTTTGAAAATGGCGTATTATTTTTTTGTTTAATTATGTAGGTACCTATGTACTTAGTTTTTGAATTTATACTGAGCATTTTTCCGAACTTACAAGTTTTGCACTACACTACTACCGTACAGTGGGTTCAAAATACTCAAAACAGAATTAAATTATTACAAAAAATAAAAAAAAATATATAAATTTAAATGAAATATTGACTGATTCGTAAATCAAATTCATTTCATTTTGTATAATTAATAATTCTGAAAATATAATTTTTTTTTTAATGTCACCTTTACAGACGAGTTCTTACACTCTGGGGGGGCAAGTCTGGTCCACCCGGCGAAATCAAAACCCTCACGATTACCCATATCATGGATATAATTATTATATGGAGTTCTATAATATCTTTAGATGTCATAGAACTCATATATTCATGATATGGGTAATCACTAGGGTTTTGATTTCGCCGGTCGAACCAGACTTGACCCCCTGGATTACTTTCTGCATCTTATTATTGTGTTGTATTATTTAAATAAAACGATTAAAAAAATAGTTGAAATCGGTACCTACTCAACACGAATATTTAAAATAGCCTAAAGTCGTAATGTATGTCAGCTTTATAAATTCCGTTCACTGAGGAATCAATCTGATTTATTTATTTCAAATGGTGAGCACTAAGTCTTCATTAGGTAAATTAAAAAAAAAACAGCGCCCTTGAAATGATCTTCTTTTCATAAAACGGTGGTAAAAAACCTATTTTTATTATCTAGAACCAAAATGCAATTAAATTAATCAATTATTACAATAAATTTGTTTAATCATTATTAGTCATTGTATATTTACAAAGCATAATATGTATGTATATGGTGAATATGTAAAGGCATTCTGAAAGAAGGAAATGTAAGATGCTTGAACAACAGACATTGTATGAGACGATGTATGAATGTTTATGAGGCAATAATTAAATGCCAGGATAGAAAAATATGACATTCGGTTCTCTCTGCCTGCCCCGTTAAATACATAGCTTGATTGTATGTGGTAATCATTTTATTAACGATTGGTGAGATCATAGCAGCATTCAGCAAGCAATATGATATAATTATTATCATACATACATACATAGTAAAGTGGTGTGTTTAGGAGGGTAATATTAATTGAGATTTTAAATATGTATGGTGATTCACCAATCAAAATTATAATTAGGTATTCAACGTTGAATTTCATAATTTTACATTGAAAACCTTTCGTTATCTAAAAATGTAATCGCACAGCTATGTGATAATGGCATTATTTAGGATCTTAATTAACACGTTAAAATATCGTTTATCTTTTTTAATATTCTGACAGTTGGCAGAAAGGTATGTGAGGTAGTGCCACCCTGACGATATAAAAGGCCTAAAATAAATCAAAACCCTGCATATAGCAATGAAAAGCTTTCGAATAAAACAATTTAAGTTACATATTACATTTTTACGAAAAAAATTTAACATCTCAATAGAGAAGAAGTTGAAATATTTTAGGAGAACCGAGAAATAAAGTCACTTACACGGATGACCTGTCAATGGATGGTTTACGTGATTACTTTTTGCGTTTGCGCAACGATCATCAATTATGCTTTTTTATTGAGTTCCTTATCAATCCAATTTATGAAAGTTGTATATGTGTATGTTATACATCAAAATCATTTCGCTTAAGAATAAGCTGAAACACTACCGCCATCTATGAAGAGACGAAGGAACTATTTTGTAAAGCCATCTATTGAGAAATTGGTTTATAAACAAACTTATATCCTTTTTGTCTTTGTGACCAAACCACCGTGGGAAATTTATTTTCATCTTACTTACGATATCTCTTTCAATCATACATACATTCTCGTCTAACATCCTCATTTCTTATTCAATCATACATCGTTTTACCACACATTCGTCTTAGTGACCTATTACTACTGAGGTAAGTAATTTTTAACAATTTGAATAATATAGGAATAAAATATAAGTAAATTTGTTCAATATGGACCCTCTAATCAAATCACAAAAGCTTTTAAGGTCATGATAAAAAATCCATAATTGTTTCAAGATTTTTCAGTTTTCAACATAATTATAAAAAAATATTTTTATACATTTTCATTAAGACATTATTACTATGTACCTACATTTTTATTAAAGATAAAAATAAGATATACCTACAGTTGATGAAACATTTGAAACTTATGAAAACAATAGAGAAGTGGATTAGAAACAAGGGCATAATATACTGCGAAAACATGATTCAAGCTATAATAGTAAAATCTACTCCGGTATCGTGGCTTCACGTATCACCCCCCATCAGGAAAAATCAGATGACTGTAAAGGAAATAAGGATAAAAAACAATCCAGCGCTCCCAGTATACACTTATAATATCACTCATCCACCAAGAGTGAGACACAAGTCCCGATGACCAATTTGGAGAGTGGAGGAGGAAAGCTACAACACTGAGGATGAATGGAGGGCTCTATCGACTGACTCAGAAGTGAGCAACGACAATCCGTGTCTCTGGTTTCGACCTCCCTCGCAGAGCCTGGGTGCAGCTCAACAGAATAAGAACAGGCATGGGGTGTTGCAACCATCTTTTATGGAAATGGGGAAAGAGAGAATCGCCGCATTGTTGAAGAGTGCCCTTGTGCAGGTATCTGGGAGAGCTGGGGGACATCCACGGGCAAAGCAAGCAAGGAGCAAGGAGCGGTGGACTGGCTGCTGGGTTTGAATTTAAGGCTCTAACGAGCTCTATAGACGCAGCCTTTTCTGGGCGCAGAAGAGCCGGCCATTCGAAAAGTAAGCAAGTAAGTATAGTTTAAATATTTATTAACAGATTTTTAATTATCTCAATAGAGACGAAGTTGGAATATTTATTGTAGGAGAACCGGGAAATCAAGGCACCTACAGGGCTTACGACCTGTCATCGGCTGGTTTACGTGATCACTTTATGCGCTTGCGCAACGTTCACCAATTATGCCTTTTTAATGAGATCCCTATCAATTCAATTTTGAAAGTTCTATATATTGTAATACTGAAATTCTTTTCGCTTGAAAATAAGGAATTTTTACTACAGCCATCTATGTGTGAAATTATCAACAACAATCTTATTATTTTTTATTTATTTTGTTGTAACGCCATCTATTGAGAGAATTGGTTTTTTGTAACATTGGTTTAAATATTTAATTTACAATAGGTTTTATATTTACTAGTTGCATGTAACACATGAGATCCAACTGTCGATAGCGATAGTATGTATAGTTGAAGAATAAGTACCAAACTATAATCCCATAAACACAAATTATTTAATATTTTAAGATATTTGATTTTCTATACAACACTTGTACCTATGTATGTATGTCAAGATAGGATAGTATGGAGGTCAGTCCTTTGATCCTACGCAGAATATGAAAACAGCATGATGGTATGTATGTATGTTTGGAGATTAGTATCAAATAATTAAGTTTTCTTAGATATTGTGTGTAGGCGATTGCCATACAAATTGTATGAAGAAATGTCGTCACTAAATTCAATTTTTATAAAAATTGTTAAAAAAAGTTTGAGATGTGCTAATACATCTTTTATATTTTTTATAGAAAATTAAATTATATAGTTGGGGTGTTTCGGCTTTTTTCGATATTTTTAAAATATTTGGAAATATAGGCAGTTAAACTCATAAATTTATCATAAAAAAAATATTTTTCTTAATCAAAAACGTTTGAGAAACCCTGGAATTTTTTTGAAAAAACCGATTTGAGATTTTGTATTTTTCTGTGTTTATACCAATTTTCAGCGTTCTAGCTTTTATGGTTTCTGAGATATATGGAAAAATAAAGTAAAAATTCAAAAGTTGATAACCCCTGACTGAAACAAAAATTCAAAATTCTGAGTATAAAAGTTTTGTAGGCCTATAACTGTTTATATATTCTGAAATTTCGAGCTCTGTAAATTGAGCGGATCAAAAGTTATAAGGGGGGGCGGACACACACACATACACACACACAGACACACCCTCACACACAGACACACACACACACAGACACACGAAATGTTCTACTACGAATTCTGAGTAAATCCGTGTACGGAACATATATGCTGCGAAGCCTCAAAGTTGGTGTTTTTTGACTTCAAAGTTGGAAAAGCCGTGAAAAAAGTAGACCTGTGCATACAATTCTCGCGTATCCTGGCTTGAAACATTGTCGATATGTTAAGAGAACAAAGTTCTCCTGAACAAATCGACAGTTGGATAAAAAAATGAAAATGTAACAAGGTTATAATGATTTTTCTATGATATATAAATGCAAGTAAATTTTTCTGCTACCTCGGTACAGGCTCAGCTTAGGTGGTTTGCTCAGCCTAGTGGTTTATACAAAAACTTATGATAATGTTATGTTATGTAATATTAATAATCATGTATTTCTTATATTTATTGTTTATATATTGAAGTAATATATTCCGGTTTTCAAAAATAAAAAATAAATGTTTCCTGATGTTTTTTTAGGTCATGAAATACAACATTTTTAGGCCAATAAATTAATAATATACCTATATTTTAGTTGGAAGAAATTGTCATATGTCTACTAAACACTTCCTTGCGCAGGGTGCAAGGAAGTGTTTAGTAGAATTAATTATAATAATATTAGGTTCCTCAATTATTTTTAAATTGATAAATATTACCTAAGTACCTACATTTATCTATGTAAACTAAAAATTTACAATGGAAGTAAAATCAAGCCACCTACGATTTTTTTATTGTTTTTTATTTATTTCAAAGTAATTTACTTTTTATAATTATACCAAAGTGGCCGTAAAAGGGTAGACGGGGAACATTAAAAGGTGAATCTAATAAAATTATGCTCGGACCGTATTTATGAAGTATCTATCTTTCAATGTTACAATATATTTTAAATTAAATTAAATCCTTTTTGTCCGAATTTCCTCTTTTGCTGTAATTTAAATCATATTACGTCAATGAAATGTGCATCATTTTAGTATAATATTATATTCATTTATAAAGCATCATTTGATGAGCATCATACCCATTGTCATTCTGGTGGTCAAGAAGCCGTGACCACCAGAATGACGTCATAGTATAAAGGCTAAAAAAAAGTGTAAGTATCTACCCCACAGCAGGTAACAACGATTGATTAATATGAACCCTGAGTAGCGAGTTGTGATGGCTTTGGCAGATGACAGCTATCAAAGGCTTAGAAAATTACTATTTATAAACATATTTTTAACAATGATTTATTTATATTTTCTACGGTAGACTATTAGAAATCGCGTTTTCAATTTACACATTGGTTGGTGGAAATCCCTCGACACACTGAAAAGTGAGACGAGACTGATGTGTGGGCACACCCGCACACCTGTCGCTGATTATCCCACATTGAAAAATATGACGTGATGGTTTGTGGTTATTTTCATGTGTGCTGAACCGCTAGTAAAAATTATTGTGCGTTCTGAAATTGTTACTGACCGTATGATAATGTAATTTATTTGCTAAATAGTAAAGTATATAATTATTGTGCGTTCTGCAATTTTTAATGATCCTATGATAGTGTAATTTATTTACTAGTAAAATATAAAATTATTGTGCGTTCTGAAATTGTTACTGACCTTATGATAATGTTATTTACTTGCTAAATAGTAAAGTATATAATTATTGTGCGTTCTGAAATTTTTAATGATCCTATGATAGTGAAATTTATTTACTAGATAGTAAAGTATATAATTATTGTGCGTTCTGCAATTTTTAATGATCCTATGATAGTGTAATTTATTTACTAGTAAAATATAAAATTATTGTGCGTTCTGAAATTGTTACTGACCTTATGATAATTTTATTTATTTGCTAAATAGTAAAGTATATAATTATTGTGCGTTCTGAAATTTTTAATGATCCTATGATAGTGAAATTTATTTACTAGATAGTAAAGTATAAAATTATTGTGCTTTCTGAAATTGTTACTGACCCTATGATAATGTAATTTATTTGCTAGTAAAGTATAAAATTATTGTGCGTTCTGAAATTTTTACTGACCCTATGATAATGTGATTTATTTGCTAGTAAAGTATAAAATTATTGTGCGTTCTGAAATTGTTACTGACCCTATGATGATGTAATTTATTTGGTTATTCATAACTTAACATATATTTCGGAATTTGTGGTTCAGATAGCTACAAAATATCTGACTCCTGACTCAAATGTCTCGGGTTGGATATTGTTTTTCCTCTATGGATTTGTGAGATGACAACTATTAAAATCCTTTTACAATATGTCAATTATTTTTTTGAAACTAAAATCTTACAAAATATATATCAAATGAAATTATACGTTTCTATTTTCTATCGGGCGCATTGAAACTCTTTTATTTTTGTATAAAAGAATAGACTTTCTTTGGTTATAAATCTTAATATTATTCAATTTCGTCGTCAGCCATAGCAAGAAAGCTTTTATTTCCTTTTACTGAAATTAATTTAAATAAATTGTTCTTAATTAAAAAATTGAACAGAAATGAAATTATCTTGAATATCCTCTTGATTCGAAAATTTTGAAAGCGCAAGTCTATCAAAAGAGGGATGTGGAGTCACCCCAATTATTGACTTT
This sequence comes from Molanna angustata, assembly GCA_963576475.1. Taxonomy (NCBI): domain Eukaryota; kingdom Metazoa; phylum Arthropoda; class Insecta; order Trichoptera; family Molannidae; genus Molanna; species Molanna angustata. The sequence goes on from OY754975.1 coordinate 11,177,746, forward strand.
AATTAACCCTTTGTTCTGGCAAAAAGTGATGCGAAATGGACTGCTAAAAAGCGACCTAGTGGGACACAAATATATTATAATATTTATATACCCTATAATAATATTTTTTTATTTATTATTAGACTCACGTATAAGAAGTTAATGAAATATCTTCTTCTTCTTCTTCTCCTTTTGAATATACCTTCAGGTCTGTTTTTTAAGAAGCCTGCTCTTCCTGCGAGGTGGACCCCCAGCTATCCCTCCATCTGTTTGGCGGTCTACCGCGAGGGCGGGTTCCGTGAGGCTGATTGTGAAGCACGATATGAGGAAGTCTGGTGCTGTCCATCCTTTGGACATGACCATACCAGTCCCTCCTGCGCTGCCTACACCATCTGATGATATCGTCAACCTCACATAGTTCCCTTATTCTGGAGTTCCTCACTCGGTCTCTCAGGGTTTTGCCTGCAATTGCTCTCAATGTCCTCATTACTGAAGTCCTCAACATTTGTTTGCTTCTGACTGTGCCTGCTCGTGCCTCTATACCATATGTCATCAATGGTCTTACGCATGCTTTGTAGATTCTCACTTTGCTTTTAATGTCCATATCCTCATTTTTCCAAATAATGGATTTTGGGGCGCCCGAGACTGCAGCTGCCTTATTGACTTGGCTCTGAATTTCTTCGCAGAGGTCAGCATCTTCTGTTATGTCAATTCCTAGGTATCCAAAGGTATTAACCTGTTCAATTGGGTTGTTGTCTATAGTCAGATTGCATGCTATGTGTGTTTTTGAATGAAATTTATATTAATAATATTAATAAAAGACAAAATATAAATATAATTAAATACATAATAAAAGATAGTCGTAGAGAATATTTGGATATGAAATACATATAAGATATGTAAAGTATATTGTTTGTTTCAGGTATATGTTTCAGGTTTCAGGTAAATTTCATTGCCTTTTTTTATTTTATTATAATTGTAAGGAAATAACATATCTTGGGAATAATCTTCGTAATAAATATTTACATATATCCTTTGTCCGATGTTATTTTTAAATTCTGTCTCGTCTGTTTGTTTTTGTGCAACATTGAACATATAAAATCGGGCTGTTCATCAGGGGGGCAAGTCTGGTTCAATCGGCGAAATCAAAACTCTCGTGATTATCATGGATATAATTATTATATGGAGTTCTACAATATCTTTAGATGTCATAGAACTCCATATGATAATTATATCCATGATATGGGTAATCACTGGGGTTTTGATTTCGCCGGTCGAACCAGACTTGCCCCCCAGATGTTCAAAACAATAATAATAATTTATTTGTTTAAAATATTTTATCACTACAATATTTTTTACATTTTTTTTGCACTATTGTATAACAAGTTTTCAGTTATGCCTTGGATTGTCTCAAAATATATATACATATTATTATAAGAATACAAATATATAATAAAATGAAATAAAAAAAAAGAAAACATCTTGATACAAAAAAAAAGAAAAAAATTAATAGAAATCAAAACAACAACAAAAATGAAAAACAGTATAAATAAAAAGAGAACATATTATTATTGATATTATTGGTTAATTTTGTATAGATACAGGCATTCGCTGCAATGGTTTGTTGCTAAAGCTCTGCTGTGAGTCTACCGTACTCTGTGTTGCGGTAATTCATTCAAATATTTTGGTTGATGTGTAGGTATGAATAACTAACTACCTTCAAAAGCATTGGTTCGATGTCTGGGGAAAATAAGTAGATGGTTTCTTTGTCGCGTAGAATGCATATGAATATCACTCTTATCTACCATATACATAGATAGGATCTTATTTTTTATGATTCTGAATTAATTAAAATGATAAATAAAATGAATTATCAAATAAAGACTTTTTACGAAACCATTACCTATGTATTAAGAATACGTACGTACTGATATCATTGTTAGAAATACAATTTCAGATCTCATTTTTGTTCTATGTCGACCGACGTTACACAAACTACACAAAAAACAAGTACATTAAACGGAGTTGCTCCTACTACAATACATACTTTGAAAAAATCGATATAATATATAAATATCAAACAGATTTCAAAACATACATATTACAACAATTTGATGAATAGTACATACAACAATTTCATTCATCCATAACCTATCTCGAATACATACATACATACATTATAACACATAACGTAATACCATTTAACAAATATACACTTTCATAACTTATGCTACATATAATAATATCGTAAAATTAATATGCTTACTCTCCAGAATGTGGCAAGTTGCTATTGGGTGCGTGTTAAATTAGTATTTGACATAGTACCTACCTGTTAGTTGCCCGAGAAGTTATAAATAAATAACTAAGAATTGTGTTAATAAATAAATGTTTGTCACTTTTATGTGAACTTTGTGTCACTTTTATTTGTTACTATTATTTGAAAACATATTATTCGGAAACAATGAACTAATCATACTTTTTATACTATCATATTATGCTTATTATTTACTCATTAGGTACATTGTATCCTGTTATTTTTTTTTTGAAATAAATAATTTAAAAAATAAAAATATTATTTAAATTTATTAAGATAAAACAATACTAACTGGTCGATCAACTCTACACAACAGACCCGATATAATATTACATTAAAATAAAAATAATAACATACCTACATACGTGGGCCTATTCTGAATCTTAGCAAACTAGTAATTTTCTTGAAACTAGTTGTAGAATAAAAATAAATAAGTGGAAATAACCAAAGTTATATTGTTATTTAAATAATTTATTAAAATTAATTTCCACAATGTAAACGCCTCTACATTAGAATATTTTTCGTAAAATATTTACGTCAGACATTGGCATTCTCGATAACTAAAATGTTTCATTTTATTATATCAGGCAATGGCATTATTCCAAAAACGTGTAGTCGTGATTTATTTATTTGTCTATACCGCTAGAAGCCTTTTACAATAAAAAAAATATATAGGTACAGTAGTTACAACAAAAATATTTAACAAAAAAAAAATGATGAAATTGATGAGCTACAAAATAAAATAACAATTATAATAATAATTTTAGAATAATCATCACCATCCGTGGCTCTACAATCCAGGTCGGGTCTTGGACTCCTGTAGAGTTCGCCTCTGTAATTGTCTCTGCATTAATATTCAGAAAAAGAGAGGGTTGCCTTATTCTTTTATATGTTAAATATTTGGATTGGTGAAGTTTTACCACTTGAAGCTTGATCGATGCGTTTGTTGCATTTTATTTCGATCTTCTGATTAATTCACAATTAACGCATTGATCTTATTATTCTTTTGAGGAAGCGTATAAGTCGAATAGTCGAAGTCAAAATAGACGAATTCGTTCAATAAATTACAACGACATTCATCTAACTTACACGCGTTCGTCGTCCACCCCTATTCGTTAAATTGTACTCGCGTTCAACACTTTGTTCCATTCAAAACAAACTTAATTACATGCTACTTATAAGTGCAATATTCACCCCATGTATTTTTTTTAAACTTGGATAATAAGTAATAGCTCTACAGCATTTAAGGAGACGAAAATACAAAATTAAGTTTTGAAATAACGTTTACTGAATTCTATATTTTCACATAACTTTAAGTGGGATACGAAAAACGGCATAGCAGTAGGTAATGAATATTTTTAAAATTTGCATATACGCAAACATTGGATTTTTCCCTGTCGGGAGTCAATAATATTTTTGCCAATTTTTCAACATCTCAATATAGACAACGTTCGAATATTATAGAAGAACCAGGAGCTCAAGGCACCTACAGGGCTTGCGACCTGGCATCGGTTAGTTTACGTGATCACTTAATGAACCTGCGCAACGTTCACCAATTGTGCCTACTTATTGAGTTACTTTTTTCTCAATAAATGGCGTTACAAAAAGGCTTTGTTATAGATGGCGATAGTAATAACGTGTTATTTTCAAATGAATTGTATCCTATTATTGAAATATATAGAACTTTCAAAAATTGCATTGATATGGGAACTCAATAAGAAGGTATAATTAAGCGCATAAAGTGATCTCGTAAACCAGCCGATGAAAGGTCGTAAGCCCTGTAAGTGCCTTGAGTTCCTGGTTCTTCTATTATATTTTATTATACTATTTTTATATTTAACACTCCAACTTCGTCTCAATTGAGATGATTTTTTTTATTTATGTAAAAAATATCTATATTGTTTACTCTGCAACAGTATGACTAATATTTTGCCAAAAGCGCTCCCAATAACCTCGTAAAGCCCGTTGATGCTATAGACTCCGCTATAGGATCTTCAATTTATGATTTACGAAAGATTTCCTACATAGAGTCAGATCTTTCGACGAGGGATTGAATTTAGTGACCACCTTCTGTCATGAGGTTAAAGAGGAAGAAGAAGAAGAGTTTATAGGAACAGATAATCGTGATTTCGTATACAATTAAACGAGGAAATTTTGCACCTATATAAGATGGCTAATGTAAGTTCAACTAGTATCACCCGGTATCATAACGAAGAGTTATAAGGGGTTCTTTTACGTTAGGGTTGTTGGAGCAGAGCGGCACCTAAGCTATAATTACAGGGACGATATGCAGAGGACCCAGAGAATGGGGTGGATGAAAATTTGATTTGTCCAAGTCGGGAACACGTAGGAAGTTATAATTATCATCATTATAATTATTTTATCAATACGAAATTGCTTCGTAAATCTTATTACCTCGCTATCACTGAGTTTTGGGGTGGTGATATTATTTAACTTACTAAATTCAAATGTAGGAGATTGTTTGTAGTAGGTACGTACTTTAAAAGTAAATATACCGCTTACTTTTTATTTTTTGTATGCAAACTATCTCATTAACATGAACAAAATATCTATGTCATGAACATGTTGTACATAAGTAGGTACCTCAATATATTGTTTGAATGTATTTTATAATTTTGAATCTATGTTTATTTTTTTTATTTTTTTTTTGAATTTCCGTTTAGTAACGCATACCCAAATTTTAACCAAAATACGGATTTGATTCAAGTAAAAACTTCAATGCCAGTAAACGTGGGATAGTTTTTGGCTTCAAATTCCAAGGTTAGGTATACATATGTGTCTTAATTGTTAGATTTATAAAAAATAATTCAATTAAGATTAAAAATGAATTGTTTTCATAATCAACACACACAAAACATTAAATTTAATCAATTTCCTTTTTTTTTAGCAAATTATACCCTTTCGGAGGAAAAAGCTATAGAAAAAAAATTCTTCAACAACATTATATGCAAAGCAAATTATATGCAAAGATTGATTATATAAATAATTATATAAATATTGTTGATAGTATGCAAAGGTGTATTCATATTTATCAACATTTTATTTATATTTACTCTCCATTCTCTTCTAATCATTCATTTCTATTTATTATAATCAATTAGTATATTTTCAGTTGTTGTTTTTCCTAATATTCTTTTTTATTCTTTTTCTCAATGTTTTTTTTTTATTTTTAATATTTAGGTACCTACTTATCTTTTTTTATGAATTTAACGTAATCAAATGAATAAACACATTTATTTTTGTATTATTTATACAATAGTTATGGAAATAATTATGCTGGGTCTATCACTAAGAAATAAAACGAGAAATGAAACGGTGATAAGATTGATCAAAATTTACTGAAATAATCCACCGTGTGACAATGGGCGAGGACACGTAGCCAGAAACTTGGACGATAAGTGGACAAAACAGGGCTGACTCGGAGTTCTCGTACGAGAAAGAGAGGTGTGGGGCGATCACGGCTGAAACGTAGGGATTACATCATACGATGTAAGTACTGGAATGTCCTGGATGCAGACTGCACAGGACAGGACGAAATGGAGACAAATGGAAGAGGCCTTCGATCAAAAGTGAACGGATATAGGCTGAATAATAAGAAGAAAAATGTACATATATAATACACGCAGTCAATTATGGATTGTTGGAATTCTTTGTCAAATGGTAATATGCGTATCATTTGATATATAAATAAAAAAAATTAATATATATATTTTTTTCTCTTAAGGCTTTTCACCCAAAAAATGATGTTGCAGCCGTTATTAATCAAATGTAAATTTGAAAATTGTAGCTACCAAGATGTTTCTTAATTCAATTTGTTTACTCAAATATTATATTTTTGACTTTCGAAAGAAAAGATAAGGTAAAAAATATATAAATTTAAGTACCTTGGCAGTATTCTTTCGGAGTCCCTTGACCCGGATATGGAGATCAAGTGCAGAATTGAGGTAGCAAGAGCTGCCTTTAATAAAATGAGATCTTTCTACTGCAACAAAAAGCTCAATATGGACCTGAGACAGCGGATGATGAGATGTTATGTGTGGTCTGTGTTGCTATATGGCTGTGAGACTTGGACATTGAAGGTTAACACCATGAACAGGCTGGAAGCTTTTGAGATTTGGTTGCATCGCAGAATGCTCAAAATCCCTTGGACAGATCTGGTTACGAACTCAGAAGTCTTAAGTCGAGCCAGAACAACCAGGAAACTCTTGTCCACAATAAAGGTCCGCAAGATCACATATCTGGGTCACATAATGAGGGGGGAGAAGTATCACTTGCTCCAAATAATACTGAAGGGCAAGATAGAAGGTCGCCGAGGGACTGGAAGGAGACAGATGTCCTGGCTGCGCAACAATAGGGAATGGACCGGCTTCAGGACCGTGGAACAGATATTCCGGGCAGCACAGGACAGAGAGGGATTTGCCAGAGTGATAGCCGACGTCGGGGGTTCCTGACATGGCACCGGAAGAAGAAGAAAGAAAAATAAATAACTTGTGATACAGATACTGAGCTGAGTCTTGACTTCACGCCATGTTTGAAGTTTATACGATAAAGTTCTACGATGGTATTTTGATAGAATTGTGTCGTATAACAATTAATCTCGTATTCGCTTACGACTTATAAGTCTACGAAACCTCTTTTTTCATATCGTCCATACAAATATTCTACGATGTGGTTCACTTCATTTTGTCTTACAAAGAATTACCACATATTTGTCTAAAAAACATATTTTTTGTCGTTTGCATTGTTATACAAAAATCTACCACATATTCAAGATCGTCGTTCAAGAGACCTATTTTTTTCATATAAAAAATAGTCATACACAAGTCTACGATATTGTCGATTTCATTGTGTTATATGTACAAAGATTTACCATACTCGTCTAAGATTATTCTTATTTTATTTGGTTCATAGAAAAATCTACAGTGGGATGTATTACATTGTGTCATACAAAGATCTAGCACATATTCGTCCAAGAGACCTCATATTTAATAAATAGGTTAGTGCGTAGACAGTAAAACAATAATAATATTATAACAAGGAAAAACAATGTTTTGAACAAACAGCCCCCGGGTATGTATGTATTTGTTGGAAAACAATGAAGACCGAAAGATGAACCCTGTGTGCCCTACCTATTCTTCTCATTCCCTCTCGTCTCCGAGTTAGCAAACAAAATTATACCGGGCCGGTACTGCAGAATCAAGTATAAAGCAATGGAATTAAAGCGTGGATTACTCTCTTATAGATTTGTTCCTAAACTTTACTTGTCATTAACTCGGTGAATTTATATAGGTACTTATATACATTATATGTATATATAATATGTGTGCTTACGTACACAACCATGGACCGGGCTTCGAGTTGGCGCGGGGTCTCCGCATTAACATAAACCGAATTTGCATATAAATTACATTTTACACCATCTTAATTAAAACATTTTGGCATTATAAATGATCAGCTAGGTGGGGTGGTGTTAGGAATGAAGGGGGTGGGTGTAGGTGTGGGTGGCCGAGGGTGAATATCTCCCTCCCACTCTGTCTTTAGCCCCGTCTCAACTTTTTGGGGGAAACGTGTATAAATGTAAAGTTTGGGTCATTAATGTTCAACTTGGCTTTTATTGCTGTAAAGAGCGGGTTGATGCCTGGCTTTTAATTTGATTTCGGATCAGTTTTGTATGATGTACTTACTCCGTATAAACTGTCCTCTGCTAATAATATTTTGTCAAAAACTAATTTTATTTACATTCAATTTGAAACCAAACGATATTATTTTTAATAACACGGTATATTTACAGAGTTATGGATTGAACAATGTTGGGATTTGTCTTAGATATAGAAAAAGGAATTATTTCATTTGAGCTACCCAAAAGGTTCGGGTTGGTCGAATTCCAGCAAATTAAAACTTGTTCGTATCAACAATGATATTGCGTATAATCTCAAAAGAAGAGTATAATATATTAAACATGTATCTATCCAGTGGATTCAGAGAGCGTAAGACATTTCATAAGCAAAAACATGGAAAAGGCCAATATCCATTAGTGAAGAGTTGTCTGAGGAGAAGATCATTGGAGCTAGTTCAGGGGTGTTGGACATGATTGAAAGGGCTGCAACACTAAAATGGCGTTGGGCTGGTCACTGGTATCCTAGGCTCAATCTAAGAAACCCCGGAGCCCATTTCTGTTGGAAAGACAATATCAAGAGATGCAACGAGGGATGTGAGTATAACATGGATGCAGATGGCTCAAGACCGGTTGGCGATAAGTGGGATATAGGAGGCTATGTCTAGGAAAGGACGGTAATAGGCTGAAGTAAAATATATTTACTTACGGTCTCAGTACGAAATACCAATACGAACATTACGTTTTTTTACAACGCTCATTCTTTCGATGTTGATTAACCAACTATGGTTTTAATTACTCAATGATGTCGTCGTCATCATCATCAGTTGCTCCACAGCCTGTTGAGAGCGTTGGTCTCCTTCAGGATTCCTCGATATCTTCCTATATCCTAGCACGTGTTCACAACCTCAACATCCGGTTGCACGTCATCCAGCCATCGGATTTTCGGTCTTCCAACGTTGCGTCTACCTTGGGACTTTGTATGCATGATACTTTTTGGCTCTCTTTCTTCGCCCATTTTTTCCACATCTTCTGCCCATAGCCTGCAATATTCAAAAAGCATAAGTCACATTTATAAAAATACAAAACGTCAAAATTCAATGTTTTAATTTGTTTATAGCCCCTTTGCTCTAATCCTCTTCTGGGCGATTTTGTTAATGTCACTGATATTCAAAAACTTTTTATTTGTTTTTTGTGAAGTGCAGATATTAAAATTTTGTATAAATATTGTAAATTGAGGATCTTTTATTTATAAACATGTTATTTATACACGTATGTATCTATTAAGTAAAGTAAAACTAATAACGAATATATTATTGGTTGTTATAATTGAGAAGTTAAAATAAATACGGGTCACTTCAAAGTATGTAGGTATGTAAATGTTATTTATAATGATATTATAAAAATGAAAAAATATATACATATATATTTACTGAATTCGACCACCGCACCGGCAAGGTCGTGAAAAGAGATGTACTTACTTACTTTCCGTGTCCGGAACACCATCAAATTAGAAGCCTCCAGTGCTCGGCCACCCGTATGCACATGTAACTCCAATCAAGGGGCATGAGAGAAGGTGCGAGTTGTCCTGCACTGTGCCACACTCACAGGTATCTTCCTCTCTGTAGCCCCATTTTTTGAGGTTACTGTAGCAGCGGGTGACGCCTGTTCTTAATCTGTTGAGTGCCCTCCATGTTGTATATGGTAAGTTGTGTCCCACTGACATCTCCTCGGCTGGAGGTAAGTGTGTGGGACTGGCACTCTCTGCACGCCACAATGACAGCCTTCGGGTCCCGGGTGGTTCGATCACAGGAGAAGTCAACTCCAGGAAACTCTTCCTTGACTTCAGTCTACACTGACGCGTCTGAGATCCATGCATGGGGTGTCTAGGGTCAGAATTAAGCTTGCTCCGTTTGGTTTCCTCTGCAACACGTCGTCTGATTTCATGGGGGGCAATACCTACAGTTGGATATATTTCTTTAATTCCAGTTGGTTTTAGGCAGCCAGATATTATTCTGGCTGTCTCATTTATTGCCACATCTACTCTCTTTGCGTGCGCTGAATTGTACCAAACTGGTGCAGCATATTCAGCGGCAGAGAAACATAGTGCTAGGGTCGAGGTTCGGAGAACAATTAGTGCTTGTAAGTTTCCTGATAATGTTGTATAAAAGAGATGTAGAGAATGTTGGACATTCTCAATAAAGAAGAAGAATGGTATTGTAAATGGAAATAAATTAAATTAAAATAAAGGTATGTTCTAAAAGGAAAGTACTATAATAATACAATACCTATAGATTTGTCGTTTTTGAGAAAAATGTGGTGGGGGAATATACCTACCTCTAGTATTCGCTGTAAAATTGAAGAATATCTTAGAACAGGGGACAAGGGAAAATTAGATTCCGAGGCATTTTTAAAGTTTATGATTTGCATTACTGTGGGGTGTATTTTTATTTTCGCTAAAAGGGTTGCCATTAAAGAAATGAGGAAGCATAAAATGGAGGGTGAAAGATTTTATTTAGATTTTTCTCCGAAGGGGTGACTCCTTTTATTAAGTTCGGAAATTGTAATAACAGAAGAACGAAATGAAATGATTTTATCGGTACCTAATATTTGAATTGATTCAAGGGATGGGGGGACGTCTTTCAAATAATTATATTATAGCTTATAATTTTGCTTGCTTTAAGTTCTTTCTCGTTCAGTTATATTAATTGAACGTATCCATCTTTGTTTTAAGTATCTTATAATTGGTGTAATTAATTTGATACAAAAGACAAGAACCTAACTTATAATAATTGGACAAACTATTTCCATTGTCTGTTTTTTATTATAAATATAAAGACCGCTTTCCAAACATGTTATGTATTTTTTTTAAAACTTTTGAAACTGGTTGCTATGAATTTTTTTTTTAAAGGATGATCAATAAATTCTTTATTATAATTAAAATTAATAAGAGAATCCTACAAAACGAATCTGATTCGATATTATTAGACTGTTATAAATTTTGCAATACTATAGCATGATAAACAATATATTATTTTATAGGTATGTACATGTATATCGGTATGTCATGATACTATGTTTATATATGTATGTAGTATGTATGTGTGAGATAGTGAGTGTGTTATGTGTGTGTTTGTGTGTGTGGTGCATATGTGAAGATGCATGCATATGTGTGGTGTGTTATGATAAACCTATGAGCTGAGTGTTTTTAACTTTTGACGAAATGATTTTTTTTATCTTTGTTTGTTTTACTATAGGAATGATACTAACAATTTTATTTTTATTAATTTATTTATTTGAATCTTCTTGTACATATAATACGTATACTGGCGGCCTTTTTGCCTAATGGCAATTTCTTCCAACCAACCAGAGTAAATGTTAAAAATACAAAACAATGTGTAACTACCTACAATAGCAATAAGTTAATTACATTACAAAGAAGGAAGCAAGAGGAGAGGAAGATGTAATCAGGTGTTGTCAGATAAATATTTTTGCTTTAGCCTTTTCTTGAAGATGTTCCATAGTCAAGCTGAATTTACTTCAAAAGAAGAGCTAAAAAATTCAGAACTATGAGTAGGGATAGATAGTAAAGTACGTTCAGCAGATCGAAGTGGACGCCCGTGGCTTGAAAGATAAGTGAATTTATCTTTGGGATACTGAGGTAAATTTTGATCAAAATGGACATTGTACAGTAATGACAAGATATGTATATTACGTCGTTGTCGTATCTTGGGCCAATGAAGAATATCGTTTTTTTAGTCCAAAGATAAAACGGATGCAAACATTTTGAAGGCGTTCAAGTTTGTTGAGATGTTCCTCGTTTGAATCCAAGTAGCTAATATCAGCATAGTCAAGCAACGGTAGGAGAAGTGATTTTATTCTCCTTCTTTTTCTTGACCTTGTCCTACTTTAGGTAGGGTCGGCTCTCCTAATCCTTTGGCGCCAGGATGATCTGTCCTGTATTGTCGGGGATATTAACAATTTTATTCTCCTTCTTCTTGACCTTGTCCTACTTTAGGTAGGGTCGGCTCTCCTAATCCTTTGGCGCCAGGATGATCTGTCCTGTATTGACGAACATATTAACAATTTTATTCTTCTTTTTCTTGACCTTGTCCTACTTTAGGTAGGGTCGGCTCTCCTAATCCTTTGGCGCCAGGATGATCTGTCCTGTATTGACGAACATATTAACAATTTTATTCTTCTTTTTCTTGACCTTGTCCTACTTTAGGTAGGGTCGGCTCTCCTAATCCTTTGGCGCCAGGATGATCTGTCCTGCATTGACGAGGATATTAACAATTTTATTCTTCTTCTTCTTGGCCTTGTCCTACTTTAGTTAGGGTCTGCTCTCTTAATCCTTTGGCGTCAGGATGATCTGTCCTGTATTGTCGGGGATATTAACAATTTTGTTATTTACTAGCTGAGAAGCATCGCTTCGCTCAGCTTCTAAGCTAGGGCTTTCAGCCTACTTTTTACCGCTGCGCGGTAAATGGCCGCCTTCGGCGGTTCATGCAACAAACTGAACCGAAGCTTTTATGGTAGGTACTTAAAAAATATATTCGGTACAGTGTTACACGCCCATGACGTTGCCAAGTCCATGAAGACTTGGCCACGTCAACCTGAGCACCCGCGAGGAAGAACGAACGCTTGCCCTTAACCGTGAGTGCCGTGAAAAGATAAATTACTCTGGATGCTGCAATTTATCGACCTGCATCTTCGCTTTGTGTCTCATGGGCATATTATGATGAGTAACAGCACTCTATTCTCCATCATCAAAATGTAGTTATTTACCTCATTTTGATTATAGACCTAATACCTAATTATGTTTTAGTTTAAATTTAAACATAAAAATTAGATTTGTAGGCCGGTACCTACTTCTGTTTTGAAAATCAGTAAGTTATGTTATTTTATTATTCTTCAACATTTATTTAAGATAAATAATATCAATTTATTCAATTATTTTTAAATAAGTATTTTGTTTATTTATGTTAGTCCAATTAATCCAAACTTTGGGTTGCCCATATAGAACGAATGTGTTTTTAAAGTTGTAACGCGCACATCATACATTATTTTATAATCAATAATCAATAGTTGTTGATAATAATATTTCATTTTGATGACCATTTATTTTGATATTATTCTCATCGGAAGAAAACTTATATTTTTTAACGCATCGCGGCGCTTTTGTGATGTCATTCAAATAATACTCCATATTTAAATAAGAATTAAATTTAATGACCTGCCACGAAAGTAGAAGGTATTTAAATATTTTGTAATCTTATAATATTTTTAAACTGTATTCCTGTTTTACAAAATTTCGTAGAAATAAAGTTGTTTTTGTAAAAATGATTTTATATTATGTTTCCATAAGTTTGAAAATTTACCGATAGATGTCGAAAACCAACAATTTATATTCCTTTATATATTTTTTCGAATTTTAAAAAAAAAAATAGGCGTTTCCACAAAAAAAGAATATTTTTCCCGTAATATGTATAATATTGTCTATCTTTAAACAAAAAATCAATATAATTGGCGTTGTAGGCCACTTGTAAAGAATCACCTATTTTGACAGCTAAATCGGTGAAACAATGCAAGTAAAGGAAATCTGACCCACGATGCAAAAGGAAACGATTGTTCCGTGTAAATATTTCCCTATCCCATGTAGGATTTTATTATTTCGTGCCTTTTGAGCTCTGGCTATTACGGGAACAAACACAACTTTACGTTGGCATCAGTTGGCATTATAATAACCGCAAGGATATATTCTCATAAATCAATTTTGGCGACTCGGCGAGTAACGCAAAAAAACATTCTATAAGTCTTATTATATAACATTTAAACATACTTTCTTTTGAAAATAACATAAAAAACAAATAAGCTCGCGAGGCTTTGTGTTTTTATACTGTTTCAAATGTTAGATTATAAAAATGTAATATTATAAGATTTTTGCTCTACTGTAAAATTGACGATTTTGACATAGTAAGATTTCAAACGAAACATCGAGAGGCAGACTAACATGAATTTAGCCGTGCACAAACATGTGCGAATCCAGAACGACAATCTTACGAGGTCTACTTTATTTATATGCAGATGCAGATGAAAAAAATAATAAATTTTTAGTAGGTAAATGCAATTTATACGTACATATGATGCCAAATTCGTAAAATTGTGTTTCGGGCAATAGTGGACACAAATTTCATATTAGCAAGCCGTACACAAACACATCATGCTGAAATTTATATAGCATGTAGGTACTCTATATTATACTAGTTTGGAAACAAATGTTAAAAATACACCAATACATTGTTGAAGCTTAATTCTCTTTAGAGTGAATAAATATAAAAATATATTCTTTACATGTTCATATCATATCCAAGTACCTATGTGATGAGATCTTAGCACCTATGTAAAATATATCTAATGAACTTGTACATCACATCTCTTCCTTATTCTAAAGAGGTTTCTAGGCTCAAGTACACTTCATGCGGGACAGTATCTTAAGTATACATAAGAGAAAGACTTGCATATATTTTCCATGGAGAACACTACTGAACATAGTGTAGGTACCTACTAAAGTATACGTAGGTACCTACTTATTTAGCCAGTAAGGAAAAACTCAAAAAAAAAATACAGAATAAATATCTTATTTCGTCCATATTGTTGGAAGTAACACTTACTATTTCTAGCCATCGAAATATTCTCAGAAGTACAAAAAACACAATTATAAAAAAAATATATTTTAATAATTTTTTTGTCATACAAAGATAATCTATTTCGTTTTCCAATTACTTCGGTATGGGATGAAATATTTTATTACGGATTTGGTACTAAATAATATTTTTTTTGTAAAACAATGCGATGTATTTTTTGAATAATTATATTCTATTGAGAAAATCGAATTATTTCTCATTTGCTTTAATGCATTCAAAATCTCTGACCATGCTTATTTTATCAACATCCATCAGATATTCTGAAATTAAGAGTACGTACCTAGGTATTATGGTCATGTGTTATTAATTTGTGGTCAGCGTTGCTTTATGGGGTGGATGTGTGGACTCTCAAAGTTAATATAATAAACCGCCTTGAAGCATTTACAATGTGGATCCATCGCAATATGCTGAGAATACCATGGACTGACATGGTCAGTAACACAGGGGTACTATGTAGGGTTGATACCAACAGATAATTATTCACAAATATTACGCTTCGTTAAGTGTCGTACTTCGGTCATTTTCTGAGAGGTGAAAAATATACCATCCTTCAGCTTGTCACGAAGGAGAAGAACGAGGGTCATAGAGGGGTCGGAAGAAGGCTTTCCTGGATTCGAAACATTCAGGAATGTACCAGTATCAAAACTGTGGAGGAGCTGTTTCGCACAGCCCAGGACATGGAGGCTTCTCTATGGTGGTCGTCAACGTCGGGGGGACCAGACATGACACGAGAAGAAAAAGAAGGCATTATATATACATATTTAGCGCTATTAACTGATACAAGATCATCACACGAGCACTGGCTATACAATACAAAGTCAGTGGTCGCGAGTTCGAATCCTGCCTCGACCGATTTCGTTCACCTATAGCACAAGCATTTATTTGCTTATTTTAGGGAACGTAGGAAGATGTATATGTACTTGTTTAACAAGAACATATTCATTTTTTTTTATAAAAAAAAAAAAAAATTAATTTACCAAAAGTGTCAAAATTCTATGCTACATGTATTTTTTAAAAGTACACAAAGATAATTATAATTATTTTATACACATATTTTTTTTATGTCACATTACTCCACTACTAAATGAACTGTAGGTACTGGTTGAAATGTCCAAAGCGAATTGATAACTAAATTGTGCATTGAATAACCTGTCACCACAATACATTCAAGAGCTGAGTCAGGAGGAGTTTTTTTGTTCTGATAATATGGGCTCTGGCTTCGATGACATAGGTCATTATGGGTCTTACGCACGTCTTGTAAATTCTGGTTTTACTTTCTGTGAGCATATATTTGTTTTTCCAGATATTATTATTATTATCATTATTATATTTAAGACTGACAGGAACGGATGAAGAGATCTGGGTCGTCTAAAAAAAGATGGCACAACTTTGTGAGCGACATTCTGAAACAGGGAAATGTGAAAACCTTGAACAACAGATGAACATACATATTATGTATTAGACATGAATATTGATGAGGTGATTGGATGCATTTCAAGATACCAAGAGAG
Source organism: Molanna angustata (assembly GCA_963576475.1). Taxonomy (NCBI): domain Eukaryota; kingdom Metazoa; phylum Arthropoda; class Insecta; order Trichoptera; family Molannidae; genus Molanna; species Molanna angustata. The sequence continues at coordinate 11,193,892 of OY754975.1, forward strand.
TCACGGCATGATAGTATTATGTTGATAAAAAATGGAAGTTTGATTAGTTGCGCATAATGTGATTGAATATATGTATGTATTGATATTCATATGTTGAATTTTTCTGTATAAAAACCATCAATTGTAAAAATTATTTGCCAGAGTGGCGATACCATATAAATTTCAGCTGTTTATTTATTGTTGAGTAATTATTTCACGTTTATAACATTTTTTTGTACAGATACCTCTACAAAGTTTTGAATTGTGACAAAAGTTAAATTAATAATAAGTAATAATAATTTGCAAAAAACCCACGAATTACTTTTTGCAAGTGGAATTCAAATGAATTTGTTCAAGAGTAACGACCAAAGAAATTATTATTTTGAAATAAATACTTTTGACAAGTTTCGACATGGAAACAATACAGAAAAGAACATTTTTTTCAACATAATCGAAACCTTATTTTTTATGTCCTAACTTCAGTCGGTTGGTGATGTTTGAGTGTTGGTTGTGAGAAACGATTTAGTTACATAAAAATTATATCACATAATTTGTTTAAAGTAGGTTATAATTTATCATTATACCATTGAATATCTTTTTCATTCTACGAAATTTTGACTCAATCGTTTGAGGTTATATAAACGATTACTTATTAAATTTCTTTCTTCTTCTTCTTCTTGTGTCGCTCCTAATGGAGGTTGGCGACCATCACACCAATCTCATCCAGATCTTGCGCCAACTAGTGACGCCACATCTGGTGTGTCGCTCCTAATGGAGGTTGGCGACCATCACACCAATCTCATCCAGATCTTGCGCCAACTAGTGACGCCACATCTGGTGTGTCGCTCCTAATGGAGGTTGGCGACCATCACACCAATCTCATCCAGATCTTGCGCCAACTAGTGACGCCACATCTCATCTGGTATCCCGAACCACTGCCTGAGATTTTTAAGCCACTATATTCTTTTACGCCAAAACTGCGTCTTCACTGTATCTTTCCCTCTATATATTATAGAAGGGCATATTTATCATCGCGGAATATGTGTCCCAAAGTATACAGCTTTGCGTCTCTTGACAGTGGTCAGCAACTCTCTCTCACTGTCTCTTGTTCCATCAAATTTAGAACTCTTTCATTGGAGACTCTATCGACCCATGAGATGAGCATCAAACTTTTGTAGTCACATCTCGAATGCTCAAATTGTATTAATCGTTGAGATTTTGAGAGTCCAACCTTCCACTCCATACAGTAGTAATGGCATCACGTATGCTTCAAAAACTCTCCATCTTGTACTCAAAGTCCCTTGCAGAACGGTAAAAAAATACGAGAAAAATACCTACCTATATGAAAAATCTTAAAATTGAAACTACCTACTCTATATATTGGAAAAAAAATAATTGAACGGGTAAATCTACTACATGGGTTTTATTTGTTGAGAAATAGGCTATTGATTTAAATAGGTATAATTTAAATTATTTAACAAATATTTTCAGAAGTTAGTTGGGTTGACATCTTCCTCTCCTCTTCCTTTCCTTATCCTATAGTTTTCTTATCATTGCAATGAACTGTTATAATATGCTATCTTATTTGTTTTTTTTTTACTTTTCTTCTGCTATCTTTGTTTATTTTTGTAATGTGATTAACTTATTGCCTTAGTACACACTGTTTTGTATATTCAACAATAACTCTGGTTGGCTGGAAGAAATTGCCATTAGGCAATAAGCCCGCCAGTGTACTTATTATATGTGCAGAAAGTAAAAAAATAAAAATAAATGGACCCCCTTAATGTTTTCGAGTATTCCGTAAAGAACAAAAAATATGAAAATTACATCTCACATTGATAATGAGGTTCTCTACATTGCGAGGCAGTGGTTTTGGAGAGCCTGAACTATTACAGGATCCAACTCCACTGTCATCGTTCACCAGTAGCTCAGTGATAGAAAAGCAAAAGTCTCTGCTGTCATAACTAGTGCTTACAATGACTCTCAGGGGTTCTATCTCGTCATAAACTTGAATGAGACCAAATAAGAAATAAAATAATTTTAAAAAAAAATATTATAATAATAATTAAGATCAAATTTAAAGAAATAGATTTGTTGCTAGGATTCTTGAGATAAAGACCAAGTTTTTAAGAACAAATTAACATTTATTTTTAATATTAAGTATTGTACAAGTTTACTAGTTTCAATCTCATGAATGCATTTGTTATAATTTAAATAAAGATATGAAGACTAACTAAATATTAAGGCTGTTAACTCTTAAATAATATAAATAAAATTAAGAATGTAAATTACTTGAAAATATAAAATATCAAAAGATTTAAATCGTCAAAAGAGAATTCTCTTTATATTGGAATGTTAAATAAACCGAACTAATAATAAGTATGAGAATTGATATTAAGTTAATCACAAATTGATAATTCACCGATAGACAATCAAAAATAAAATCATTCTACCTACGCTCGTCTCAATCTAAATCCTATTAAATGTTATAATTTATTAATTTCAAATACAACAAATAAAGAAATCCAGCATGAGTCAAGGACGTCATCATCACTCTTCATACGGTGAACTTTATACATCAAAATTCACCCCTTCAGAGATGAATGAAGTGTGAATGAGTTTTTAATATTCTGAAATCCATATTGTGGTAATCAATTAGTACAGAGTTTCTTCATAGTGAATGGCATCATCATATGAACAATCCAAACTTCAATGTCACGTCGAATCTTCTAAATATTTCCTTTTTGGATAGATTAACATGAAATCAATCCTCTCAATGTCATCCCTCAAGTAAATCCTCTGTTAAAATCCAAATTTATAATTTTCTTTTCACAGTCATCTTTAATAGAACTTTTCATAATTTTAACTTCCCATGGTCACATTCTCGTCGATAAAAATTGATATACAATCAATATGAGTCGTCTCATGATAAATTATAGATGTTCAAACAAGATGTCAAGTACCAATACAAAACATGAACGAAACAGGACGAAATAAACGTGGTACGTTAATCAAATTGACTTGAAAAGACGAAGGACAGGACAAAAAATATAAAACGGGTGGAATAATGGGAAATCTGACATTAGACTTTCCTATGAAAAGAAGAATGATTTACGTTTACAAACTGTATCAATTCACGATCTACCACAAATATTGAATGTAATAAAATATCGAAAGGACTTACCCATTTTCCCGTTTCACTATTTTTAATTAAATAACGTCACCCGCCATCTTATAAATGGCTGTGACTCGTTAACACAACAATTTTACTAAGAAAAAGCGCCTTTTCGGAATGACAATCCTATTTAAGCGGTCAAACGATAAATGTTGCTAGATTGCAAAATAACTCAGTGTGTCAGTTTTAAAAAAAAATATAAATTATTTAATTTTATCTAATTCCTAGCCAGTATTTATAACGTAACGTGACACACATCCATACTTATATAAAAAAATTAATTAATTAATTAATTAATTAATTAATTTTTTTCCATTGCGGAAACTAAATGTAAAATTTCATATTAAAATTAATTAAAAGTTGATGTTTTGTTTACTTTGTGGAGATCATGAACTGACACAATATTCCAAACGAAAATAAGATATTTTGGAAAATGACAATGTATGAAATTTCAATCTGAAACAGTTACATAAAAAAAATATTAAACACTTTAAAAATTCTAACTACTATCCTGAAACAGAAAACTTTCATATTAAATAAAATAAAATTTTGACATTTTTGCTGTCAAGATTCATCATACATTTAAATAACCCATTCGTTTATAAACCGATGTAACCAACAAATATAATACAATATTTACAAAGCTAGTGTTGAACATATTTCAGTCCATCACGATTGATTTTTTTTTTTTTTATCCCATCAATGATACTCCCGTGAAGTATTCATTATTTTTTTTTAATCGATGGAAAACTAAGGAAACCCCCTCTTAGATTTTCATCGTGTCTCCATATTGTGAGCTTGGATTAGCTATCATGTTGTGCTAATTCTCATTGTAAGCTAGAATCTGCGGAAGAGGCTATAATGTTGAAAAATTTATTTGTGTGCAAGCACAACAAAATAAAGAAAATATTAAAAAAAATTAGAATGACACTATCATCATCCCACAAAAAAAAATTTAAATTTATTTACCCAATTCGCACATCACAAGAAAAATGTTCTGTACCCCAATCCAAAAAATATGTAAAAAAAATGAAACGATAAACATCAAACATTAAATATTTTAAACTCATTAAATAACACATTGTGTTGAGTTTAATTAATAATATCTAACACCAACATAAAAATATAAAAAAAAGTTATTATTATATATAAAAAATATACAACGACTCAAATTAATTTTGAAATATCTTCCTGACCCACAATATACACCCCAATATGAAATTAAAAAGATTTTCTTTGTTTTGACATGTTGAATGAAATATGATTTTACATAAGAAACTTCAGTCAACATCAATAACCATATAATTAACTAATGTTGATATGTTAAGACATAATATTCAAGGCTATACATTAAGATACTACAATTTTCATTAATATGATCATCTTTACAACAAGTTCTAAAGTGAAACTCTCATTTATATTTTGTTTGAATTTAATATTCTAATATCTGCATAATAAATAATAAAATATTTCATCGAACGACAATTATTTTTTTATTTACTCAATATTAACCAACCTTTCGCACTGCTGATAGACTATGAACAAAACAAATAATTGTCCAAAAATTTTACATTATGCAAAAATTGAAAATTGATTTTTTTTATATCGTTGCCAGCCCTCGAATTGATTCAATCATGTATTCCTCCCAACTATAATCAAGTGTGTAATTAATTTTGTTTTTTTTTTATATATTGTGATTATTATAATTGATCTTTTCGTTGTGGACAGATATTGAACTGACTAATTAAATGTATAATTAATTTTGTTTTTTTTTTTTTATATTATGATTATAATAATTGATCTTTTCGTTGTGGACAGATATTGAACTGACTAATTAAATGTATAATTAATTTTGTTTTTTTTTTACATTATGATTATAATAATTGATCTTTTCGTTGTGGACAGATATCGAAGTGAACTAATCGAAGTGCTCTTTCCAATCACAACCACTCAAATTATGACCAGAATTTACAACAACAGGAAGATATGGAGTGAGAATATCTCCCCATCTAAGCTCTAATTCAACTCTGACAACAAACAATCAATCATCTTAAAACAAAATCAATCAAATATTAAAATTTTCTGACTCTATATTAGATGATCTTATATGATTTATACAAAAAAAACTACGCTGACAACTATCAACCTTGAATAAAATGACTGGTATATCAAATATTATACCCTAAAAATTAATAATAAAAAAACTATGTAAAATTTTTAAAATTATATGACATGGAATAATCCATTTAATCATATAAATGAATTTTACAAACGATAAATAAATTATATACAAAAGAAATTCATTGATTATATTCTTTCACTAATCAAGATTTCAAAAATTGACTTCTCCTAAAAATGTTTATAAAGTAGTTCAAAATATCTCCCACTAACATAAAATAATGAAACATAATGTTTCTAACTTCCTCATATAACTTACCTAACAAAAATATATACAAACAAACAACAAAAAAAATTTTTTTCCTGAACCATCCTCGCCGTCTCATATCATATCTCATTCAAATAGAACTTACATCATTGTACCATCATGACGACTGATCCTGAAACATAATAACAATATTAAAAACATGAAAATTAAAACAAAAATCAATTTTTATTAACTTGACCGAATTTATTGTTTCAAAAAAAAATATTAATATTAAAATTTCTAATCCCCTTCAAATCTAGTTAAATCAAAGAATAAAGCAATGGTGAAATGTTATTATTGATTTTATTTCCATACATCAAGTTATTAATTTAATTGAAAATAAAACTAAAAATTTTGATTATGATAATTCTTTTCAAATACAAAATCAAAAATTTTAAATTTGTAATTAATTCTTCTCTTATCAAATATCTTTGCAACTCCGTTGTAATTCTGTTGAATTAAGATAATTATTTTTGACGATTTATAATTGTGTATAGACAATACTTGAATTTGTAAAATATAAAGTTTGACATTAAGCAATTTCAAATGATTCTTCAAAACAACAACCGATTTCAAAACTGAATTTAGAATATTTTCCATATTGAATAATATTAATTGAATCGTAAAATTCTCTAAGATAATCCTCTAATATTATGATCACTCGGAAACACAAAAAATTTATTATATGAAAACTGATATAATATGAAGTTTTTATTCACTATCTTCTTCATCGATGAAAACAAAACTCAAATAATCTCAATATTCTAGAAAAAACTGCAAAATATCAATCAATTATTGATCTTTTCAAATGTATGATATCGTAAAACATAACCTTTAAACGTCAAACTATATGTTGTATTTAAGACGATATTTGATAATAAATAACACCAAATATAAACCAAATCGATACAAAACACAATTTTACAACAATATAAATAAATATTCACTTGGAATTAAACCTTTTAAAGTCATAAAATCACTTGTGATTACGATGTTTCAACTTGAAAATGAATCTGACATATCACGACAGTTGATGAATTTTAACACGAAAATATATAAAAAAAATGGTTTACTATAGCCACTGACTTTAAAAATCACAACAAAGTTGTATTTCAATTTGAATCAAAACGAATTTACAACTCCAAATCATAAAAATTCAATATTTCCGAAGTTATGAAAGTTGAAATCCCTGACATTTGGAAATGTCAAAACAGTTTAATCACTCCTCACGGTATCTTGCGGTGAAAACAGGAATTATTTGTAAAATAGGTCAATAGAAAAATCAATGCGAAATGGTTTGAGTCTCGACTAAAAAAATTTGTTATAAAGTTCAATAATAGATGTCCACCAAATGAAATTTTCTTATCAAACCAAGAAACTACTTTTATTTAATAACTTAATAAATCATTCTACATCAACACTAACAGCGGTGTTTATATTCGCTCTGAAAAAAATATTGTTTTTTTACTAAAATATAAGTGTATTTTATATTTATTGTGCACTAATTTCATTATTGTGAGTTTTATTTTGTATCCGTTCATTATCCATGAATATGGATTTGGATATTCCACCTGATCCGGGACCAAGTCTAAGTGTTAAAAAATCTGACATGTCAACGCCACCTAAACAAAACAACAAGAGACCTAACACAAATAATTCTGACATTATCCATCCGTCTAAAGCTCCAAATTTAAATAGTTCTCCGGAAAAATTGTACAATACTCATAGTGAAATTGAAATCCATTACCTGGAAAATTCGCCTGGGCCTTACATTGTTTTCGTTCAAGATATTGACTCTAGCAAGAATATTCACCCAATGAAAATTGGTAATATCCTTATTAAACATAACATTAAAAATATTTCTCCGGGTGGAGTAAAATCAGAAGGGAGAAATAAAATCTCAATTACTTTCAAAGATGCTAAGAGTGCGAATCAATTCACGACAGCCATTTTTTTAAAAATAAATAAGTTAAAGGCATATATACCTAGATTTAAAGTGACAAAAATGGGTTTGATTCGTGGAATTTCAACAGACTTTTCGATTGACGATATTATAGAAAATTGTGCAGTACCAAACCATATTGGGAAGATTTTAAAAGCAAGACGCCTCAATTTTAAAGATAAATCATCAGGAGAAACAATGTGGAAACCATCTCAATCCGTTGTCTTAACGTTTGAAGGACAAAATCTCCCAGAGTATGTTTACCTTTTTTATAACTCTCTGAAAGTTGAAACTTATGTATTTCCAACCATCCAATGTTATCGCTGTTGTCGCTTTGGTCACATGAAGATTCAGTGTCATTCTATAACTCGCTGCTTCAAATGTGGAGATAGTCACCTTGGTGAAGTTTGCCAAGTGGTGGACTTTTTAAAGTGTATAAACTGTTCAGGATCTCATTCAGCTACAAGCCCAATGTGCCCGGAATTCACTCGGCAAAAAAATATTAAACATTCAATGGCTACAAAAAATATATCATATCTGCAAGCATCTCAACTCTTCCCAACTTCTGTGAAAAGCTATTCTGAAGTGACTAATAATCAATTGAACAATAAACAAAGTTTTAAAAAAACAATATACACTAAAATGTCATCGGAAACTCAAAAACAGACAATTCCTCATATTAATATTAAAGAAATAAACAATTGCATGTCGTATTCAAATGGTGAAGCTAGCCATCCTACAAATGGATGCGCTGTTTTAAGCCAGTCAACTACTTCTGCATCTAATGAAGTCCAAGAAAATATTTTCCAAGATGATTCCCATTCTGTTGTATATTTAATTACGCAAATTCTTATTAGTTTAATTTCCAACTCAAATTTTAATTTACCGTCCAACGTTGCCAATCTTATCCCGCTTTTAAATTCTTTTTTAAAAAATGGTTCAAAATCACAAAACCCATAATCCTTTAAACATTTTACAGTGGAACTGTAGAAGCGCATGTTAAGTGACTTTCTTTTATTTGATACTCTTCATAGTGTATGTCTTGTTTATATTTAAGTTTGAGTGTTCTGTGAATACAAATATGGCACAAATCATACAATATTGTGTGAATTGCCTAATAAAATAAAAAAAAAAAAAAAAACACTAACAGCAAACTTCAATGTTCAATAGTAATACTATTTAATTTTTAATAAATTATCTTTACTGTCATCGTTCACCAGTAGCTCAGTGATAGAAAAGCAAAAGTCTCTGCTGTCATAACTAGTGCTTACAATGACTCTCAGGGGTTCTATCTCGTCATAAACTTGAATGAGACCAAATAAGAAATAAAATAATTTTATAAAAAAATATTATAATAATAATTAAGATCAAATTTAAAGAAATAGATTTGTTGCTAGGATTCTTGAGATAAAGACCAAGTTTTTAAGAACAAATTAACATTTATTTTTAATATTAAGTATTGTACAAGTTTACTAGTTTCAATCTCATGAATGCATTTGTTATAATTTAAATAAAGATATGAAGACTAACTAAATATTAAGGCTGTTAACTCTTAAATAATATAAATAAAATTAAGAATGTAAATTACTTGAAAATATAAAATATCAAAAGATTTAAATCGTCAAAAGAGAATTCTCTTTATATTGGAATGTTAAATAAACCGAACTAATAATAAGTATGAGAATTGATATTAAGTTAATCACAAATTGATAATTCACCGATAGACAATCAAAAATAAAATCATTCTACCTACGCTCGTCTCAATCTAAATCCTATTAAATGTTATAATTTATTAATTTCAAATACAACAAATAAAGAAATCCAGCATGAGTCAAGGACGTCATCATCACTCTTCATACGGTGAACTTTATACATCAAAATTCACCCCTTCAGAGATGAATGAAGTGTGAATGAGTTTTTAATATTCTGAAATCCATATTGTGGTAATCAATTAGTACAGAGTTTCTTCATAGTGAATGGCATCATCATATGAACAATCCAAACTTCAATGTCACGTCGAATCTTCTAAATATTTCCTTTTTGGATAGATTAACATGAAATCAATCCTCTCAATGTCATCCCTCAAGTAAATCCTCTGTTAAAATCCAAATTTATAATTTTCTTTTCACAGTCATCTTTAATAGAACTTTTCATAATTTTAACTTCCCATGGTCACATTCTCGTCGATAAAAATTGATATACAATCAATATGAGTCGTCTCATGATAAATTATAGATGTTCAAACAAGATGTCAAGTACCAATACAAAACATGAACGAAACAGGACGAAATAAACGTGGTACGTTAATCAAATTGACTTGAAAAGACGAAGGACAGGACAAAAAATATAAAACGGGTGGAATAATGGGAAATCTGACATTAGACTTTCCTATGAAAAGAAGAATGATTTACGTTTACAAACTGTATCAATTCACGATCTACCACAAATATTGAATGTAATAAAATATCGAAAGGACTTACCCATTTTCCCGTTTCACTATTTTTAATTAAATAACGTCACCCGCCATCTTATAAATGGCTGTGACTCGTTAACACAACAATTTTACTAAGAAAAAGCGCCTTTTCGGAATGACAATCCTATTTAAGCGGTCAAACGATAAATGTTGCTAGATTGCAAAATAACTCAGTGTGTCAGTTTTAAAAAAAAATATAAATTATTTAATTTTATCTAATTCCTAGCCAGTATTTATAACGTAACGTGACAACATATTCTGAAAGGTGTGACGAGGCTGGTGCATATGGATACAAGGATATGGCGTGTAAATTTTTATAAGATTAACACAATGAGACAATGAGAAATTAGAAAGAAAAACCGAAATCAAAGACCTTGGAGTGATACTTGACAGTAAACTGACTTTTAATTCCATATCGACAAGACTCTCGGTAATGCATAAAAAAAATTAAATTTTATCCTACGGGTATGTAAGCCCTTTAAGAATACTACCACTGTGAGAACCCTGTACTGCTCATATGTGCGCAGTTGTATTGAGTTTGCTTCAGCCGTTTGGAATCCTCACAGAAAGACAGAATTGAAAACTTTCAAAACAAATTTTTAAAACATCTTGACTACAGGAACCGACTACATCATAATGACCTGTCTCTTTCCCGAATACGCCACAAGTTAATGTCCTTGGAGAACAGACGAACTGTATTTGACATGACATTCCTGTACAAAATAGTGAACAGTATTATTGACACCGATGTTCTTCTTGCGAAAATTCCCTTCAACATACAGACGAGACAAACTAGAAAAAAATATACATTTAGACTTCCCATCTGTGGCACAAATTATGCACAGCAATCTTTTATATACAGAGCATGCAGAAATTATGATTCTTTCATCCATGACATTGATCTCTTCAACTCATCGCATAGAAGATTTAAATTATCCATTTTGGCCATCGCTCTGAGTGATCTTACGCACGCTTCCCATATCGCCCCATTTCCTTTCAATTTCCATTTCCTACAGCAAATAATACATATTATGTTACTGATTGTTTTTTTTTTCTCAATTCATGTTTTGTTAACCAGTAATACTCATCAAACGTTTTTGGCTTATTTGTTGTATTAATGTCTGCTTGTCTTATGTACTAAATTGGCTGTATGTTTGTCATGACTAATGCACACCCACACAAAATTATGGACACTATAGAATGTATAATAAAGGAAAATAATACAGACAACGTGAAAGGTACAAAATTATAATTTCATTTTTATTCCAAAACATTAGACAATTTATGAAAGTCTGATAATTTTAAAATTGCGAAACCTCTGGGTTGTGTAATCCGTATTATGTAAAGCTCCCACTTGTGTTTTTTATGAAACAATACATGTCAACTTCCATGAAAAGAATCATTTTTTTTTACTCCTTCTTATTATGAGAGAGCGTACCGCCACTCTCTGTGTGAAGAATGGCGCACAAATGCCATAGGACTATTCACCTTACACCCCACTCTCGTAGGGGTTGTTTTTACATCAAAGCATATATTCATTATTTCGAATTTATAATGATGAAGAGTACAGATAACCCTTAAATGGTGTTTTTGTCCGAAACGAATTTTTTATTTTATTTTTTTTTAGGATTGTAATTTAAAAATATACTAAATGGTAATTTAAAAATGTCATTAAACGAAATTGGATACATTGGCAATTTCGCGACACAAAGAATAATTTACGACGGGAACGAATAATATAGGTAATAGGTAATTTTGTCATAAATTCATATTTTACAATTTGTAATTATTGTCTGTGATATATATGAGAGCCCCACCATGCTACGGGTACTTTTTGTTTTATATTGTGTAAAGCTTTGATTTAAAAAAATACAATTCCGTTTTAAATGTTAAGAAAAATGATACTGGTGTTTAAATCAAAATATATTTCAGGTATCATCCCTGATATATTTTATTCCCATTTTTCCTAGGTACCTACATACATATCATCCCTGATGTGTTTTTTTTTACAAAAAATAAATAAAATGCTAGCTGGATTCGCTCGATATAAAATGTGCTTTTTTGATAAATCCCGATAAAATTTGGTTGTAAATATCTAAAAAAAACACGTGTTACATATAAGCATATTTTGTCTTCGTATTAACTCCGATCTGCTGAACGTACAACGCTATCCATCATAACACAGAATATCTTAGTTCGTCGTTCGAAGTAGATTCAATTCCAGCAAGACTGGAATTGTCTCAGTTCGGATATTGCGCCGTCTAACTCACATTGTATTTTAAATAAAAAAAAACTACAGAAGGAATATTTATCCCATAAACACCTGATTTCGATTTCCTCTCCTTGTCTTTTCCTAATCCTCTTTTTTTGCTTTGAAGTGTTTTTTTTTTTGTTAATAATTTTATCTTGGTGTAATGTATATATTATTTTTCTAATCATATAGTTTTGTATTTCGCAATCAATCTTTCTGCTGTTGTAATTGCATAATTCATTTATATTTTCATACTTCGTAATCTACTAGAGAGAAATTTATCGATGGGAATTGGACCGCCAGTGTGCAATATATATTTGTTTATTCTTTTTCTTTGATGGCACTACAGCCCAAGTAGAACCTTGGCCTCCACTTTTGCCTCCAATCACGTCTGTTCTCAGCTGCCGTCCTCCAGTTTGTAACACTTAACGGCTGCACTGCATCCCTTCTCACCTCGTCCTCCCATCGCAACCAGGGTCTTCCTATTTTCCATCTTCCTTCTAGATGGCCAGTCATAATTCTCTTAGGAATTTGCAAATTTGGCATTCTCTGAACATGTCTAGCCCATCTCAATCTCGATAGTCTTATAAGGAGATGGTTATTTAGTTATTATATAATTGTGATTAATTAGTTTTAAAGAATATTTATAAGAATGATTATTTCGTGTTCAAAAATTATTGTTAAAACTCATCTCTCCATATTAAGATATACTACATACAATTGGGGTAACTGATAATTCATATAATAAAATATAATATTCACTCTGATACATACTTATTTAGATTAATGTTTTACAAAGTAGTTGTTTAATAATTATTATATTCAATTTACACGGAATAACAATGTCGAGGAGAATTCGCGATACGTCAAGCCACGCGAATTCCGAATATTCCGAATAAATTGCAAATATGGAGAAGGCTGCTTATAACAGCAACGTTGGTAGCAATGACGTGAAGTTAGTGTATAATGTGGGAATATCATAGGGATGTTCCAACACAGTCTTATATGTGTTGAGATACTGAGTGATTCATATATTCTGTACAATTCATCGTTTCGCCCTATACACCACTCCTCCTCATCTTTCACTGAACCGCATATGCGACGGAGAACTTTCCTCTCAAATATATCCAAAGCTTCAGCGGATTTTACTGTAGGTGTCAACATCAATATATTTGTTTATAATATGTACAATTCCTTTAAAAAAATATCGTAAGTAAGATGAAAATTAACGCCCTAAGGTGGTTTGGCCACATAGAAAGAATGAGTGATGACCGTCTGATAAAAGCGTATCTAGGGCTGATAAAAGAGGAGCGAAAAGTAGAGGTCGGCCAAGGAAAATTTGGCACGATCACATAAATGGAATTTTAAAAGATGGAAAGAATAACAGATGAGCGTGTATGAGACGATGCATGGACGTTAACGAAGCGAAAAATGTATTTCAAGAGACAGGAGTCTTGCGTTCGGTTCTCTCTGCCTACCCCAATTAGGGAAAGGACGTGATGGCATGGCATGATATGGTATAATATGTACTAAAAGATACTTTTATTTATTTTTTTTCAAGAAAAAATTAATATGTCCTTGTTAAACAAGTACCTATACATCTTCCTACGTTCCCTAAAATAAGCATAAATGCTTGTGCTAAAGGTGAACAAAATCGGTCGAGGCAGGATTCGAACTTGTGACCACTGGATTACTAGCCCAGCGCGCTAACCGCTCTGACATCGACCCATCTATCATATAATTAAATAAAATATACATACATACCATCACGCCGTATCCCTAATTGGGGTAGGCAGAGAGGACCGAACGCCAGACACCTCTATCTTGACATACGTGTTTTGCCTCATTAACATCCATGCATCGCGTCATACATGCTCTCCTATTATTCTGACTTCGTATATTACCATCTTTCAATATCTCATTTATATGATCATGCGAACTCTTTCTCGGGCGGCCACGACCTCTCATTCCACTCTTTTCAGCCTTGTATACTTTCTTTGTCAGGCGCTCATCGTTCATTCTCTCCACATGTCCGAACCATCGTAGTGTATTTACTTTCATTCTAGTCACAATATCTCTTTCAATCTTGCATTCTCGTCTGATGTCCACATTCCTTATCCTATCATAGATCGTTCTACCACACATTCGTCTTAGGGACCTCATTTCAAAAATATATAATAAAATAAATATACCTATATGTATAATATTCCAACTTCGTCTTTATTAAGATTTTAAATTTGTAAAAAAGTAGGAAGTTGAATATGCATCTTCTTGTTTAACAATGACTTCATATTCATTTTTATTTTTCTGCCACCTCGGTACAGGCTCAGCCTAGTGAGGTGGTATATACCAAATAATCCTATAAAAAAAATGTTTCATATAACTTATTTAAATTGTACTTTTTTGTAATATTTTTATTGTTTGTAACTATATTGTTATATTTTGTTTGGTTTCAATAATAAAAAAAAAATATATATATTAGAGTGTAGAGTAGAAAGGGTCTAGGTTGCATAAAGGGTTAGAACAATATAAAAGTGCGGAAATGGGACAATGCAGCGGCACTTGGCACAAAATTTGCCGCAGGGGTTCAAATTAACAACACAATTTACACTCGACATTCCTTTTATTTGTGCTCGGCTCCTTTCTCCCATCGCTGCACTGTCTCACAAAACACAACACCCGTTTGTCTCAATGCTACATTTGTTTTGTTAATACGTCACAAGATACATACACCTACCTACTACCTTCCCGTTTATTATTGTTATGTGCGCCCCCAATCTTCCGTGAAAAAGTTTGCGACCCCTGCTACTAACTCACCTCCGGTACAAAAAGCAGGGGCGTTTCCACCGTAGGCGTATGTAGGTTCAAATTGTGAAGTTGCAGCAAATCTGGAGCGCCAAATATAGGTAGGTATGCAAAACAGTAATAATTCTAAAGTCTTTTTGTTAACAGAGTGGAGATCCATTTTAATATTGACAAATAAAATAGAACGCAGTATTTTACACACATTCGATTATTTTTTTCTTCGTTTCCTTAACATAAAATAACTTTTAACTATATTTTTTTTTTGTAATGAGATTGTTCGATGATCATCATCTGTGGGAAACGTAATTGGTCTGTTTTTTGTTTATTTCATAGTGTGTGTTTTTTTCATTGTAATATTTTATAAGACCGTGTTAGCTCCTTAAATAAATAAATTGCGACAGAGCGTTTTTGCCTTGCTATTGCCGATCATCCATTATCGACATTTCATTTGGAACTTTATGATGCCGAGACACCTCGGAGAAAATGTCGGTCGTAATAAGTCAAATCTGTGTAAAAATACTGTGTTGTATTTTATTTGTTAATTTTATATGGAAAATAATTGTATAAACATTTAATTTAATGTTGCTTCTCGGGCAACTAACAGTAACTATGTCAAATATTTATTTAACATGCACCCAATAACAAGTTGCCATTTTATGGAAACTAACGATATATTAATCGTCTCACAGGTCCAGCCTGAAAACATAATTAAAAACTGTGTCTCCAACGGAAATCGAACCCGGGACCTTTAGATCAGCAGTCAAATACCCAACCAACTGAGCCACGAAGGCCGACAATATATATTTGATTGGGACAATAGGAGGTATTTTTTATTTGTTTATTCATTTAATGTCCAGTGATGGGCCTTACTATGAAAATAGTTACAAAAAAACTTCTTCTTCTGGGTCACAATCCTAAGATTGGTCTGCACCAAACACTCGATCTTTCCACTTGACTCTATCGTCCGCCAGTCTCTTCATCTCTTTGTTGCTGCTACACCGCACGTCACCGATTATCTGGTCTATATAGTTATTTCTGGGGCGACCTCTACAGTTACCCCCATCAATCATTCCTTCGACGATGGTAAAAAGCAGGCCTGGGTGCCGGATGTTGTGGCCTATCCAAAGTTGTTCTCTGTTGGGCAATTCTTTTCATAATTTGCCTTGTCTCTCCAACCCTACTTAGTACCTCGTCGTTGCTGATGTGTTCTGACCAGTGAACTTAAGCCATGCGTCTGTAGCACCACATCTCAAACGCAGACAGACGTCCCGTTTCGCGTTGGCTGATGGTTCATATTTCACAGCCATATAGCAGTACACTTCAGACAAGAGACTTGATCAAATTTTTCCTAATTTTGATGGAAATGTTAGGGGATTCAAAAATTGTTGATCTTTTGTTGAAGGCGACTCTAGCTTGGTGGATTCTGCTTTTGATGTCTGCTGTTGAACGTCCGTCTTGAGATATTCTGCTTCCCAGATACAAAAAATACAGCTACGATAAAAAATAAAAAAGTCAAAGTACAATAAAAAAATAGCTGTAAGATAGAAATAGTGAAATAGTGTAATAGCTACTAGTGTGTAATAGTGTAATAGCTTGAAATAGTACTTCGAATCTTTTCCATCTTCAATGTTTTGTCCCATGTACAACATACATAGGTGTAATCTTAAACGCAAGAGGTAAACACATCAATATATATTTTTAAAAGATCATTCAAAAGGTATCTTTGCTGTAGCTGATTTACTGACAGCTTCAAGTAATTATTTAATTAATTTTTTTATGTACAAACAAGTGTGCTTATAATGCGTTTTTTTTTTATTTTTATAGAATACAACACAAAAAACAATATACAGAAATTTATTTGTGTTTTTTGAAATTGTCAATATACTGGTATTTTTACAGTGCAGTGGTTTGTTTCCATAAGGCAAAATCTTCCAACCAAGTCAAACTATATGATTTTTTTTTTAATTATCAAATCTTTAAATATTTACTATCAATATAAAGGGAGAATATTTTTGTATAAATCAATGTACAAAATATAAATAAATAATAATTGATTTATAATGGTGGGTATATTGCTTTTAGTCAATCTCTTGCAATCAATCAAAAAAATACTAGGCCAGGCGTCGAAAGCTTTAGATGCGGCCCTGACCTCTAGCTCCCACCCCCTGTTTTTAAAGTTGAAACGCTAGATTTATTTATTTTTAATTCTCTACATTGTGGTCCAGGGAAAGTAGGTATTATATTTACTGAGTTGAGTAGGAAAAATCGGGCTCAAATCGTGGTAGATATTCATAAAATATTATACCTATAAATAACATTCTGGAGTTCAAATAATACGGGTCCGAAATAACCTAAAACAATATTGATTTTCCATCGCTCATTTGCTAACTTTTCACAAGTAAATGATTGAATCTTATACACGATAAGTGATTGTATTAATTTAGATTTAATAAATTGAGACAGCGTTAATATTATAGAACTTCATAATTTAGGTACTGGTCATTGTGGGTAATAATTTTTATTAAATATGTCCTTGAAACAAGTATCTAAATTGCCTTTACTTTTTTTTATAAAATTTAAAGTAAGAACCTAATCGGCTGAGGTACGATTCGAACTCGCGACCGCTAGATTACTAATCCAGCGCGCTAGCCCCTCTACCACCGACCCATTTTGAGATTGTTCAAATTTTTAAGTTATATTCTGAACGACAATTTCTTTAGACTTCACAATTTATGTCATCTTTTCCCCAATACCCTCATTAGATACGTATTTGAAACAATGAACAGTTTATTTTTACATCATTATTCTATTGCATGATTCTTTTTAAGTTTGAATTTGTTTAATACTTTTATTGTAAAATGAGTTTCAATAAAACCCTTTTTTTTCAATATCTATTGTAAGTAACTCAAAAACTACAATGCCAATGAAGTAGATTTTTACTAGAATCGAAAGAGAATAATATATGAAAATCTACCGAGTGATTAATTTTTTTACTATTTCAATCACTATTCTTGCTATTAAAAAAACTCTAAATTTTACCCTTTACCTGATAAAATATTGTGTATCACAGATTTCATGATATTCAATATATTTTTGTGTTTCATAAATTAGTGTGCATATTTATATACATCCGTATGTTTAAGGTATACAAGGTCCCTAACTCTTTTCGGAAAGTGCTCTTGATATGTTGGAAATGCTTAACATATTATGTATATGACAGGCTCTCCTCCATAATGTGTGAAGAATGTCCTTCAGTTCTTAGGTCGCATCGCCAGATGAGGCGACACCATCTTTGAAAAATTTATTGCTGTAGGAGTCGAAGAGACGAGAGAAAGAGGAAGAACCAAACGATACAGAGAAAGAGATTATGAAAGTATTCTTCTTCTTCTCAGCACTCCAGGACGAAGGCCTTCTCCATCTCCTTCCACGCCACTCTATCTTGTGCTCTGAGCCAATTAACACCAGCATGACGGCTGATGTCATCTCTCCATCTCATTGGCGGACTTCCAATACCTCTGACTGTCATTCTCGGTCTCCAAGCTAACATTATCCTTGGCCATCTGTCTTCGGGTTATTTAGCCACGTGGCCCGCCCATCTCCACTTCACTGTGTACGGCTTGGAGACTGAAAAGTGCTGAAAAACTAAGAGTCACCCAAAGAGCCATGGAAATAGTCACGATTAAGTCTGAGAGACAGGGTGTGAAAAGACACCATCAGGGAAAGAACAAAAATGGTTGTTGTCGTTCACCGCATTCTATGTAAGTATTATGTAACTAAGATAACAGTTGATCTAAACATCAAACGTATAGATGAGATAACGTTCATTTTCAATCTCTGCTTTATTGAAGTCAATTTTCATTTGATCAGATTGCACTTGTAATTGAGTTAAGTTATAGTCAAATAGTAGTAGTCACTGCACGATCTCGGACCATGGTCAACATATAATACATAATGATGTCAGTGAAATGAATGACATTACAGCATAAAAGGCGAAATTATTACTAACCTGTTTAACAATGGTTATACATACAATGTAGGTCTCCTGTAGTGGACCATCATTCAATTGATGAACATGAAAATAGGTGTCTTGTAATACCTATATGTATGTTATGTAGTCTAGCATATGTATGTTATAATAACCTAAAGAATCAATTGATGGTAGGCACTTGTCCATATTATGAACATAATGTATTTTGTATCTACATAAGTTACATAATATTATCTGCTCTTGGTATTCCCGTACGTATAATATTGGATGCATACACGGGAACATTATGTCACAGCCTTTCCTAGTATTTGGGTGTCATGATATTTGATAATTTTTTATGATAGGTATATAAAAAAACAATACAATAAACTATTTTTAACCAAAAACGGTTGTTTCCTGTAATGGATTTATATTTTTTTTTCCTTCTCGCACGACAGCTTTACGCCAGTTACAGTGCGACACCTGTTCGTTATTTTATTTAATATATTTTTTAAATCGCTAATTTATATTCGTTAAATGAGAATTTGCAAAGAATAAATAGATGAAAAACCACATAATATTTTGGGCTCTATATAAAATCCGCATACTTGAAAAAAATATAACAAAAATAATCGCATTGTAATAGGGGTTAAGGTGACGGGATAGGCTCCAAGGTACTTTACGTCGTAATCTTAAAATTTACGTCTTCAACAAAAATATATATTATTCTCTCATTATTTGTCTATATATTGGCCCGATATACTTTCATTCATCTTGTGTACTTTTTTCGCAATATTTTTTTTAATAATACCTGTTTTCTCAGATTTTTTATCCATAACTCAAAACTTATAAGGCTTAGAAACATGAATGTTTTTTTTTAAACTAGTTGCATGTAACACATGAGATCCAACTGTCGATAGCGATAGTATGTATAGTTGAAGAATATGTACCAAACTATAAACCCATAAATACAAATTATTGAATATTTTCAGATATTTTGTTTTCTATACAACATATGTAGGTATGTATGTCAAGATAGGATAGTATGGAGGAAGTTCCTTTTTTCCTACCCAGAATATGAAAATATCATGATGGTATGTATGTTTGGAGATGAAGTATCAAACTATTAAGTCTTCTTACATATTGTGTATAGGCGACTGCCATACAAAATGTATGAAGCGATGTCGTCACTAAATTCAATTTTTAAAAAAATTGTTAAAAAAAAATTGAGATCTTCTACTACAATGTTAATATTTTTTTATAGAAAATTCAATTATCCAGTTGGGGTGTTTCGGCTTTTTGCGATAATTGTATAAGTTTTGGAAATATAGGCAGTTAAACCCATTAATTTATCATAAAAAAAATATTTTTCTTAATAAAAAATGTTTGAGAAACCCTGTAATTTTTTTGAAAAAATTAATTTAAGATTTTTTATTTTTCTATGTTTGTACCAATTTTCAGCGTTCTAACTTTTATGGTTTCTGAGATATATGGAAAAATAAAATAAAAATTAAAAAGTTGATAACCCCTGACTGAAACAAAAATTCAAAATTCTGAGTATAAAAGTTTTGTAGGCCTGTAACTTTTTATATATTCTGAAATTTTGGGCTCTGTAAATTGAGCGGATCAAAAGTTATAAGGGGGGGACGGACACACACACACACAGACACACGAAATGTTCTACTCCGAATTCTGAGTAAATCCTTGTATGGAACATATATGCTGCGAAGCCTCTAAGTTGGTGTTTTTTGACTTCAAAGTTGGAAAAGCCGTGAAAAAAGTAGACCTCTGCATACAATTCTCGCGTATTCTGGCTTGATACATTGTCGATATGTTAAGAGAACAAAGTTCTCCTGAACAAATCGACAGTTGGATGATAGCTATTTTATATATCTAAACATTGGCTTGATACGTTTTCTCACAATATTATCACTTTTTTGTAAAATCAAATAAACCATAGTATTTTATGTAACGCTCGATGCAAATACACTAACTTGGGCGCACACCATTGTAATCTTACAATAGTTAACAAAGTTTGATATTTGTAAGGACGTTCATTCTCATACAATAGTTAAAAAAGTTTGCATTTGACCTGCGTACATTGCCTTACCCTGCCCCTTAAAGTATGAAATTGCCGTTTCCTATTGAAAAATTGTAGCTTTTTTTGTTAGATAAAATATATTTATTTCATCAAACTAGGAGATCGAAATAAGAGTTATAGCAGGAGTGAATGGAGCACTTAGACTAGTAATGAATGATACCAAATGACGCTTAAGTTGCCATTCATAATGCATAATCTAAGTGCCTACCTTGACTTATGCAAGTGAATCCTGGACATAGCAAAAGTCGCAAGAAACAGAATAAATGTAGTTGAAATGAGAACGCTAAGAAGAATCTTTAATAGAATGATGGATGACAGGGTTAGAAATGAGGACATAAGGAAAGAATGTGAGATGAAGAAAGATGTCATTAATGGAATAAAATTGAACACATTAAGATGGTTTGGCCACATGGGGAGAATGAATGAGGAACGCCTGACAAAGAAAATATACATTGAGGACAAGAATCGAATGAGAGGTCGGGGCCGCCAAAGAAAGGGATGGCACGTCCATGTGAACGGTATTTTGAAAGACGGAAATGTTAGAAACCTGACGAACATTGTTGACGAGGCGATGAATCAGTGTCAAGGTAGAAATATGTGGCGTTCGGTTCGCTCCATCTACCCCGCGAGGGACATGGGGTGATGGTTTGTATGTATGTATGTAATCAAAGTATTTCCCTTATTGTCTAAATACTTCTGCAATATGATTAGAAGATGATTTAAATTCATTTAAAGCTTTGCTATATAACTCTGGGGACTTACACTAGACTGTTTTTAAAAAAACTAACTTAATTTTGTTATTTTTTTATTTATTATATTGAATATTTTTTACTCATTCTGAATTTATCATAACAAATAAACAGTTCAAAATTATGAAAACGATTTTCATGATACGTTGGCATATTGCTTCACATTTACATTGTCGAGCAACGCCGGGTATAAAAACTAGTATTTAATACTAGTTGCATGTAACACATGAGATCCAACTGTCGATAGCGATAGTATGTATAGTTGAAGAATAAGTACCAAACTATAAATCCATAAATACAAGTTATTTAATATTTTAAGATATTTGGTTTTCTATACAACACATGTACCTAGGTATGTATGTCAAGATAGGATAGTATGGAGGTCAGTCCTTTAATCCTACCCAGAATATGAAAACAGCATGATGGTTTTTATGTATGTTTGGAGATTAGTATCAAACAATTAAGTCTTTTTAGATATTGTGTGTAGGCGACTGCCATACAAATTGAATGAAGCAATGTCGTCACTAAATTCAATTTTTATAAAAATTGTTAGAAAAAAATTGAGATGTGCTCATATAATGCCGGTATTTTTTAAAGAAAATTAAATTATCTAGTTGGGGTGTTTCGGCTTTTTTTGATATTTCAAAAAAAAATGGAAATATAGGCAGTTAAACTCATCATAAAAAAATGTTTTTCTTAATAAAAAATTTATGAGAAACAATTTATTTGAGATTTTGTAATTTTCTATGTTACCAATTTTCAGCGTTCTAGTTTTTATGGTTTCTGAGATATATGGAAAAATAAACCAAAATTTCAAAAGTTGATAACCCCTGACTGAAACAATAATTTACAATTCTCAGTAAAAAAGTTTTGCTGGCCTATAACTGTTTATAAATTCTGAAATTTTGGGCTCTGTAAATTGAGCGGTGCAAAAGTTATAGGGGGGGACGGACACACACATAGACACACAGACACATACACATACATACACACACACACAAACACACACCCTCACACACACACACACACACACACACACACCCTCACACACACACACACACACACACACACACACACACTCACACACACACACACACACACACACACACCCTCACACACACACACACACACACACTCACATACACACACAGACACACACACAAAACTCACATAAAATGTTCTACTCCAAATTCTGAGTAAATCCATGTACGAGAACATATATGCTGCGAGGCCTTTAGTTGGTGTTATTAGCATGCAAAAAGTCCACTACGCCATACAAAATGTTCCTTCGTACACGCATCTTGGCTTAATAATGTCGATTCATTCAGAGAATTGAATTCTCATGAACGAATCGACAGTTGGACAATAAATCAGGAGGTCCGGTCAAACGGTGGGATCGAAACCTTCATGATAACCCATATCGTGGATATAATTATCTTATGGAGTTCTATATGTGAAGATATCCACGACATATGTAGGTTATCATGAATGGGACAAACAAGTAGGTATAAAATGGTGTACAAACGTATTTTGTTTATTCTTTCATTCGTTTGTTTTTTTAATCGTATTAATAATATTTATAAAATTATATGAATTTATAATCTTTAAACGAGGTGAATTTTTTTGATGATTAATAATGAAAAAAATGAGATCCATAATAATGTTCGTATAAGATGAGTAAATGTAGCTATAAATATATACAAAATATGATGATGTTCACATGAATAATGAATGGGCATAAGAAATATTTAACAAAATAGTAATTACATTTTATACAATGTTATTTATTAGCACTTATATTGAAGGAAAGAGATAATTCATGTAGAAAATGGGTTTGAAGGATCGGACAAGAAAATAACACTGAAGGGTATGGCAAAAAAATATATGTTTATATATATTTTAATGCGACTACCGCAATATTATATTAACTAATAGTTGCATGTTCCACACGAGATTCAACTGTCGATGGCGATAGTAGGTATGCATATACTTTATTTATTTATTTATGGTTACAAACAGAAACAATTACAAAATTAGATTAAATAAGACAATTACCCACATGTGAATAATGTTACAAGTTAACAAAAACATGTGAATAATGGTGTATCTGAATCAAAAGGATCTAGGAGAGGATTTAAAGGGAAGATTAACAATATTACATTATTACTACATGCCACTATGATAAGAAATTAATTAATAATATAATTGAAGAATACGTACAAAACATAAACTTAAATATATTTTGTTTTCCATATAAAACATGTAGATATGTATATCAGGATAGGATAGTATGAAGGTCAATCTTTTTCCCTACCCAGAATATGAAAACAGCATGATGGTATATGTATGTATGTTTGGAGATTAAGTATCAAATTATTGAATCTTCTTAGATATTGTGTATAGGCCACTGTCATACAAATACTATGAAGCGAAGTCGTCACTAAATTCAATTTTTATAAAAATTGTTAATAAAAGTTTGAGTTGTACTACAATAATATTCATTTTTATAGAAAATTAAATTATCTAGTTGGGGTGTTCGACTTTTTTCGATGTTTTCAAAAACTTTGGAAATATAGGCAGATAAACACAAATTTATGATAAAAAAATATTTTTCTTATAAACAATTCTTATCAAATACGATGTCTGATGGATTGGATTATTTATTGCAACATATGACAGTATTGAAGTGTGTGTTGACACGTGAAAATATTTATGAACGGTTAAATTATACTTTTATTATTGTATAATAATTAGGGATACTATTTTGAAAATTGCACTAGGGTCAAAAACGGGACTTCGATCTCATTTGTCTTTTTCGTGTGGTTTTTCCATTTCAATCTTGGAGATGGGTCAACAACAAAACAATGAATCTCTTTATAAAACAGATCTACAAAATTATGCGAAAAACTCAACACTGGCATGAGTGCCACTTAAAAGTACCTATATAAAAAAATGCAAAGTAGATAAAATACTTGAGTACAATCAGTCGAGTGTAAAGGAGGAATTATTTCGTTCAAAAATTGTGACCTTCGGCGATTAATTGATATTTATGGATGGTATTCGCCTTAAAGACTAGTAGTCGCGATGCTAAGTTGTATTTACAACATTGTATTATTATTTTACACCTCAAGGCGGAAAGAGATTTTTAAGCACAATGAATTATTCATGTTCTTGCCTATCTATCTATATAAACTTCACTAACTATTTATATTAAATCTATATATGCAGTAATGTATTATTGTAATATTTCGATACTTGAGGCTCTGTTTATTACAGTAATCGAGGATTTCGTACTTCAGAGAAAAACAGTCGTTAATAAAAATTGATTTAAGTAACACGCCTGTGAACGCAATGTATGTGGCACAAAACCTAAGAAAAATAAAGATTTATTTAACTTTAAAGGCGGGAGTCGGGGATTTCCACACAACCAATGTGTCTGTCAATGGAAGGAGTGATTTCTAATAGTCTTCCGTAGTTCATATAAAAAAGTATCACACTTTATGCTATGTACCTATAACGCTTCATACTATAACTGACGTGTCTATCTAGCTATTTTCCACAATTTGAAGGCTGTTATCTGCGAAATCCACCAGTACTCAGAGTTCATTGTATCCGATCGATGTTTCCTGGGGGCCTAGACAGCATGCAAAAACGAAACGAATAAAGAACTTTATTTGGTCAAGAAACGATATATTTGGTAGACAAGTTCAAACAAAAAGTTCATTCCATATGCTGCTAAGCGTCGACACGCGTTTCTCGTTAAGAGGGTGACTGCTGCCAACGTACCTACCTATTTTTCAATTTGAATTTGCATCATTCTACAAAAACGAATCATTTTAAAAAAAAATAACCTTGTTAGTTTGGATATTGAAAATAAAAAGCATACCCCGATTTTTGACATTTATCTTAAATTTCTAAAAAACTATAAGGTATATAGCATTATATTTTTATTTAAATAAAAGAACATCAAAATATCTGGAAAAAATACGATGTAACGTTGCATTAATGCATCAGGTTAAGTTATTAAACCAAAAAAAATTATTTTGCAATGGCGCTGAATGAAAAATAAATGTTTTTTTAAGTTTATTTACTAAACCTGAAGCATTAATGCAACGTCACATCATATTTTTCTAGGTATTTTTTGTCTTCTTTAATTAAAAAAAATGTTGAACTACGCCTTACATTTTTTAAAAAATATAAGATAAACGTTGAAAATCTGGGTATGCCATTATTTTTCTACAAGAATTTATACAGAACATTATCAAAAACTAAAGATATATTTTTCTTTATGAATACCCAAACTATCTAATTTTTTTTTTCAAAACGATTTGATAAGAAATAATGATGGTATATCAAATTGAAAAATAGGTACGTTGGCAGCAGTACCACCCTTAAGAATCATAGACAATAATTTAATTCTTGAATGGTTACAAGGTATCCTTACACAAAGAAGAAAGAATCGTTTATTATTTGCTTAATTAATATTGATTATTTTTTTTTGTTTCCTTATTTAGTTTTTCTTTTTGTTAACATATATGGTCATTTTCATTTTGTTTTATTTTTTTTAAGTCCGAAGGTACCTTAGGCTGTGTTTCTCGAACAAAGATTAAAGTAAAAGTATAGTTAAAATAGTTTGATTTCATAAAATTATTCAAAAGTTTTGGTTATTTCATTGAAATGTAATGCCATCAAACATCGCATTTTTGAACAATTCCATGAAATCAAAGTATTTCAACCATACTATTACTGTTACTTTTGTTGAAATAACCCAGCCTTAGTAATTTGTGCTAAATCTTCGTTTTGTAGTTGTTAATTAATTTTGGGTTTTTTATGTTTATTATAAAAAAGTTACATTAAATAAGTATATTAAAATAAACAATAGTTACAAATTTAATTAAAGACGATAAAACAATATGTGATTCCCAATTTATTATTCTATACAATTGTCACAAAGCTGCGAGTATCCTTATGTCCAATGTAAACTGCCACAATACCTATATAAATATATAATAAACCACGAAATCTATCATGATACCATAAATCGATTTTCTGAACTGTCGAATATAAACCGTCACCGAATATAGGTATACCGATTCTGTCGGTACAGTATATATTTAAATCGCACGACACGTGAGAGTTCTGACTTGTAATGAGTCGTGAGAAGGCGCGTTATGAGGATTTTGCTCACACAAACATTACTTGCGATTTTTTCAATTTTAGCAACACCACATCGTTGCGAACTTCTCACTACCTTCCCAAGTATTCATAAGTATTTTTTTTTAGATCATGAAATATTTTTATTGTTTATTCTATTTAAATATTTTATATCTGTCTACGTTAATTCTCTGCAATTGCAAAACTTGTAATGTTTCTGAGAACTGTTTCAAAACTGTCTGTGTTAGAGTTTTAAACGTAAATAAAAGAAAAATGCATAAACTGTTATTTTATTAGGCAAAGAAAATTATTTTCTAATACTCATATATATAAGAAACAAGTAACACCATAACCTATTACAACTGACCGAATAAGGATAACAATTTTTATAACTAACGAAAAAATAATTTAGCATAGAGGGAGAAATAGATGATCATTAAAATGTTCATGCTATTTTAGTTTTTAATTCTTCTTTAGCGTAGATCGTGGTGGATTTTCGCATTTTGTATGATTATTTAGCAAATTGTATTCATAAATACATACTTATCATCGCGTTATGTCCCTCACGGAGTAGGCAGAGTGAACTGAACGATTTTTTTTATCTTGACTCATTCATTGCGTCGTCTCATACAATGTTCGTCAGCTGTTCACGTTTCTTCCATTTCTGTCTTTGAAAATATCGTTCAATTGGTCGTGCCATCCTTTTCTTGGGCGCCCCCGACCTCTTATTCTGTTCTTGTTAGTTTTGTATATTTTATTCTTTAGGCGTTCTTCATTCATTCTTGCCAAGTGGCCAAACCATCTCAATATGTTAAATTTCATTCTGTCAATTACATTTTTCTTCATCTTGCATTCTTTCTTTGTGTACTCATTTATTTCTCTGTCATACA
The DNA here is from genome assembly GCA_963576475.1 of Molanna angustata. Classification (NCBI taxonomy): domain Eukaryota; kingdom Metazoa; phylum Arthropoda; class Insecta; order Trichoptera; family Molannidae; genus Molanna; species Molanna angustata. Next base: position 11,221,803 of record OY754975.1, read on the forward strand.
TCGTTCGATTACAAGTTCTTCCTATCGATCTCATTTCAACTGCATTTATTCTGCTTTCGTGCGACTTCTTCAATTTTAGCTAAAGGTGTCTCCTTAAAATACACAACATAAATTAATTATATCGGTACAAAACAAATCGTTGGAATAAAATATATATTTTGTTTATAAATATTATGTTTAAAATCGATTTCACAAAATGTGATCTCTCATTTGTAAACCATTTGAGTATAATATGTAAATACAAGACGAAAACGAATATATCAATACATCAAAGATCGATCTCACGACACGTGAGAGTTTTGATATGTCACTTGTAAACCATTTGAGTATAATAAATACAAGACGAAAACGAATATATCAATACATCACAGATCTATCTCACGACACGTGAGAGTTTTGATATGTCACTTGTAAACCATTTGAGTATAATAAATACAAGACGAAAACGAATTTATCATAAATCGATCTCACAACACGTGAGAGTTTTGAGGTGTCGCATGTAAAACTGCCATCGAACAGAATGTAAGCATATAAAATAAAATGCGCTCGCGAAAAAAGTTGATTAGAATTGAAATAAATTATCATCAAGCGCGTCTGTGTGTGTGTTGGGTGTCTCTATATGTAGATATTATAGGTATATGTGTATCTGTGAACTTATCTACGTATGTACGTGTGGTCGACATAACACTGCTTACAGACTGGTCCGCCAGGGGTGGGGATTTGTAGGGATGGGGAGGAAATTTGAAGGGAAAAATTAACTGAGCGAACCAAACTGTGGATATAAAAATGATGCTTTTACAAATTTGACAATGCATATTTTATTAGGAAATCAACAACATATTAGAAAACGAATGGGACACTTCAAAATGTGGGTTGAATGAGATTCTGAAAATTATAAAAATAAGAAATCTATCAAATGACTATATTTAGAAAGGAAATATTAATCATTTTGAAAACATGTATTATTTGAAACCAGTGGCGGCTCTTCCGAAAGGGCTCTCGGGCTCAGCCCTCCCAAACACTTCGTTCAAAAGATTCCAAAAATGTATGAAATTTAACTTTGGAACACATTATTTTTATAATTAATGTTTGCCGTCTTATGCCTGTAGTATATCTAGTGAAAGTATTTAAACCTACCTGCTTTGTAAAGCAAGATTCTATGAAATATTTCATTCCTAGGGCACAGTCGACTTGTGCCCGGAGAACCAATACAATTCACGCGACCGCTGAATGTATGTACATATGTCGATTTCAAGCAAAACGGGGCAGTGCCCGCGTACATTTTCATTCATTCATATTTTGTTCTTCATTGCGATGGTCGAACACTAGGTTTGCAGAAGTTGCAATTCCTTGAGGCTCACATTATTGATATCATAATATTACATAGTTTAAACTATAAATCATCCGAAATATATTATTAGCATTATTATTTAATTGATATTAGACAAAAAATTGTATAATCAGAAAGCAGTCTTGCGGCTGTTGCCAGAAGTTACTTTTCAATTTTGAATGATTCAAATTTATCAAATGTCACAAATTATTTTATAATTTATTGATGCATTTTATTATAAACCTAACCAAATACAGCATAAATGATCAGGCATTTCCGACATACAAAAGAATTATTATAATTAAACACTGATAATTTTAATGTACGAAAATAATATTGTGCCACATTTCAGCTTTCTGATTCCTATTGAAAGTTCTCTTCTGGGTAAAATTATAATTTTGAGCCCCTATAAGATTTAAGGTCACCAGCCGCCACTGTTTGAAACATTATATAGTCTCTGTTTATAAGTTTATTGTACAAAAAAATAAAAATCGAATTATTTTACCATACCAAATTTATTTATAATATAATTTGTTGTTTATTGCCAAATAGCAATTTCTTCCCACCAACTATAGTTAATTTAAATGTACAATACAATGTTTACCATAGCAGTAAGTTTATAACAAACAAAAAAATAAAGATAACAGAAGAAAGAAAAAAAACAAAAAAAAGAATAGGTATATTGAAAGTTTTTAGTGTTGATAGGAAAACAAAGGGATACGAAGAGGAAGAATAAATCTGGTATTATCAGATAGATTTTATTGATTGAGCATTTTTTAAATATTTTTTTATGAAATAGCTGACGTTATGTTAAAAATATAAATTGTAATAAAAAATAAGGCCCCCAGTGTGATTGGCAAGTTTATTGTCTGTTGGCAAATTCATCCAATTAACTAGTGTTGACAGTTGATAGTCCACAGAAGCAAGTATTGAAATAATTTACTCTTTATTACCTACCGTCGGTGGAAATGTTATTTTTTATCGTTATTTTGTGCGCCTTAAAAAACTGATGTATATATATTAGGAAAAATATAGGATGGAAATTTTAATTTATTTTGAACCCGTAATTTTCAAATAAAAGATACCGGTTTAAATTATAAAAGTACCTTTGTAGGTACATAAATATTTTTATTTTGTAACTGTTATTATTGTATTATTGGAACACTAACTGGGAGAGCGAGAGAGATCGCATGCCTGCTAAAGAGAAGAAATATTGACTTTGCCTGCCTACAGGAGACGCGATGGACTGGCTCAAAGGCACGGAACATCGGTGAAGGGTATAAATTGATGTATTCGGGCTCCAAAAATGGAAGAAATGGCGTGGCCATTGTGGTTAGTCAGGAACACCTCGGAAATATCATAGAAACAAAACGCACATCTGATAGGTTTATGTACATGAAAATAATTATACAAGGAGAAATCGTTAATATAATATCTGCGTATGCTCCCCAAACTAGGTGTTCCGACGATGAAAAAGAGGCGTTTTGGACCTCCATGGAGGCAACTTTACAAGAAATTCCACCTAAAGAAACCATAATCCTGGGAGGAGACCTAAATGGCCACATCGGAAATGCTGACCCCAATTTCACTAGAGTTCATGGAGGACATGGTTTTGGCACACAAAACGAAGCCGGAAAAATAATCTTAACTACTACATTGGCTTTCGATCTAGCCATTGTAAACACGTTCTTCAAAAAGAGGCCCGAACACTTGATAACTTACAAGAGCGGAAACACCACATCGCAAATCGATTTCCTCATGACAAACCGGTCAAAGATTGGAAGAGTGAAGAACTGCAAGGTGATCCCGGGTGAATGTGTTGCACCTCAACACCGCATAGTTGTCATGGATATGATTTTTAAAAGTGTAGGTAAGCCTAAAGCAATTAAAAGCCCCGAAATAATAAAATGGTGGCTGCTTAAAAACACAAAGGCTGAAGAATTTAGACAGAAACTGATGAATGTTGGGGTAGATACGACACAAGATGTAGACACAATATGGAGCCACCTGCAGAAATCTATCATAATGACGGCAAACGATGTTCTTGGGCGAACGAAAGGAAATAGAGTGACACATAGGGAGACCTGGTGGTGGAGTGACACGGTGCAACAGGCTCTCTCAAAAAAGAAAGAAGCATTTAAGACATGGCAGGCCTCAAGAACGGACGAAGATAAAACAGCGTATAAAACAGAAAAGAAAAACGCTAAACATACAGTGGCCAAAGAGAAAGCCAATGCCACTCGGGTACTCTATGAGAAGCTTGATACTAGAGAGGGACAAAAAGAAATCTACAAGATCGCTAAATTACGAAACCGTGACAACAGTGATCCGGCAATATGTAGAGTCGTAAAAGGGGAAAACGGAGAACTGTTATATAGCAACGAAAGCATTATCTCCCAATGGCACAAATACTATGACACTCTTCTTAACACCAATAATTCACACTTGCAACTTTCAAATATGCCCATGAATCTCGGACTTGTTTCACAGATAGACCAACAGGAAGTGAAAAAAGCAATCCAAAAGATGGCAAACAAGAAAGCTATTGGACCCGATGGTAATCCCATCGAGGCGTGGAAGAGCCTGGGAGACAGAGCTGTTGAGCTGCTCACAAAATTTTTCAACAGGATGCTGGAGACCTCTAAAATACCGGATGCCTGGAGACTGAGTACAATAGTGCCGCTCTATAAGGGAAAAGGTAGTAAGTATGAATGTAATAACTACCGTGGAATAAAATTAATGTGCCATACTATGAAGTTATATGAAAGAGTGATCGATAGTCGACTTAGGTCGGAATGTTCTCTATCAAAAAAATCACTATGGATTCAGACCTGGCATTTCCACAACTGACCCAATGTTTGCCCTAAATACGATAGCCGAAGAATATCGGGAAAAGAAAAGCCCATTATACATTGCTTTCTTGGACATGGAAAAGGCATTCGATAAAGTGCCAAGAGAGGTGATATGGTGGAGTCTCCGGAAAATAAATATACCTGAGAAGTATATCACTGTGATCATTGATATGTACGCACAAGTGAAGGCTGAAATAAGAACCCCAGCAGGAACCACTAGACCAATCGCAGTTACAGAGGGGGTACACCAGGGATCCGTACTTAGCCCATTCCTATTCTGTCTGGTGCTGGACGCGCTAACGGAGGATGCGCAAATGCAGTCACTATGGACATTCATATACGCTGACGACATAGCAATCTGCACCGAAGACAAGGACTCTCTACAGCGAGCCCTTCTGGCGTGGAAACACCAGTTACAGAAAGGAGGCCTGGTGCTGAGTGTGAGCAAAACACAGTTTATGGCTTGCAATGTTCCCCAAACAGACACTGACCCGATTACAATTGATGGACAGCAAGTCACAAGATGTGATAAATACAAGTATCTTGGGAACATGATACATGAGTCAGGAAGCCTGGAAACTAACATTCAGCACCGTATTGCCGCAGCCTGGCTTAAATGGAGAGAAGTGACTGGAGTAATCTGTGACAAGCGAATGCCAGTGAAGATGAAAGGTCATGTATACAAGACAATGATAAGACCAGTGTTGACATATGGTAGCGAGACCTGGACCGTCACTCGAAGACAAGTTCAGTCAGTGCAAACAGCCGAGATGAAGATGCTTAGGTGGATGTGCGGCGTCACGAGAAGAGATAAAATACGTAATGAATATATAAGAGGTAGCCTGGGTGTACGCGATGTATCCGATAAGCTGATGGAGAATAGGCTGAGGTGGTTCGGGCATATCCTTAGAAAACCGCCAGAATATATAGGAAACACTACACTGGACCATCGAGTGTCTGGCAAAAGATCCAGAGGGCGTCCCAAAAAACGATGGAAAGACCTGGTAGCTGAGAACATGCAGGAATGTGATGTCTCTGAGGACGATGCTCAGGATAGGGCAAAGTGGAGGAGCGCAGTGAGGAGAGCTGACCCCACCACCATGTGGGATACAAGCTAAGGAAGAGAGAGAGTAACTGTTATTATTGTAAAAATCCATTTAAAATTACTATTTTTTTTTACACAAGATTCATTTCATTCCTAGGCCCACAGTTTCAGCTTTATGGTCCCAGTCAACTGATATTATGAAGGAAAAAAGTATTATGATAAATTAGAAAGTCCAAAAGTTTGGTATCGGAGAAAAATAAATGGTTAATGTTCCCATTTTTAATCATGTATTAAATTTAAGTTGTTTGAGAATGTTACGAAACAGAATTGGGGTGTCAATCCTATACGTAGTATTTGTGAATATGAGTGACCGCTACTTATAAATTTAAAAAAGTGTGTGTGTAATCTGAAATGAGCATTTTTTCGCTAAAGATTTTTCGCTGTAATTTGCAAGTCGCGAAAAAACCTACGATATTATCGGTGAATTTGAATTTTTCGATAGCCTCACGGAAATGTAATTGAGTAGTTAATATATCGAAATGAACTTTATACAACAAATATTTTTTGTTATTAATACCTATAAATTTATCTGTAAGACAATTTTTTTTATATTTTCAAGGTAAAAGTAAAGATCTTTTGAATAGGATCATTGCCGGTTTAAACAGTTATTTATATATTTATTACTTCTAGGGCAACTTACAGATAATATGTAAAATATTAATTCAGCGCTCACCCAATAACAAGTTGCCACATTTTGGAGAGTTACGGTATTAATATATCACAGATCCAGACTGAAAACGCAATTTTGTCGCTATCGGGAATGAAACTCGGGACCTTTGGATCAGCAGTCAGATACCTAACCGACTTAACCACGAAGACCTACAAATTATAAGGGAAATAATATTGATCTACAGAACTACACGTGAAGTTGATTAAGATGAAGATCAGCTTCAGACTTTAGCAAGTTTTGAGGTTAAATTAATTGAAAAATATTATTCAACAATTAATGCCAATTTCATACTAAACGTTGATATTAGCAAATTTTTATGATTAAATAAAGAGAACGATTTTTTTTTTTTTTAAATGAATATGTCCTTGTTAAACAAGTACATATACATCTCCCTACGTTCCCTAAAATAAGCTTAAATGCTTGTGCTAAAGGTGAACGAAATCGGTCGAGGCAGGATTCTAACTCGCGACCACTGGATTATAAGCCCAGCGCGCTAACCGCTCTGCCATCGACCCATTTATGATCGAGTACAAATTTTAGATTAAAATTAGATATGATCTAGTACAAATTTATACATTTTTAAGATTAAGGCAACGTATTGAGAACGCGTCATGAGAGACTCTTGAGAGTTATTCTTAAGTAAAAATATTTTACGAACTCATAACGACATGAAATTAATTCATAATTTTGTTTTGATCACTTGCATGCCTTTCGAACAATGTCCTGAGGTGGTGCCTTCCTGCTTCGATTCTTTGGAGAACCTACTCATTCGTTATGTGGTCTCTCCATGAAATTCCTAATAGTCTTCTATATGACCACATCTCAAAAGCCTCCAGTCTCCTATTATGTATCTCTTTCGGATAGGCACCATGTCTCGCTGCCGTACATCAAGATACTCCATATAGGTCTTGATGAGGAGTATTCTTAGTTTTAGGTCTACATATATTTTTCGACTCTATTAATTTTGATCTTTTATTAAATGCGAAAAATCGTTTGATACATAGAATTGATAAAGTTGATTAAACATAACACTTTATGATACCTGTATCATCATCATCATCATTTACTCGTCTATCCCAGTTCACTTGTGGTACAAAACAATTTATTGAACTTAAAATGTGTTAGTCGGGGGGTTTTTACCTACTAATGTGTCTGTCAATAATTGAAGGCGTGATTTATTATAGTCATCTGTAGTTAATATAAAAAACACGCTTTATATAACGTATCATAATATTCTTCTTTTGTGAAGAATTCTTCCTGCGAAGTGGACTCACTGCTACTATAACAGACTGACTTGTTATACTATGGCGTGTGATACTATAATTTACGTGTTATTTTAATATTTTTTTTAAACAATTTCAAATAATTTGAATGGTGTTCACTCCGAAAACCACCACTATCCAGTGTTCATATAATCTAATCGTTGTCTGCTGTTGTGTTCTCCTTTAAAAAATACAGACTTTAAAATTTTACTCAAGTATGGTAACAAATTTTGTATGGTTTTAATTATAATCGCGGACTTTTATACTATTTAGGGCATTAGCTTTTATTGTTGAAAAAAAAACAATAATTGTTTTGTAATCAAGATGAGATGTATTTTCCAATTAATAATTTTATAGGAACGTACGCACCCAATTAAGTTGGAATGGAAAATGATCTTATGTAGTGTAATTATTACTTTGATTATGAGGACCCCATAAATAACAGGAGCATCATCAATATTCATGGTACAGGATTATACTCTGCAATATACTCTTTGGTAAGTGTATCCCATTAACATCCCTTCTCATTTGAATATACCCCACTACCTCTCTGCCGCCCTGGTATTTCGTGCTTTTTTTATATCATTTTTTAAAATAACCCGCGCCAACTTATTATAATTATAATGTCAAACAGTAATATATGCGTTCTGTTCGGCGCCTATTCCGACTAAATTACAAAGGTTCATTCCTACCTCACAAGTCTTCAGATTTTGACTAAATGGATAAAAATTAAAATATTCACATTTACTTACAAAGTAAGTTAGTTTGCACGTATAGATGAATAATAAACTCGAATTCAAATTATTTTATATTATTAGATATTGTGTTTTCCTAAACAAAACATCTATATCAGGATAGGAAAGTGTGGATTTCAGTCGATTTTTCCTACCACGAACAGGAAAACAGCTTGATGTTATTGATATATTTATGATGATAAAAATTGTCCCCGTATATCGTATATTCTCCATAAAAATTGTATGAAATGAAGTCGTCACTAAATTAAAAATTTACAAAAAATATTTTAAAAAGTTTGGGTTTGTACATTTTTTTTACAATAAATAAAATAATCTTGTCCGGTTTTTTCGGAACTTTTCATTTTTTGTTTGGAAATATAAGCAGTCAATTATAGAAATTTGTTAAAAAAATAATAGGTATTTAAAACAAAAGTGTTAATATTTGTACAAATTAAAAACGTTCTATGTTTTATGGTTTTTGAGATATGTGGAGATATATCAAAAAATATATCACAATATCCCAAATTATATTTTAATTATAAAAAAATTCCAGGGTTTCAATAACTTTTGTTTTAAATATTATTTTTTTAACAAATTTATATAATTGACTGCTTATATTTCCAAACAAAAAATGAAATGTTCCGAAACACTTCAACAAGATTATTTTATTTATTGTATAAAAATGTACCTACAAACAAACTTTTTTGAATTTCTTTTTTAATTTTTTTAATTTAGTGACGACCTCATTTCATACAATTTGTATGGAGAATATACGATATACGGAGACTATTTTTATCATAAATTCATCAATACTATCAAGCTGTTTTCAAGGATTTATTTCTCTTACTTCTATTTTGGAAAAACCGTGAAATTTCTCCATTACGCGATACGAAACGTTCTTTCTAGTACCGCTTGGCTTAAGTCTCGAAATAAATTCTCTCGAACAAATCGACAGTTGGAAAATCTCATAAAATTTTAAGAATAAACCCATAATTATCTCTACTTCATTCACATTATCACGGCATATCCCATAATGTGGGTTTACCAGCAACGGGTGTGCATATATTCAGAACTTTATAAAGAGAACCACGATTCCTGCGTTTATTCCAACATTCGTCCGTCTCTCTACATATGGGCACTACATTCGTGGGTTGCTAACCTCATTGCTGAACTACGAGTAGGTATGTGAGTTGTTATTTTGCCTTATGTGTTTTCAACTAATACGCGATCATATATCGACAGTATTAATAAATATATTAATAATTCACTTTTTCTGACATACCTTAATATATAATTTCATATGTGTTTATCATATAATTGTGATCTTGTTTTGATATCTATAAAAAATAAATGTGAACAAAATCTTAGGAGCAACATTATTAAACTGACATGTTCTTTTTTGTATCACCTACGATTCGTAAATCTCGGCCATATAATATAATCAAGAACATTTAAATATTTCGATAATTGATTATTTGTAATATATATCTGTCTGTTGCCCAAAATGGCGTAGGAAAATGCCACAATGTAAATAAAATTACAATAATATTAAACAGCGTTTCCATGTTGATATCTTAATCGTCCTATGCATATTTAATGTACCTACGAAAAAACATAATTTGTCCACCATTTTAATTAATTCCAACGAAAACGTGTAGGTGTGATTCAATTTCGGAGCCATGTTTTATTTACGATGAGGCCAGGCTTAAAACACACCTATTAATATATTATTCATGTTTAATAAGTAATTAGATTTGATTCTGAATATTATATAATAAACAAGATTATTGTACAAATTTCTGTTAAACTTATGTATATTTACTACTTGAAAATGTATAGCATGAAACCGGTTGTAGTCTAAATAAATATTGGAATAAACTCTTTTTATTTTTAATTTTTATTAAAAAAATTAAGAAATATTAATGGAATTTTATCAAGAACTTTCGATCAAAAAATTAAATCTAATTAGTTACATGACAAATAATGTAATGTATACCAACCAAATTCAATTGATAATTATAATATTGGTATTGTTGGTTGTCCTACGAAAATGAGTGTGGTTGGACCTTAACTGTTTGGTTAGAGCACATCCTCGATAATGTAGAAAGGTAGATGTCTATATAATAAATGTAGGTGTATGGCTGAATGTTGTGTTTTACAGAAGTCCGCGTTGCCTGTGCTACTGTATAAATTATGAGAGGAGAAAAAATCCACCTCCTACCACCCCCACCTACCTATATTATGTACCTATATCGAGTACTGAAACCACCGCACACCCCATTACCTAACTGTGAACTTATTAACAACCTAAGTACAACTACTACAATATTTCACAATCTCCTACGCTGTCATTCTACCCTGCTACCGGGATTATTAATTAATTTATTAATAAACAAAAAATCACGCGATACTACACTGAGTAATGCATTTTCATTCATTCTGACTCCTGGGGGGCAAGTCTGGTCAAACCGGCGAAATCAAAACCTTCTTGAATACCCATATCATGGATATAATTATTATATGGAGTTCTACAATATCTTTAGATGTCATAGAACTCTATATGATAATTATATCCATGATATGGGTTAATCACGGGGGTTTTGATTTCGTCGGTCGGACCAGACTTGTCCCCCTGAATTGACGGTCCCGGGTTCGAATCACAGCTATTTGACTCGATTTGCGAGACGACAAACATCACAAGACTAAAATATTGCAGCTTGTTTTTATTTTCCTATACACGAGTACTGAAATCACCGCACCCCCCATTACCCCATTACCGAACTGTGAATTTATTGACAACATTAGTATAATTAATTATGACAAAATTCCTAATATTTTAGGAGTTTAATTTTGTCAATCTGTCATTATACCCTAAAATTATAGATAAAAAGTTTTAGAATGTGTTGATATTTTGGAAGTTGATTTTAATTTATTGTTGTTTATGAACACTGTTTGCACCCTGCGCGAGGCCATACGAATAATACAGTCCATGAGCTCGGTACTATGTATCGTCATCAAATAAGTGACGTTTAGTAGTGTTACGGCACCTAACTAACACGGCAACTACTGAACGACACTACTTTGATGACATCACATGGCACCGCGCCATGGCCTGTATTATTTTTTGTATGGCTTCGGTCACTACTTTTACCGAACCTTTCACGTAGTACCACGCCGACGTCACACGATAAATACAGGCCATGGCACGGTACCATGTGACGTCATCAAAGTAGTGACAGGCTCTACGATAAATACAGGAAATGAAGTGGAATTGGTGACGTGAGGTGTCGTAGGTATGGCCTCGTCCCTGCGCATGTGACAAGCTTATTTTAAATTAACAATTTATTCCAAGTAACCAGTGTATCCACCCCAGAGAACTTTGTATCTACATATATTATTATTTGTTTTGTTAATCATTAATAGGTTTTGAAGCGATTGCTTCTTCTTCGGAATGAATTACAACTATATCAGAAACAAATATAAATATATCCGTCCAAAAATAAACATTTCCGCAGCACCATTACACATACATGGCTGAGCATTTTTTCAACACACTTCTAACGTATATAAGAGAGTCAAATCATGAAAAACTAGGTAACAATATAAAAAAAAGACATTGGAAATAAAAAAAATAGTACGTATCATGAAGTATAATTTAATTTGATATTTTGATGTTTTTAATTTAATAAATGATTAATTGATTTTATATATTTTTTTATTTCAATTTGATATATTGATGTTTTTTAATGATTATTATAATATTGTTGATTTGTATTTTGTGTGTTGTTGTGTTTTTATGTACCTAATTGAATCGTTACTGTAATATGTACCTACTCACATTTTCAGCACAAGCATTTTATTCTTTTTGAGAAATGGAAAAAATGTTCTGAGATTCAATGTATTGTGATAAGTTTCGTATATTTATTTGAAAAATAAATAAATAAAATAGTGAATTTATATTTTTTTATAATATGAGATCAATAGGAGAGATAAAGTTTCATCTTAATTAACAAATATAGATCAATGAAATTACGAATTAAATTTCATACAAAATAAGATTAGTCGAGACTGCCTTGTTGAGATACACGCACGTGTCGTGCATTTTGGGATTTGCCTTGATTGAATGGATGCATGAATTACATGTTTCATCTCTATTGGAATTATGAATATTGAAAAGAGTTCAAATTATATTATATGCGTCGTAAAAACACCAAATCCCATAGTTGGACCGTGTTGAATTTTCCTATGGACCAAATAATTGGAAAATGATATGTCGAGGTTTAGTAGCAGTATATTTTTTCACGATTGTATTGAAACGAAAATTGCTTCAGCGCGACTAGCTTCCATAATGTCAAATTACAAGTGAACTCAGTTGGATGTATTTTTTTTGTGGCACTGCTGCTGTAGGGTGGTGAAAATGGCGAACAAAGTACGTGAAATGATAAAGTTTTTTTTAATCCTTTTTTATCAAAGGGGAGAGTGGAAGATACATTAAAAAAATATATAACATATGGCGCGTTCCTATACGATGCACTCTAGTGCCGGGAAAAGGATCCAAAAGCTATGGAAATTCGTCTGATTTCATATTAATGTGGATCCGTATAATATTTAGGCACTGCTTCACACGGCATTTTTGTTTTATTTTATTGGTATTTTGTTCAATCAGAAACTTTGTCTCGATCGTTGGCCTATAAACTTAGAGAATATCCATGTAGGTATCTACTTTTCACAAGGACATAGGTAGGCGGTATTCATTGTTAAAAAATAAAAAAAACAGATATTTTACAGAAAATGCATCAATGCACATAGTCGTCAAATAATAAATCTCTTTTTCTTGGTCACAATTCTAAGATTGGTCTGCACCAAACACTCGATCTTTCCACTTGACTCTATCGTCCGCCAGTCTCTTCATCTCTTTGTAACTGCTACAGCGAACGTCACCGATTATCTGGTCTATATAGTTGTTTCTGGGGCGACCTCTACAGTTCTCCCATCAATCATTCCTTCGACGATGGTAAAAAGCAGGATTGGGTGCCGGATGTTGTGGCCTATCCAAGTTGTTAATATTATTGTTTATTTATTACAGAACGATTGGTTAAAACGTAAATTATATATATTTTTTTTTATTTGTAGTAGTACACATACATCCTCATGCGTTCTCTAAACTAAGCAGTAATGCTTGTGCTAAAAAATATGTTCCACGTGGGAACATTGTGCTTTGAATGTTTATACAAAGATAGAAAATCTTTTTTTTAAGCAACTTCGTCTCTATTGAGATGTTAAAAAAGCTTGTCAATAAAAATACCATTTGATTCACGACCGGGAAAAAAATCAGTGTTTGCGTATATGCAATTAAAAAAAATATTCGATTTAGGAAATCTTAATTAATAACAATAAAATAACTTTGTATTCACCACTATTTTATTAGAACAAAGTCTACATGTTTCGAGAACAATGTTCTCTTCCTCAGGACACTTAATGTACTAGTTAACAAATATTAAAATTATAAGTTAAGGTAAAAGCAGTGAGAGGGGAGAAAAGGAGAAGTAGAGGGGTAAGGAAGGTTAGGGTGACCATATGTAAGCTAACATTATTTATATTTTTACAAAGACCGTGTTTTTTTTGTATATATATACATAAATTTACCAAGTAGGTATTACATTATAAGGGAAATAAGTTTAACAGTGGATTATTTATAAAATTAATTTGGTTTTTTATTATTGGTTGATTTAAATTTACATTTTTCCTTATTTCTAATATTTGTAGTTTTAAAGTTTTTAATTCATTATGTCCCGTGTGCAAAATTTTAATACCTTCGTCTACATCAAAAGAATGGTTTTTCTCAATTAAGTGATTAGCAAATTCAGAATAATTATCACTATGAAGGCATCTTAAATGTTCCTTAACCCTTATTTCAAAGTTTCTTATTGTTTTTCCTATGTAAAAGTTATCACAATTTTTACAATTTAACTGATAAACTCCAGATTTCTTCATGGTTGAATCTTTATCTTTATTATTTAATATAATTTTTTTTAACTTGTTATTAGTATAAAATGCAGGTTTAATAGTCTTAGGTATAGTTTTTTTTATAGAATAAGAAATATCATTATTTATGAACAAAATTTTTCGCCAATGCTGATCTTTTAATTGTTTATCTCTCGGATATATGTATCTATCAAATTGTATTTGTCTTTTTTTCTTGTTTAGAAGTTTGTCAATTAAATTATTTGCATATCCATTATAAGTTGCTATTTTCACATTAAACTGATTAATTTGGAAGTTAAAGTTGCAAAGAATATTTCTAAAGTGCTACTTGAAAAAGAACTTATCATCACTAAGGCAGACAAAGGGAATTCGGTGGTTATCATGAAAAAATGTGATTATATTGAAAAAACAATGGATTTTTTGAATGGAAGTAATTTTGAAACATTAAAGAAGAATCCCATTAATATTTGTCAAAATCAGGTTAAAGACACACTCAAACTCTGTAAGAGCAATTTGTAAGAGCACAGTAAACAAGAAAAAAAGACAAATACAATTTGATAGATACATATATCCGAGAGATAAACAATTAAAAGATCAGCATTGGCGAAAAATTTTGTTCATAAATAATGATATTTCTTATTCTATAAAAAAAACTATACCTAAGACTATTAAACCTGCATTTTATACTAATAACAAGTTAAAAAAAATTATATTAAATAATAAAGATAAAGATTCAACCATGAAGAAATCTGGAGTTTATCAGTTAAATTGTAAAAATTGTGATAACTTTTACATAGGAAAAACAATAAGAAACTTTGAAATAAGGGTTAAGGAACATTTAAGATGCCTTCATAGTGATAATTATTCTGAATTTGCTAATCACTTAATTGAGAAAAACCATTCTTTTGATGTAGACGAAGGTATTAAAATTTTGCACACGGGACATAATGAATTAAAAACTTTAAAACTACAAATATTAGAAATAAGGAAAAATGTAAATTTAAATCAACCAATAATAAACAACCAAATTAATTTTATAAATAATCCACTGTTAAACTTATTTCCCTTATAATGTAATACCTATTTGGTAAATTTATGTATATATATACAAAAAAAACACGGTCTTTGTAAAAATATAAATAATGTTAGCTTACATATGGTCACCCTAACCTTCCTTACCCCTCTACTTCTCCTTTTCTCCCCTCTCACTGCTTTTACCTTAACTTATAATTTTAATATTTGTTAACTAGTACATTAAGTGTCCTGAGGAAGAGAACATTGTTCTCGAAACATGTAGACTTTGTTCTAATAAAATAGTGGTGAATACAAAGTTATTTTATTGTTATTAATTAACGATGGAGCCACAAAATAATAATTTCGCATTTGAAAAAATAGGAAATCTTATTTGGTAATTTTTGTATTGTTACATACATACATACATACCATCACGCCATGTCCTTTACGGGGTAGGCAGAGATAACCGAACGCCATATCTTTCTATCCTGGCACACATTCATCGCCTCGTCAACATGCATCGTCTCATACATGTTCGTCTATTGTACATGCTTCTTACATTTCCGTCTTTCAGAATATCGTTCACATGGTCGTGCCATCCCTTTCTTGGGCGGCCCCGGCCTCTCAATCCAATCCTGTCCGCATTGTATATTTTCTTCCTCAGGCGTTCCTCATTCATTCTACCCATGTGGCCAAACCATCTCAGTGTGTTCACTTTCATTCTATTAATGATATCTTTCTTCATCTTACATTCTTTCCTTATGTTCTCATTTCTTACCCTGTCATTCTATTGTTTGTAGAATAAAATTAAAAATGATCATATAAATCTGAAAAATGTATGTGTTGGATACAGAATGAAGGGAATATTGCACCTACCTGGTGGCGAATTTCTTCCTTCTTCTGGAGTTCTTCACGAAAGGCACTCATTAACTTCTGGTTTCACAACACACACTATAATTGGTGAACGACGCCACTTCCAAACACGGTTTGGGTATTTTAAAGGGGGGCGCACGGCGCGTAGTATTTAGTTGACACGAAAATGACACGAAATATGTACCTATATTTCAAGTGTATGTATCGAAACTAATAAACTTCAACTGTGTGTGACGTACACGATGACGAGTTGTCGACGATGTATACACTGCTGTATCGTACAGCTGACTACACATGTAGGTAGCAATATATTAGGAGATGAAAAGGTTGGGAGTGTTGCCACATTTACCGAACAGTATGTACGAATATATTATTATCAATTGAGAAATTTAAAAATATAGATTTATTAATATTACAGCCTTTACCTGACGAAACACTTTTCATGTTAAAAAATGTAATACGACATATACAAAACACTCTGTATTAAACAGGACACTAGCATCTTACAATAAAACGTTTAATAATATTGATGTGTTTCACACAAAATCTAAACCGTATATTAATAAAATTAAGGAAATCCTCAGCTCTGGCCATGATATCACTTAAAACTAACTTTTTTGATCTTTCTGAATTGTAGCTTTTTTCTCTATGTGTGTGTGTGTGTGTATGCGAGCGTGTGTGTGTATTCTTGTGGCCGCGTGCAAATAAGTTCATCTAAATCCTCATATCCATTCCTTAATCCCAACTTTATGTAATGCTTAACTTTCGATGTAATACTTAATCTCCTTCATTTTGCTTTTCTTTTTTCTACTTTGATTTACTAATGTTTATTTTTCTTTTCTTTCTTTTTATGCTTGTATTGTTTAATCAACGATTTTGTTGTTCTTATTTTTCTTTTTTTAGTCATTATCTCATGTTATTTTGTACCCCCTTTTTGCTTTGTTATGTTGCTCATATTGTTTTGTTGTTCTTACCAAGCTTGATATATTATAATGTACCTTTGCAATATTTCACGAACAAATTCTTCATCGGAATATATTTATATTTAAATAATAATGTATACAATTGAAATTTATATTCGGTGAATTTGTCAACAAGAATAAAAATAAAAAATAAAATAAAATAAAATAAAAAAAGAAACGATAGTTCCGTTATAATTAATTAATTTACACACTTACTAAAATTTGGGTTAATTTAAATCTTGAAAGAAGTCTCCTTTAAGAAGAATCGTTTTTGGGTAGAAATGGGTTGGAATTGATGATAAATCTAGACACCTACTTATTTCTATGCATAATATGTATAATAATTATTTATGTTTCATCTTTACTATACCCACTAGTTAAACAACAAATTGTGTGTAGTTACCTGTTTAGGTTGGTACCTTTTATTATATAAATCAGAGATGAGGTAGTCACAATTTTATGGTACACAGCCTTCCGATACAACAGCGCTAACAAGTTTTTTTATATTCCAATATTATGATAGTTCAGATGCCAAATGATACAACTCAACTAGAATTCAACTAAATACTTCCAACTGTAGTTGATTGTCGATTTTCATCGTTTGGTTAACTTGAATCTATTATGTCGGCCTTCGTGGGTTAAGTTAGTAAGATATCTGACTCCTAAACCATAGGTCTAGGTACGATCCCATAATTTTTCAAAGTGTTATCAATCTGGATTTGAGAGATGATTAGTATATTGGAATCATTTCTCGGACAACTAACAGATACTATGTTTAATAGTTATTTAATACAAACATGTTAAAATTAGTGATGAGCAAATGCAATACCAAGATCAGGGTGGTTGATATGTTGATATGTGTATCTTGGTTGATATGTTTAGCAAAATAAATTATCTTGAACAAATCGACAGTTGGATTAGTAGCATGTTAAACATGAAATTCAACTTTCGATGGCGATAGTATGTACATATAGTTGAATCTGGGCCTAGGTTGAGGCTCTAAGGGCCTAGGCAGTAAAGGCGGGGGTGGGCGGCCGACGCTGTTGCGCCCTCGTCAATTCTGTAGGTACTTAGAGAAGAGCAGGACGAACGCCTTCAGTCTCGCTCTGCAGTTACTCGTCAAACTGTGGCGAATGTTGTTGTGTGGTTCGGGCACACCGCCGGCGCAGACGTCGGGTCAGACATCCTGTGTTGACAACTAGACGTCAAATCTGACAAGTGATGATTGCGTCGGATGCCCCCGGTGTTAGCCCGCGGAACCTTCGGACGCCAACACGAGGACCGAGGGGTCGGGGTACAAGCGCCTCCGACTTGAAACGGAGTGTACATAGCGGCCGATTTTG
The DNA here is from genome assembly GCA_963576475.1 of Molanna angustata. Classification (NCBI taxonomy): domain Eukaryota; kingdom Metazoa; phylum Arthropoda; class Insecta; order Trichoptera; family Molannidae; genus Molanna; species Molanna angustata. Next base: position 11,239,933 of record OY754975.1, read on the forward strand.
GGACCAATCGGAGGCCCTGACGTGTGAGGTTGGATTCTCGGGGGCAGTGGTTGAACCTGATGGATGGTTGATATTTTGTGTTTGTCCGATGTTGCGGCTGCGTCCGGTGGTGAACAGGGCCAATGGGCTCTATAGCGTCGCCGGCGTGGAAGTGGATCGCGATCTCCCTCGATATAGTTGAAGAATACGTACAAATCGTTTTTTATACCGTTTTTTATAAAATAAATATTATATAAATATTTTAAAGTGAATGCATTAAACATCTTTAAGATAGAGTCGCAGATGGTGATGGTGGGTACACTGAGAGATTCGGATGTCACAAAATTCAATCTTCATGTATTATTTTTACCATCCTAAGTCTTTTTTTGTCGATCCTATGTAATTTCTGATTAATATGTCAACACATTAAAAAACTGCAAGACCATAAGAGTCTTAAATTTAAGTCTTGCAAGACTCTTGGTCTTGCAAGCATGGTATGGTCTTGGGCCTGCGTCCCTAATCTTGGTCTAGCAGTAAATTATGGGGTCTTGCAGAAAATGCAAGACCATAGCTGCAAGACTTGCAAGAATTTTGCTCACTACTAGTTAAAATACTATTATTGGCACTATAAACATTATCATGGTATTTTTGTACATTTTTTGTTGCTGTTGTATTTTATTATATAAATATAAATAAAATATACTAAAAAAATAAAACAATATGAACCCGTCAAAAACACAAAAATAAAAACTGTGTCTCCATATATCACAAATATAATTTATCTCCAAAATGCGGCAACTTGTTGTTGGGTGCGCGTTGTATTTATATTTGAAATAATACCTGTTAGTTGCCCGAGAAGCAACACACAGTAAAAATATGTAAATATTTTATATTATGGTGAAAAGTTTGGACTCAGACCACACTGGTTTTATAATTTCTCTCAGAAAAAAAAACAGCTGAGGTACCAACCCATAAACGTAGTTGATTTATTGAAATATTAAATTTATAATCATTACACTTTCATCACAAGGTTGATTATTTTACATACATACTGTGTAATAATATTATATACCTACACCAATTTGTGACATTGTTAGCATAGTTTCATAATGACAGGTGTTGCACCAGTTTACATCTGAGCCGTCTGTATCGGGTGGAGTTATTGGTGGCTACCGACCGCTACGCCCCACAGGCAAATAATAAATTTAAAAGGGACCATAAAAAGTTAAAAATGCCCACTGTGCATACAGGTATCCTGATCCACCTACCTCTTCATTGTGAAATCATCAACTAAAATCATATTATTGTTTTAACACACAAAATTGGTATTATGACCTGATTAAGTGATGAAATAATCAAAAGTGTAGTTCGTCTCCCTACCTCCTAATATTAAAAAGTACCTATTGCCAAATAAATTTTATTTGATGATTTTCAAGGGCCGTCATTTAAAAATATTTTTTTATAAATGTGCTGTTTTAAATACATAAAGACATAGGAAGGTCGCACCATGCCTTTGTAGGTACGTGTGGCGAGTGAAATATGACAAAATATTATAGTGGGTCAATTTTGAACCCCGTTAACACACACAAGTTTTGCACAGCACTACTACACGTACCAACATTGGGGTGGTGTGGTTCAACCAACTTGAAACAGATTTGATACTGGCAACGGAATATAATGCATTCAAAACTTAAATAAACTTATTAAATTTGACTGATTTGTAAATTATATTTAGTTCTTTTTGTAATATTTTTTTTTTACTGTAATTCATTTTTATTTTTATATTGCTTCTCGGGAAACTAACAGGTACTATGCCAAATATTAATTTAACACGCATCAAATAACAAGTTGCCACATTCTACGATATTAATCGTTTGACAGTTCCAGACTGGATACACAATTAAAAATTGTGTCTCCACCGGGAATCAATCCCGGGACCCTTGGATCAGCAGTCAGATACCTAACTAACTGAGCCAAGAAGGCCGATAATTATGTTTCCCCACCATAATATTTTAGAAAGTTATATGTATGTATGTATGTAGGTATTTTATTTGGTGATCGTTTCAATCAACAACTAGAAAACTTTAAAGGTTAAATATTCTGCATATCGCTTGCTTTGCGACCATTGAAGCATTGAGATAATTCTTAATACGTTTTATGAATTCGGTTGTTAATATTTTATTATATTATTATTTTTTTTTTTTTAATTTTCCTACAAATTTTATCACGAATGAAACCCAAAATATGTACTTTTACAATTTCAGAAGTACGTTTTTACATGAATAACATATATTTACAAGTATAACTTAGCGTTTGAGTGAAAAAAATTGAGATTATTTTATTTAATTTTAATGTTTTTAGTATTCATAAAATGTAAAGGAAATTTGTCATTTTATATATGAACACATATTATATCGAACTAGCAGAACAACTAGCAAAATCTACCGGGAACAAAAAGTACTAAAATATTCGACGTGCCTATTATTATAAATATTCGTTTCCATGGTTACACAGAATACATTTTTCATATAAAAGCCAACCTACTGATATGGGATTTTTTTATGAATCAAATTCAAATTTAAAGAACTTTAGGTTACTATCGCTGAAGTGAAAATTGAAGAGTTTGATGATTTTCTCATAGATTTCATGATCAGTTCTTGACCGCATTGAAATGGGACCAATAGACAGATACCTCCTGTATAATGATGAAAAAATCATCGAAATCGGATGAAACAGTAAAAAGTAAAAATTTAAACATACATAAAAAAACATCTCCGTTTTTGGAAGTCGGTTTAAAATGGATGCAAATGATTTTAAATATGTTAAAAAAGCATAACTTTCCGCCATAGGTAGATGTGGATTATAAATATAGAAATAAAACCCATAAGGTTAAGTTACATCACAACTTGAAGAAAAATATAAAATAATTTAGGTAGGTACCTATATTTTTTTATTTTTTTTTTATTATTGAAACCAAACAAAATATAACAATATAGTTACAAACAATAAAAATATTACAAAAAAAGTACAATTTAAATAAGTTATATGAAACATTTTTTGTATAGGATTATTTGGTATATACCACCTCACTAGGCTGAGCCTGTACCGAGGTGGCAGATTTTTTTTTTTTTGCGTTATATCTGACAGAAAAATATTAAACTTGTATTTAACTAAAACTTGTTATAAAATATACCTATTATAAAAATAAAATATAAACTATTGTAGCTTGATCATGTTTCCGCAGTATATAATGCCCTTGTTTCTAATCCATGTTTCTATTGTTTTCTTGTGTTTCAAATTATTCATCAACTGTATGTCCGTTATTTCACTTTTTATCTTATTAAAAATTTTTGGAGCTAAATAATAGTAATGTCTTTGTCCGAATGTCGTGTTTGTCTTTGGAGTCATGAGAAAATTCCTGCGTGTCGTCTCGTAATTGTGTTGCGGTGTAATGTGAATTGTTTTTTCTTTATGAAAATGTATAGAAATAATTTTGATATATAACTGTGGAATGTTGAAAACTGGAAAATCATTAAATAATTGAACTGTTGGATATGTAAATGGTTTTTTTATTATAACCTTAATTAAAGCTTTTTGTGCTTTAATAAGAGGATCTATATTAATTTTAGCAGCGCCACCCCAACCAATCATTCCGTGTGTTATAATCGATTGAGCTAACGCGTAATATATTGTTTTTAAGTCATTATGTTGCGAATGTTTTTAAAAATATAAATAAGCCTTCTTATTTTACCTGCAACTGTGTTTATTTGTTCTGTCCATCTTAAGTTGTGATCAATGTAGATACCCAAATATTTATACAATGGAGTCCTTGTCAGTGGTTTGCAAAAGCAACTTTGCTCGTGAGTACAGTCATGTATGATTAAATTTTTGTCTTGGCTAGGTTGCCGTCTAGAATCTATACTGAATGTCATGTATTGCGTTTTGTCAATATTTAATGTAAGCAGGTTTGCATCTAGCCATTGTTTTATTTTATTAAGACCGTCAGTAGCTGTCTTGTATACATTTGTCCATGAGTCGGAAGTAAAAATAAGAACAGTGTCATCCGCGTAGCAAATAGATTTTCCCTGAAAATTCAGTTGGCATAAGGAATTAATATATAATAAAAATAAAACCGGACCCAAAGTACATCCTTGAGGAACTCCATAAGAAATATTTCTATTGAAACTAGTTGCGTTACCTACATTAATTGAGTGAGAGCGATCAGAAATGTATGATTTAAACCAGTTGTATTCAGTGCTGACTATGCCAATATTTTCTATTTTTTTTAAAAGAACTTTATGGGATACTGTGTCAAAAGCTTTGCTTAAGTCTAAAAAAAACTGCTATACAATTTTTATTTGAATCAACGGCGTTCAGTATATATAAACAATAGTTAAGTTATACCTGTATAATAGTTGAGTTTATATTGTTTAGATACTTTTTAGAAATGCTAATAGGTACAGCATATAATTATGTATGTCTCCTGTGAAATATTATAATAATATATACATTGCTAGCCCTACAACAGATATACCTAGTTGGGCAGCATTTATCTATTTTAAATAAAGATTATTTTAATGGTGTGATAAATAAATAAATAAAATAAAAAATCACCTCATCTTACGCCATACTAACAAAACCATCACGCCAAATCTCAAAGGATGCGTTATTTACATAGATATTAATCGTCCCTCAAATTAATCTTCCAAATAGGTACGTTATAAATTGAAGAATCGAAACATTCCAATAGTAGTGGAGAAAGTTAAACCCCAAATAAATTGTTGACATCAAAATTAAGATTATTATTTTCAAAAACAGTTCATAATCGTGAACGTTTAGCAAAACAGATAAAGGTTAATCTAATAACATACTATAATTTGGTACCTAAATAAACCCATAAATCTTTTTTTTTTGCTGTGGTTTATATAATTACTGACCATCTTTCGGGTTTTCGAACTCAATACAATCAATATACATGTTTTATCCACGTTATTTATTATTTTAATAAGTAACAAATTACATCGCATTACAGAATGTATTACAGTTCGATTATAATCATTTCGACGATGCTGTAATTACATGATTATGAAAAACCCGCTTCGGATATGAAAGTACCTATTATCAATATTAATAGGTACCTATGGTTACATTATTCAGTGTTATAAATCACTCATTCAACCCTTCATTATTTTTGTAGGTAGATAAATAATAATAAAAAACACATAGCTTTTTGTAAAAGAAGATTTTAAGCTCTCTGAAACGGATGTGCTATAAAATTATGTGTAACGAGGAGATTAGCAAAGATTTTAGTTTTTTATACAATTATAAGTGTTATTCGATGGTTTGGACACCGTGAAAGATTGAACGACGAAAAAGTTTTTACAAAACTGTATGGTGTCGAATGTTTATTATATTGTGGGAAATGGAAATAATTACTAAATTTATTTATTTATACATCCATACATTGATAGACATCACAATAAAAAAAAAAAAAAAACAAATAAATATTCCTATCTTTGTATATAAACATTCAAAGGACAATGTTCATATATGGAACATTTTAAGAAGTGAATATAACATAAACACATATTTATTTATTTATTTAATTTATTTATTTATTTATTTATTAATTAATTTATTTATTTATTTATTTATTATTATTTTTATTTATTAATTAATTTATTTATTTATTATTATTTTTATTTATTAATTTATTTATTTATTCATTTATTTATTTATTTATTTATTTTATTATTTATTTATTTATTTATGTATTTATTTATTTATTTATTGATTTATTTATTTATTTATTTATTTATTTATTTATTTATTTATTTATTTATTTATTTATTTATTTATTTATTCATTTAATTTTTAATTTATTAATTATTAATTTATTTATTTATTTATTTGTCTGTGTATTTGTTCATTTATTTCTTTATTTAGTATTTATTTATTTACTTGTTTAATTATTTATTTATTTATTAATAATATAATTAATTTTTTATATATTAAATATATTAAATATTAGGTATATTTTAAATATTAAATTATTAATAAATAAAAATATACATACATAGAAACCATCACATCATGTCCCTCACGAGGTAGACAGAGAGAACCGAACGCCACATTTATCTATCTTGAAACACATTTATCGCCTCGTCGACATTCGTATATCGTCTTATACATATTATTCGTCTGTTGTTCACGCTTCTTATATTTCCACTTTTCGGAACATCGTTTACATGGTTGTGCCATCCTTCTTGGGCGACTCCTACCTCTTATTCCATTCCTGTCCGCCTTTTACATTTTTTCTTTGTGATAACACATCTCAATGTATTATATTGAGATATGTTAACACAATTAAAAACATTTATATTTCTTCGTCTTACAATCTTTCATTGTGTCTTCGTTTGGTACCCTGTCATACATCGTTCTATTAGCGATCCTCTTAGCCTCTTAGCCTCTTAGCGATCTCATTTCAATTGCATTTATTCTGCTTTCGTGGGTCTTTTGCCATATCCAGGTTTCAGTTGCATACGTCAAGGTTGGCACTACGATTGCTTTATGAATGGCCACTTTGACATCCTTTGATAGTTAGAAGAAGAATTATGGCTGCTAATAGATGTTTCTACGCCCTACAAAAGCAGCTAAGTTCAAAACTGGTTAGGAGAAGCATACAAATCCTCGTATATAAAACACTCATCAAGCCGGTCTTCACGCATGCTTCCGAATCCTGGGTGATGACTTAACAAACTGAAGGATCCATAGCGGCTTTTGAGAGAAGGATCCTTCGAACGATCTACGGGCCAATAAAAGAGAATAATGGTTGACATCGTCGATACAACAGGGAGCTATACGAGACCTATGAAGAGCCAGATGTGATCAGTTCCATAAAGATAGGGCGCTTAAGATGGGCTAGTCACATAATCCGAATGGACGACGACAACCCCACAAAACGCCTCACACTTTCTGTGCCACAAGGTCGAAGGAGACCAGGAAGACCAAGGACTCGGTGGATGGACAGTGTCGATGCCGATGCTTCCACAATAAATATTAGAAACTGGAGACTGAAGGCAACGGATAGACGGGAATGGAGGAGACTCCTGGGGGGCAAGTCTGGTCCGACCGGCGAAATCAAAACTCTAGTGACTACCCATATTATGGATATAATCATTAGATGGAGTTCTATGACATCTAAAGATATTGTAGAACTCCATAATCACTAGATCCCAGGCCCACCCAGGGCTGTAGAGCTTATGATGATGATGATATGAAAAATAAAATTGAATTTCAAAGAATTCTGTGTTGTAATACCATCTATTGAGAGAATTGTTTTTTTTTGTAAATAATGAGAGCAACAATTCTTATACCTGAGGTGACAAATGCATTTTTCGCATAGAAGTCACCCCTGAATTGCGCCAGACTTATAAGGTCATTTATGTCTTATTTACCTACTTGTACCAATGTGTAAGTAATTAGTAGGTAGCATTTGTCACCTCAGGTATAAGAATTGTTGCTCTCATTATTTACAAAAAAAAACAATTCTCTCAATAGATGGCGTTACAACAAAATAAATAAAAATAATAAGAATGTTGTTCATAATTTCACACATAGATGGCTGTAGTACAAATTCCTTATTTTCAAGCGAAAAGAATTTCAGTATTACAATATATTATAGAACTTTCAAAATTGAATTGATAGGGATCTCATTAAAAAGGCATAATTGGTGAACGTTGCGCAAGCGCATAAAGTGATCACGTAAACCAGCCGATGACAGGTCGTAAGCCCTGTAGGTGCCTTGATTTCCCGGTTCTCCTACAGTAAATATTCCAACTTCGTCTCTATTGAGATAATTAAAAATCTGTTAAAAAATTCTGTGTTCTTATTCTGTTTCTTTCTGAGGAGGCTTGTGGATACCAGAATAAACATCTGTGTATTGGGAATTATTTATGCAGTTTATTATGATGTGATTAAGAAGGCAAAGGTATCTGTGCATTATTCTCACATGAGTCACAGTCTGATGTCAATTATAGTACTAAACCGGTGCATGTAGTCAGTTGGACTGGGACAATAATTTATTATTGTTTTAAGTCCCTATATCATACCTTTATCTACCATACAATTGCGAACTCAGTAATCAACGATAATATGTCATATAACTATGTACTATAATATTATGTACATATATCTTGGTTCTAAGTAAGTACAGTGAGGTTTGAACCAAGTATAAAATAGACCTTACACATTCTTACAGATATCGCCAAACTTTTTTCAATAAAAATAAATCGATCACTGTCATCCATCCACACCATCACGACATAATCCCGCAATGCGGGATAACAAGGACAGGTGTGCGGGTATGCATTTCATTATAAATGGACACTTGCGTGTATCCCCACACATCAGTCTGGTTTCACCTAAGAAGACAAGGTTCAGAATGGGCGGTAACCTCATTGCTGAACTACGTGAGATCTTATTTTGTCTGTTGCATTTTCTATTACCCGGTACAAGAAATCGATGATAATTGAAAATAATGGAAGCACTTTTCTAAGTCGGTGTCTCACAGAAACTAAATTGATGGAAGTGATACATTAAAAAAAATATTTTACAATATAAATTATAAACTATTGTAAATAAATGCATATTATTTTTCTTCTGCTTCTTCTAGACTTGTCATTTCAGGTCCTCCGACGTTGATGAACACTTGGGACAAAGCTTTCCTGAGTAGTGCGAAACATCTCCTCCACATCGCTCCATCGGGTCTATGAGCGACCTCAGGATCTTCTGCCCACTACGACTCCCGTTTATCACCTCCCATCATTTATCATTTATGGCCAAAATATAAAATCTTACGGAGTTTAGAAAATTAAGATTAATATAAATAAATGGAACGTCTGGGGGGCAAGTCTGGTCAACAGGCGGAATAGAAATCATCCATGTTTACCCATATCATGGATATAATGTTTCCTATCTACCTCAGTGTATATTTTGTAAACAAGCGAAGGACAATCGAATTGTCTCGATTTTGTACCTACTACCTTGCATGCTTTTTAATTTATTTTGTATTTTTTGTACTTTATAATTTGTAATTTTGTACACAGTAATGTAATTATTTTTTAAAGTGAATCGTGTAGAATAAGTATAGGTTTAATCCTGATTGTTTTACCAAAATAAATAAATAAATAATAATTATCTTATGGAGTTCTATAACATCTTAAGATATGATAGAACTTCAAATGATAATAATATCTATGATATGGGCAAACATGGATGGTTTTGATTCCTCCTGATCTAAAAAAATAATATTTGAAAAAAAATAATTATAGCTAATTAAATATAATTGGTTTATTGTACCTTTTTTACGTAATGTATTGTAGGACCGTATATTATTCGATTAGTATGTATATTAATTTATATCGAGTTAGTAAAATTATATCCTGATAATTCTTAGTGACTTTATCACCGAGATAATTCCTAATTAATTGTGAATTGTAATCTTAGTATTATGCACAATTACGTGCGGAATATTTTCGCTTAACATTTAATAAAATATGTAGGTATCCAATTGAATTCTAGATATTTTCTTACTACAGGTCCGGTCTAACGATTTAATTTCCCAGAGGGTTAATTCAAGAGTCGTTACCACGAATAAAAAAATAAATAATAGATAGAGATAGTCCAACTTCTTTCCATCTATTCGCAGATCTTCCGGGAAGTCTTCTGTTGCTTTACTTCTGTCTTCACAAACTCGACAATTCTACTACAGTCTTATTTTTAATTAATTATTATAACTGAAAACTGCTGTTTTTCATTCAAAAAATATTTTGTTTAGGTACTTAATATTTACGTATTTCAACGCTCTCTTCAAATCAAGTATTAATATTTAAGGGAACTTAATAAGAAGACATAATTGGTGTATGTTGCGCAAGTGCATAAAGTGATCACGTAAACTAACATGTCGTAAGCCCCGTATGTGCCTTGAGAACCCGGTTCTCTTATAGGTAATATTCCAACTTCATTTCTAGTAAGATGTTAAAAAAAAAATTCGACAGTGAAAAAATCAAATGTTTGCGTATATGCAATTTTATAAAAATATTACATTTAAAATATAAATATGTAAATATCAATACCCACTTTCTTATTATATTTTTTTACATACTATGTATGTATATACATATACGTTCAAGTAATAAAAAATATTTTATTGAATATATATTTATAAGCCTTCTATTGATTCAAGGAATCATAAACATATCAGTTTCAATTAAATATAATTTCGAGTGATGCATTTCATATTTTGCATAGGTATAGATACCTATATTATAATATCCGCGGCATGTGGTACTGCAAATTAATGTCAATAAAACAAAAATGATGACAAAGACCAGAGAACCAACGCAGAGAGCAAGAGACTGTGTCCAATACAAAGATATTTACCTACTCCTTCGAAGTGGTGGAACAGTTCACCTACATGGGCTCTAGTCTAACAGAGAATAACGAAGATCCAGCAGAACTTCGAAAAATAATCACCGCAGCCAACAGAATATATTCCTAGAGCAGAGATTATCAAACTTATTTCTTTTATCGCCCCCTTTGAAAATCAATTATTTTTCAGCGGCCCCAATTTTTTATACACTTCTTCATTCATACCATAACGGCATATCCCACAATGTGGGGTAAGCAGCGAAAGGTGTGCGGGTGTGCATTGCCTTATAAAAGGGAGCACAACATATCTGTGTATACCCACACACCAGTCTCGTCTCACCTAAAAAGGCAATATATTCAGAATGGGTGTTATAAACTCTTAAAATTTAAAAACCCCAATTTCATTACTTTAATTAATTTAGTTATAGTGTGCTAAGTTAGTCGGTTGGGGGCCTAGACAACGTGTCATTTAAGCTAAGCGTTATATCGCTAAGCGATAGTAAATGTATGAAATTGGTCGCTATGACAACACGTGACAGCCACAAATTTCATACATTTCTATCGCTTAGCGATATAACGCTTAGCTTTAATGGCATGTTGTCTAGGGGGGCTGGTGTTTAAACTTACATTCTAAACTAGAATTTTTTACGAGTGAGAGCAATTAAAACGCTACTTTATAATATTTTAATCAAATTAAAAGAAACAATATAGATTGGTAATCAATTTTAGTTTAAAAAATAATCTAATCAGATGGATGAATTTGATGATTTTTAACAAGTTTATTGATATCAGGTTCGATTTTACTCAAAAACATCAGTAGGTATCATACAGGATAGAAATATAAACTAGTTATTCGATATTGAGTAGTAGGTAGGTTTTGATTTTACTCAAAAACATCAGTAGGTATCATACAGGATAGAAATATAAACTAGTTATTCGATATTGAGTAGTAGGTAGGTTTTGATTTTACTCAAAAACATCAGTAGGTATCATACAGGATAGAAATATAAACTAGTTATTCGATATTGAGTAGTAGGTAGGTTTTGATTTTACTCAAAAACATCAGTAGGTATCATACAGGATAGAAATATAAACTAGTTATTCGATATTGAGTAGTAGGTAGGTTTTGATTTTACTCAAAAACATCAGTAGGTATCATACAGGATAGAAATATAAACTAGTTATTCGATATTGAGTAGTAGGTAGGTTTTGATTTTACTCAAAAACATCAGTAGGTATCATACAGGATAGAAATATAAACTAGTTATTCGATATTGAGTAGTAGGTAGGTTTTGATTTTACTCAAAAACATCAGTAGGTATCATACAGGATAGAAATATAAACTAGTTATTCGATATTGAGTAGTAGGTAGGTTTTGATTTTACTCAAAAACATCAGTAGGTATCATACAGGATAGAAATATAAACTAGTTATTCGATATTGAGTAGTAGGTAGGTTTTGATTTTACTCAAAAACATCAGTAGGTATCATACAGGATAGAAATATAAACTAGTTATTCGATATTGAGTAGTAGGTAGGTTTTGATTTTACTCAAAAACATCAGTAGGTATCATACAGGATAGAAATATAAACTAGTTATTCGATATTGAGTAGTAGGTAGGTTTTGATTTTACTCAAAAACATCAGTAGGTATCATACAGGATAGAAATATAAACTAGTTATTCGATATTGAGTAGTAGGTAGGTTTTGATTTTCGTGAAATTTAAAAAAATAAAGTAAGTGAAATTACAAATCAACTATCGCCCCCCTACACCACGCCAACGCCCCCCATTTTTTTCTGGGCCCCTTAACGCCCCCCTCTAGGTCTCCAACGCCCACAAGGGGGCGTTATCGCCCACTTTGAGAAAGACTGTCCTAGAGGAAAGATTGTAAAGCAATGAGGTTCATCACCCATTCTGAAAATTGTCTTTTTAGATTGGTGTGAGGAGATATACGTTTGTGTCGTACTTCCCAACCCTACATTATGGGATATGCAGTGATGATATGAACAAATGCCTCCTCTTTTAAAATACCTAGTATTTCCATATTTTGAGACTTTTGATTTTCTCATTTATTTATTTATTTATTTATTTATTTGTGTATTTATTTATTTATTTGTTTATTTATTTATTTATTTATTTATTTATTTATTTATTTATTTATTTATTTATTTATTTATTTATTTATTTATTTATTTATTTATTTATGTATTTATTTATGTATTTATTTATTTATTTATTTATTTATTTATTTATTTATTTATTTATTTATTTATTTATTTATTTATTTATTTATTTATGTATTTATTTATGTATTTATTTATTTATTTATTTATTTATTTATTTATTTATTTATTTATTTATTTATTTATTTTTTTATTTATTTATTTATTTATTTATTTATCTATTTCTTACATACATACATACATACATACCATCACGCCATATCCCTTACGGGGTAAGCAGAGAGAACCGAGCGCCATACTCCTGTATTTTTGCATACATTACTAGCTTCCTTTACATCCATACATCGTCTCATATATCTATTTCTTTATTTATTTATTTATTTAATATTGCTTCTCGGGCCACTAACAGGTACTATGTCTAATATTAATTTAACACGCACCCAATAACAAGTTGCCACATTCTGGAGACTTACGATATTAATCGTCTCACAGATCCAGACTGAAAACACAATTAAAAACTGTGTCTCCACCGGGAATCGATCCCGTGACCTTTGGCTCAGCAATCAGATATCTAACCAACTGAGCCACGAAGGCCGACAAATTATCATTATCCAATCATTATCATTAAATTTAACATTATCTTTCTTTATAGGATGAATCGAAATATTAGTTGTTACAAAATTAGATGATTTTTTTAATGATCAACTGACAGATAAATTTGGTTCGAAAGCTGTGACTCAATATTCGATTAATATGACAAAGTAGACGGAAAGTCTAGTATAATCATTACATTGTCTTGCTTTATCTATATTGATTGATACTATAATTTCATATGTACCTACGTTTAAATTCTTAGGTACAATAATAATTGTAAATAATAGGATATGTGACTATGTATGTGTATCACAAGAATGATTCATCACAAATTCACCGCAGTATTTATTCAAATATATTGATATAAATTCAATAGGAACAATGACTCTAATTGTCATGAGTCATGACTTAACATCGGGTTTGCCTTCCTTTCAACAAGGAGTATATATACCCACTGATTTATTATGAACAACTGTGTATACACATACAACTAAAGATTTAAAGGAAAGAATTGTAAAGTTTTGATGAAGGATCTTGGATATGATAAATTTCATCCTTGCATATCGAAATAATTGTCAATAAAAATATTAGAAATATTTGATCATACGAACGTACCTCACACACAAATCATCTGGATCATCAAGCAGTGGCCGATCAAAAAAATTAAGCAAAATTTGACAGGAATTTATGATGAGATCACAAAGAGTTATCCCGATACAAAAATGGAAGAGGTGACAGTGGACGGTGAGTACGGATTTGCGGGCGTTCGTCGGTTTGTATGCGTGCAAACGTGTGCTTCACTGATGAGCGTTGGCTTCTTGTTGCGAAATCTGACACCTGTTTACTGTTCACCCAGAATTTACTTGTCAAATTTTACGGATTATTATATATTATTTTTATTTTACAAATGAAACTGAGATTTTACTAGATAGAAATAGAGGAGATCTTTTATATAATTTAATTTAAGCTGCTTATTATGAAGTGTTATTTTTTTCATTAATAAATGTAATTGATTTTCATTAAATAATTAAAAATAAGGATTATTCAGATACAAAGAATTATATCGACACACAAAATTATCCCGAAACAAAGAATTTATCGACACAAAAATTATCCCGACACAAAGAATTATATAGATATAAAAATTATCCCGACGTAATGAATTATATCGACACATAAATTATCCCCACACAAAGAATTATATCGACGCCAAAATTATCCCGACACAAAAATTATCCCGACACAAAGAATTATATAGATATAAAAATTATCCCGACGTAATGAATTATATCGACACATAAATTATCCCCACACAAAGAATTATATCGACGCCAAAATTATCCCGACACAAAATATTATATCGACACAAAAATTATTCCGACACAAATAGTTCTTCCTCCTCCATAGCTTCACGACTGAGGATAGTGTTGACTCAATGATCAGCTGAATAGACCGCCTCCACGAAGGACGGCCATAGGCAGATGCAAGGGTTCCAGTGATTGAAGATCCTGTAGCAGACTTGACGAGGTCGCTCCATCGGGTTTGGGAGCGACTAATGTGTCCAAAATACTGATGGGTAAGCAGATTGTTGAAAGGCGATCCTATATCTATATGATTCTCCTAATAATTATTATCCCGTCACACAGAATAATACGTACCAATAATTTCTGAATACATTTCATATTTAGTTTGGGACGCGACAGCGATTAGGGACAAAATAATTCTAACGGTAATAAATATTGTGCTAATAATAAATTAGTAAACTTTTTGCTTTCACTACTGCTTGGTTAATTTGTGTTCGAGCGATGGCTTTGCGAGTTTGAAATATTAATGCTTATTAGCTAATTAAATAAAATGATCCGTCATTGGATTTAGTAATGGGCGATAATATTTGATGGTCTTTCATATTGGTCATGTATAAAATATTGTTCCGTATAATGTACCTACCGATTTGAATGAATAAATGAATGATTAAATGAATAATATATTTCCAACAGTATAAATATTACAAAGGAACAAAATACCTTCGGCCTTCGTGGCTCAATTGGTTGGGTATCTGACTGCTGAACCAAAGGTCCCGGGTTCGATTCCCGGTGGAGACACAGTTTTTAATTGTGTTTTCAGTCTGGATCTGTGAGACGATTAATATCGTAAGTCTCCAGAATGTGGCAACTTGTTATTGGGTGCGTGTTAAATTAATATTTGACATAGTACCTGTTAGTTGCCCGAGAAGCAACTAAATAAATAAATAAAAATACAATTTAATTTATACCTAATTACAATTTCACCATATTTTTTTTTTCACACATTTGGAAATTTTACTGCCTCGCTAGACATAGTCTGTTCTGAGGCAGTACTAGTTTAAAATTGCTATGGCTACTCTGCGATCGATTTGTTTTCTTTTTTTTTGTCGTTGAGCTATGTACAGATTTTTCAGACTTCGAACACGCAAGAAAAGGCTCTGTAAATTCAACAAACTGTGGAAATTATTAAATATCTTACTGAAGATTTTGGACTTTGTAATTTTTCTTGGTAATTTGTTAAATTATAATGATTCGAGTGAAATTTCAATATATTATGATTTCAACTACAAAGAGAAATAAGTACCTATGTAGGAACGAACATTTTTTTTTTCGACTCTCCACTATTTTGGTATGATTTCACATTATGATAGCATATTTTTACATCCATTTCCACTTAAGTATTATGGATTAAGGAAGATAGTTTCGTCGCGTATGGGGTATAGTGTTTTTTAAAGATGGCTACGTTGGGGACACCAGATATAGGATTTACGTCCATTTTACTCTTCCAAAGAAGCACACTACGTAGCGTTGGGGAGGATTTTCAATCTGCTCAAGAAAATATTTAAAAACTCGGATCTTAAAAAGACCCGGGTAGTAAGCAAATGTGGAAACACAGAATTCAAATGATCCATCTACAGCTGGGATGGTGTAGTAATAAAAGAGTTCGAGACGCGACTGGTTATTGTGTATTGAAGGTTTATAAAATTTTGTTTCGTATGTTAAAATATAATTTGAACCTTATTCATGTATCTGTCTCGAGAAATTTGTTGACATAGGCACCGTAGTGGGATTAATATTTCGTGGTCATTCACCAACCAGATGGAGTGATCTTTCAAACAAAATCAAAAATTAACATTGTGAAAGAATTTCGGTTGATTTGACATAAGAAATTTAGCATTGTCTATGGAAAACTAATCATACATCTATAATACTTATCACTCTCTCGTCTTTTTCCTCATGACCGAGACAGCCGGCTGTAGTCAATTGCTCTTTGTGTGGCCCGCCTCCATGCAAATTTGCTCTGATCTGAACGTAAAGCACTCGTCACTGTAAACGGCGTTAGGGTTTACAGTGAATCAACGGCACCATCAAAAATTTCAAGTTTAGGTACCTATATGTCATGTCTGCAATAGGACGTCTGTTTTATAATGTTGTTATTTTATAATGACGAACGGAAAGGATTCTATCATCAAAGGCAAGACGGCATCTGTAATCAAGGTGTTTCAAAAATGTATTTGTTTAATTTTACTATACCTAATTTTGAAGGAAGACTAATTTAATTCTATGTAGTATTGGTCGTGAGTTAAGTACATCACTAATAAATGAAATAACTGTAGGTAATAACAAAATATAACACACGTTAACAGCAGAGACCCTACGCTATAACAATAAGCCAATCATATTCTACTCTACATATATTGTCCTTGTGTTTAATTTAGGTTAATTTAAATAATAACAGAGCTTCGTATGTAATAATGTTTTGATTGCTATAACTCTATAAATGAAAGAACACAGGTTCCAATGTTTATACATAATTACCGGTCATAATTGGATTACAAATAAGAAAATATAAAGGAACTCGTATATAAATAGGACACGACATGACAACTTTTTCTGTATCCATAGACTTGTGTACATGTTACCGATAATGTTCGTAAATCAGTTAGAGGGCACTTTTTAGATAATCTGGTTGAGTCCGAAAAAGTAGAAAAATAGTTTCAATTCTTACATCAATTAGATAATGTGCAGACTTAGGCTGGGTTGTTTCAACAAAAGTATCAGTAAAAGTAGAGTTAAATAACTTTGATTTCATAATATTGTTCAAAGATTTTGGTTGTTTCATTGAAATATAATGCTGTAGAACGACGCATTTTGAATAATTTTATGAAATCAAAGTATTTTAACAATAACAATGTTTTTTTTTTAATGAATATGTCTTAATTTTCACACTCTGAAGATAGTCACTGGATGACCGATGTTATTCAATGTCAAAAAATAAACGGCAGTACTTTATTAGCTATGGACTTCCATCAAGAACTGTCCGTTGAGCAGATAAATAAAAAGACTCCCATTTACATTTTTTTACTACCTAATTGGTAAGGAGTTCCTTAGCCAATTTACTGCCCTCTGAGCAGTTAAATAAAACCACCGTTTTGTTTACGGAAATCAAGATCCGTACCAATATTTTTTTGAGCAGATTGCAAACCCTTTCCAACGCACCAACGTTGGATTTGGTTCAAACACCCAAATCCTATTACGGTGTCCTCACCGTAGCTATGTTAAGCAGTCGAGGACAACGTGGCATTATTCTTAGACGATAAGACAGGATTATTTTACGCCGGAATTCAACATTCGATTCCCAAAAAACCTTCAGGGAAAGAGACTCTCTAGGGGGGACATATCTTGTATTACACGTATGAGAATTGACCATTGCCTTGTTGCTTCCCACCTTTACAAAATCAATGTAATTAACAGTCCAGTTTGTGAGTGTGGTCAGGAGGAGACTCTTGACCATTTATTTTTCAATTGCTTCAACCGTTTATCTTCCAACAATAAAATTCATTTTATTTTAAACTGGTTAAAATAAATTGCATATCCCCAATCAATGTGTCATATAATATAATGTCTACCCAAAATTTTAAATAAATAAACATATTACTTAACTTCTTAAAGTCAAATAACATCCAACTTTAATTAATTATTATATTTTCTCCAAGGCAAAAAGCAATCTCTCTAGGGAGAATTGCCAGTGAACAAAAAAAACAAGGCATTACCGGACCACATCACCTTTCCGGAATACCACACCAAAAAGATGGAGGGATAGCTGAACCTTTATATATTTCCCAAGAGTAACTTTTTTAAGAAAAAACAGTTCTTCGATCTATATATATATATTATAGAAGAAAAAGTAGCTGTAGGTGATGATGATTAATCTTGTATGCATATAAGTTCTCGGTAACACGGGATGCAGTCGAAAAATAACGTATAGTGTTTTCATCAAGCCTCCATAAATATGTCGTTAGACATCTTTGAACGAGTACGGTTAATTATATTCCACTGAGTGCCGGCTCATTGGAATCAAACTCTACCAAATGCAAATTCCAACTTTAATTAAAAACCGAATCTCTGTTACTCTCATAATACATATTATAGGTAGGTAGGTAGGTACCTAATATAACTATATAGATGGTATCTTCAAAAGATGTAAATGAGAGATCACTTAAATTAAAATTCTTGGATACCTACTTTCGAGAATTCTTTAATATATCATTATTATTACTTGATATATTTATTACGTTGATATTATATTTAAACACAAGTAATTAAGTGACCTATCTACATGCATAGGTAGGTACTTGTGCATTCCTTCATGTAGATACATACTGCCAAACATTTTTCATAATACAGAGTTGGTACCTATCTACATGAAAGATACATAGGTACACACAATCCAAATTGAAACGATTAATATGTATTTTTAATGTGAGAAATCAGGTTTCTACAGGACCTGCGAACTTTTATTAGGTAATCGGTCTGTTTGCTACAGGAAGGTATTTATTTGTTTTGTGTATGGAAAAATACCTTTTTTTCTCGTTTGAAATAAAATGAAAATACCTATGTCTATATACCTAAGTGAAACAAAGTTTCTTTTTTTAATTATACATATTGTGATATATTTCCTTCTGTCATACAAAAAGGTTTAACATACCACGGAAATGACTGTATGATGGAAGGAAGCCGAAGACTCAACGATATTGTCCTGAGTTTTTTCAATCTGGTCCCATTGTAAGGAGGTATATATTCACCAACACAACACTGATTTCACTGCGGTGTTGGACATTTAATGACGGACCGTCGAATTAAATGCCTCCGAAATTACAGATGCCGAAATCACAGAAGAAATATACAACAGAAGCAGCGTATCGTTGCACATTCACCGACCGTTGTGTGATGACCGATCGCGGGTGAATCCAGATAAGGAATGAAAAATGACAGGAGAGGAGAAATCAATAATTGCAAGAAAAATTCAAAAACCGAAAACCATAGAAACAAAACAAAAGAAAAAAAAATAAATTAGATATAACAATATCTAACACAAAAATTACCTACTATGGTTGGTTGGAAGAAATTGCCATTAGGCAATAAGCTCACCGTTATACTAATTTTATGTACAGAAAAATTCAAATATAAAAAAAATATTTATTTTTTAAAATAAATTAAAACACACCGCAATGCGAGAGTGTAAGTACCTACCTACTTATATTTGATTTTTTTTATTATTAACATGGCATTCATTGATTTTAGGCGGAACGAAGTTCACCGTTCGCCGGGTTATCTAGTATTATGGTACCTACATACAAAAAAAGATATAAAAAAAATCCCAAGTCTATGTCTATGCCGACTGTTGGATTCAGCTCTCCTTGTCCTATAGACCCTTCTGTCTTGTACTATGTCACCTAGCCCATGTCTGCAATAAGTTTCGTCTTTGTACGATCCAGGAATTCTTTGGTCTTCTTCTCTGGAAGACTTAAGGAAGATCCATGGAGATTTCTTGGTTTACCATGTGGTCTGGCGGTCTGCTTTCAACGTGCCCGTACCATCTCAATTGTCTTTCCTCTATCTAACTATGTATATCAATAGCGCCTAGGTTTTACCATTTCAGCAGTTTCCAGTTGCAGAGTAGAAGTTATACCTATATTTTCCATCATTCGGAGCCATAGAGGTAAAAAAATACTTCATAAGGAAAAATCCAAGAAAAAAATTGTTAGGTACTGAACTTGAAAATATATAAGAAATACATACATACATACATACCATCACGCCATGTCCCTTGCAGGGTAGGCAGAGAGAACCGAACGCCACATATCTTTCTATCCTGGCACGCATCCCTCGCCTCATCCACATTCATGCATCGTCTCATACATGTTCGTCTATTGCTCACACTTGTAACATTTCCGTCTTTCAAAATTTCGTTCACATGGTCGTGCCATCCCTTTCTTGGGCGTCCCCGATCTCTCATTCCATTCCTTTCTGCTCTGTATATTTTCTTCGTCAGGCGCTACTCATTCATTCTCCCCATGTGACCAAACCATCTCAATGTGTTCACTTTCATTCTAGTAATGACATCTAGTAATGATATCAAAATACAATAAAAATAAAAAAAATATGTCAGTATTAGGTACTTGGATATATTGCCTCACTACGCAAAAGCCTGTTCCGAGGCAATAGCTATTCAAAATGAGTAGATGTGCAAGTATTTAGTCAGTCAAAATTTAGTCCGTGCGTATTGTTTGTACATATATTATGTATGTTGGTTGGTGGGACATGAGTGAGATCCGTCATTTCAAAATATGAGTAAGATCCCTCTCACACTCTTCTCTGCCCCTGTCCAATAACCACTTTGTTACTAATTTGTTTATATTGCTATTGTTTGGTAGGAGTACTTGAAGTAAGTCAGGTATTATTTCATTATATAATGTAATGTCTCTGTGCAAAAGTAGTATGTACAATTCTTGGATGTAGCAAAGTTCTGCTTCTTGTGTTTAACGTCAGTGTGTATTGTGGTGAGTATTTTGATGGATCGTTATGCATTATTTTAATCATTGTCTTAATATACAATTTTCGTATGTCCAACACTCCAAATTCTTTAAAAATTTGATTAGAGGGGTATCTGTATAGTTTACGTGAACTTAATAAAGATAAGATTTTTGAGCCACTGTTATTGCATGGAGATTGGAGATATGAACATGTTAATTATTTACATTCATGAGACAATTATAATTTTTAAGGTTGGAACTGTGGAGCAAATATTAAGGGCAGCTCGGAACTGAAAGGGATTCGCCAGGGTGATCGCCAACGTCTGGGTCAACAGGGCACCAGAAGGAAAAGAAGGATATGAATATATCTTTTTTTAAATTTATTTTGTACCTATTGCTTCTCGATCAACAAGCTTATAGACGCTTTGATTGCCTCCCAAATATAAAAATGTACAACAACGACATGATTTATTATATTTTGTCAAAATTACGTCAGGATATAAAATAATTATTAAACATCCTGAAGAAATATTATGATTTAAATATGTTATATACAAAAGAGGGAAGGTACCCTGGAATCAGTTCAATTTGATTTAATTTCAATGAAAACATTATACTTACTAGTATTGAAACAGTGGTCATCTGCAAGTTTCTGATTACTAAACTTCCATTTCAGCGTCTGCAGTTTGAATGCATCAACTTCTTATCTTATACATTAACTTCTGAGGCGTGGAAGTTAAATAGACACCTTATTTGAGTCAACATTAAATTGGTGACTAGTATTTCTAGTAATGCACCTACTAACATACGTACCTTTACATGTATATAAATATATACAATATTTTTTTGTGAGAACGTGTAATATTTTGCAGAAACATTGGCGTAAGTTTCATACCGTCCGTTCCATTTCTTAAAAACCATTGCTATCTGAATGACTTCTTACACTATACATAGTAGGCTATATAGTATTATTATTTATTTAAATGGCACTTGTAACCTCAAATGAAGGAACATTGGCCAGAGTCAAGTTTGTTACAAAATCGTGCATTTGTTAATTACAATAAAATAAACAACAAATTATAAAATATGTGGGAAACCAAAAAAAAAAAAATATTAATAATTAATACTGAAATTAAAAATTTAAAAAGTTGTGAAAAAAGTTTTGTTTTTAAATGGGAAGTAGAAAATGAAATCACAATTTGATGTTATTCTGTCTGATAAATTTTGTAAGAACATTAAGTACTTGAAATTTATTAAGGCTGAGTAAGGAGGTGATATTATGAGGAGATAATATTTTAAATTTAATCAGATGTGTTAAAGATATTGGGAACTTAGATGTAGGGCAATTGAAAAATATGTGATCCAAGCTGCCTTCTTCTTGGCCACATTGACAAAGAGATGAGTTCTTAATACCCAACCTTGCTAGGTGAGAAGGGGAACAGCAGTGTCCGAATCTCAATCGGCATATGACGGAAGATTCATGTCTGCTACAACGAAATTTGGAAAACCATGGTTTGATGGGGATAAATTTTTGAATCGATGCATATCTTGAACCTTTTGAAATTGAAGATAAATTATAGTGTGTATTCCATTCATTCAACATATAAGATTGAACAAGAGGAAGGATGTCATGAATCAAATTAAATTTGTATCTGTGAGGATCACCCGATGAAATAGCAAATCTAGCTAAATTATCAGCTCTCTCATTACCAATAATGCCACGGTGACCTGGAATCCAGGCAATAGCTATTTCGAGATCTTTTTTTTTCATATCAAAAATAATATTTATAATATGCAATGACAGCCAATTGGCAGGGGAATCAAAAGGATTTTGTGAAATTGATTGTATAGAGCTTAGGGAATCAGAAAATAATTTCCCCAGTACCCTCAAGAGATACGTCTTTGAAATAAGGAATAATTTATATTTACGTCTTTATTCTTTTGCATGCGTTTTTTTGAAATTTGAATTTGTTTCATACTATTCTTGTAAAATTAGTTTTAACAAAACCCTTTTTTATTTTTTTGTTGTAAGTAACTAAACTACAAGGCCTATGAAGTAGATTTTTACTTCAATCGAAAGAAAATATGAAGATCTACCGGCTGAGTTTTTAAATATAATAATATTTTAATTATTATTCTTTCTATAAAAAACTCTAAATTTTTGCTTTTATTCGCGAATAAAATGTTGTATATCACATATTTGGTGATATACACTATTGCTTCGTGTTTCATACATTAGAAGGTAATAAAGCGTGCATTTTTGTGTACATCCGTATACTCGGGGTATACAAGGGACTTAGAGTTGGATAGAGTTATTAAAGTGGCTTATTATGGTTGCAATTTTAGTGTATACAGAGCTATAAAGTGAAGTAAATAACCCTCTGACATACGTTGAACGCAGAATTTCGGAACCTTCAGTGAATTGTGCTTTTATAAGGAGACATGTATAAGGAGAAGGAAACGAAGGAAAAACTCAAGTATGATTTCAAACAAATACACCATTTCGGTATTATTCTATTGAAAATAGGCAAAAATAACGGAACTCCACATTATCTTCTCTCGACATTAAATTGATACTTTACTTACTTACTTTCCGTGTCCGGGTTAAATTCTGCCACTCCAGTAAGCCGCGACTTTTATCGCTTTGTCATTGGCCATAATCAGGTCCCTAGGTGTACCTACAGCCTCCCCTCATCAGTGGACACATCAGTTGGTGGCTGTCATCCTGGGTTTCGCCACAATCACAATTAACATCGTCATCTGCAGGAAGGTAACCCCAGCTCTTCTTCTTGCATCGAGTGAAACCAGATCTCAGCCTATTGAGGGTAGTCCACATAGAGTATGGGAGCTGGTCGCCCAATCGTGTACCCTCTTGTAAGTTAGTCTGTGACGTCGCTCCAAAATCCAGTTTCCGTAGTTCTTCTCTCCGTTGCTGTGAGGTCTCAACAGGAGAGGTAGTTTAAATAAAACTATTTATAGACTGTTTTCTATCCTGGCACGCATCCCTCGCCTCGTCCACATTCATGCATCGTCCCATACATGTTCGTCTATTGCTCACACTTCTAACATTTCCGTCTTTCAAAATTTCGTTCACATGGTCGTGCCATCCCTTTCTTGGGCGTCCCCGACCTCTCATTCCATTCCTTTCCGCTCTGTAGGTATATTTTCTTCGTCAGGCGCTCCTCATTCATTCTCCCCATGTGACCAAATAAATGTGTTCACTTTCATCCTAGTAATGACATCTTTCTTCATCTTAAATTCTTTCCTTATGTCCTCATTTCTTACCCGGTCATACATCGTTCTATTACAAATCCTTCTTAACGATCTCATTTCAACTGCATTTATTCTACTTTCATGCGTCTTCTGCCATATCCAGGTTTCACTTGCATACGTCAACGTTGGCACTACGATGGCGTTATGAATGGCAACTTTGGCATCCTTTGATATGTTGCGATCATTCATAATTGGTCTTATTGCTCCATTCTCTCTGTTTCCTGCCATAACTCTTCTTTCGATCTCTTTATCGAGTAGTCCGTTCCGTTGAAATATGCTTCCCATGTATACATATTCGTCGACTTGCTCGAGCCATTCGTTCTCTACTCTTATTTTACACGCTGTTCTGCTTTCACTCTTTTCAAAGACCATTGTCTTTGATTTGCTGGCATTCATTCTAAGTCCATTCTCTATACATCCTTCATATACCATACTTACAAGATACTGTAACAGTCATTAATCGGTGACTTTGATTGTTTTTACGAAACGAGTCTTAGGTAAGTACTTAGATTCCGTGCACAGACACGTTAGAATCAACAAATAGATATTGATAAAACTTAACCAACAACCCTTTTGAATGACGTATTGAACATAAGTAGATATCTGGGTACCTATTCCTACCATAACATTACATCTAGGTATATAAGTATCTACATCACGCTTTTCATCCCCTCAAACCTTTATGGGTATCCCATCATTCTTGGTTCTATCTGGCATGGGGTCTTGATAATAGTGTGAGGGAATGGGGAGCCATGGCACAGTTTGTGATATTGGTATGAGGAAAGCCCATCCAAAACACACTGTACTTAATAGAACAACAATTCCCGGACTGCCCCACATTATCGAAATGTAACACAAAAAAATAAAAACAACCAAAAATTGATCGATTTAAGCAATAAATCTTAAAACAAACTGTTTTTTTGTTGTTTAGAATGTATAAATGGCGCATATTTTTGAGTTTTTCTACGCCATTTCGAGTGGTTCTTCTTTGAGTTTATGTCAGTTTGATCTAGATCGTGTCTACACTGGACGTAACTCACGGATAATTAGATGAGTACAGAGTGCCCGATAAGTTTATCTCGTGGAACACACAATTTAATTACTGAGTCTCTAATCTAGCATGTATTTCCAGAACAGAATATGTATTTGAAACTTCCTGTATAAGTAAGTTTATGCTATAACATTGAATACGTATTATGTGTACCTATAAATTATATCGAGTGTATATTAGGTAAATATCCGAACTTTATTTATACTTTATGCCTAGAGACTAGCTAAATTGCTTAGAAATGCGAAACCTGCCTTTATTGATTCAACTAAACAGGCCAGAATTCATTTAAGACAAAGCATGTTGATAAAAAATATACTTTATAAAACGGTCTTATAAATATTGTCTCACATGAAAAATTAAAAAAAATAATTATTTAAGTTAGTGTGTATATTTAAAAATCTATTTATTCAACCCCCGTGCTGTGGCAAGTTTTTTGATATTGTGCCGGTGACGCAGCGTTCAGAGTTCATTTCCCAGCAATAATCATTTACACTTAAAAAAATATCAACAACCTTCGTGGCTCAGTTGGTTAGATATCTGACTGCTGAGCCAAAGGTCCCGGGTTCGATTCCCGGTGGAGACACAGTTTTTAATTGTGTTTTCAGTCTGGATCTGTGAGACGATTAATATCGTAAGTCTCCAGAATGTGGCAACTTGTTATTGGGTGCGTGTTAAATTAATATTTGACATAGTACCTGTTAGTTGCCCGAGAAGCAATATTAAATAAATAAATAAATAAACAACTGAACTGGCACCTGCGTTTTAGTAAAACCTTTGTTATCAGTAATAAAGATTTATCTATTTATGACTATACTGTTTGGCTGTGTGCACAAAACATTTGGTTGCACAAAACCAAACGTTTTGTAGTCACTATAGTTCGGTTAATTTTAACGTGAAGTTTTGTTACTATTAAAAAAAATTATTGCAGTTCTTACATATTATGCTAATACAATCCTTATTCAAGGTAACATACGAGCGCTGATTGAGCGTTCAGCCACCAGATCCTTTCTTCTGTTGCAGAAGTGGGTGCTGCTCTACTGATACCTACTCTTTCTGTTTTTACAGGTTTGGTTCCCCTAGATTTGGAAACGCAGTGATGAGCTTCAATTTACAACCTGTATATCCAGACATTACTCTCTGTACGTGTTAATTAAACCAGCAATCGTGGAGTGATTGAGAACATAGCCTAGAGTTCTCTTCAAGACAACGACGCTTGTTGTCTTCTTCCGTGGGCAGACTGACATTTTTATTTCTTTCCGGTATGAGGACTCGTATTTATTCTTCTTGGATTATCACTGATTATTAGACCACGGAATTACTTACTGGATACGGTAGTTTCAAATGCTATATTTTTCGTTTTCACTCATCCGATACGTCCTACTCACGTCTGCTTTGTGATAGCCCTGATCAGACTTCTGAGCATATCTTATGGATTGCATTAACTTCTCCGTTTCAACATTCCGACGAGAACTCTACAACGATGTTTGAGGGAATTTCTTTGGACCCATTTGACATTCGGACCTTGTAGCCACGTAGAGTAAACATACAGTTCACTATTATCTTCACATCTAGTGAACGATGAACCAGCTGTTCCCAGCTATAATGAGCTCTCTTGGCACTTTAAGATCTGATAGGTTTTAGAGTTATTTGGACTCTTCTTATGTTCTTTATGAGTTCTTTTTGATTTTCGCAAGGGGCCGTTATTACTCCCCATAAGCAGACGGGGTGGTAGTAGTGGAAGAAAGTTCTTACACAAGGGTGATAGATAGCGCAATCTGCGCTACAGTATGTAAGGAAGTGCTTCATAATGAGAATAATAATTATGTGTGTACGGAAAAATTCAAATAAAGATAATTTAAAATTAAAACATTTGCATTTAAAGAAATATATAATATTACTATGTCAGCCTTCGTGGCTTAGTTGGGTAGATATTTGCCTTCTGATCGAAAGGTCTCGGGTTCGGTTCCTGGTAGAGTCACAGTTTTTAATTGTGTTTTCATTCTTGATCTGTGAGACGATAAATATCATAAGTCTCCATAATGTGGCAATTTGTATTTGTGTGCATGTTAAATTAATATTTGACATAGTACCTGTCAGTAAAATAAAATATAATAGGGGAGATAGTAAAAAGTGTCTATGGTACCACGAAAGAGATACAAAAAATGAATGCGAATGTGTTAAATTAGAAAAATATCGATTTAAAATACAAAAATCCGTTAAAAAAATCTTTATTTTTGACATTATATAGGTACCGAATTCTGATAATTATTTACTCAATTATTTTCAGTGCAGTATAAAAGCGCGTTTTGAATATAGGTACCTATAATATACATATATGCATATGTTATATGCATATTTTCTGTAACTGTTTGTATTCCTAAATGAATAAATAAATAAATAAATAAATAATTAAAATACTGCATGTAATTATAGGAATTGTTCACAGAGTTTTCAAAATTTTGGAGGACGTCAAAATACGTATTGAGAGCATGGTAGAGGTATCTTAGAAATTTACCTGGTTGAGAATTGAGATACTTGCTTAAGTTGTGGCAAAACACAACATGAGTGAAGCAAAAATAATTATTATGGTATTTATATAATTTAACTTACAGGAGATAGAGTGGCGAGTTTCGAAATTCCCATTAAGAATTAATAATTAATTTATTTTATAACACACAACCAGACATGTAGGTACCTACAAAATACAAAAATATCAGTAGGTAGGTACTTATAACTTATGTATAATATAATGTGTATCTTAGTCATATTCTTTCAGAGTTCTATTCCCAAAGAAGTGTCATATTGTGAAAATTGTCATATTATCTTTACATTAAGTTACATTTTGTTTTACATTTTTTATAATTTTTTGTAGATTCTTTGTTGAGTTTTTTTATTATGTAAGCAAAGAGCTGCTGCTTTCCTAAAACTAAGCTTCTAGCTTCAATTAGGAAAGGAAACAATAATTATTTTCATAACATGTAATATTGTAAGTAGGTATGTAATTTGATAGTCTTTATGTATATTAAAATAAAAAAACAATAATATACTCGTTATTTTGGTTGGTGCTCCGGTAGTGGAAGGATTGGCCGGCATTCTGCCGTTTCCAGGGACGCCCGGTTGCTTTTCCGAAGTTAACCGAAACTCAATCTACGTGGAGGCTCCTTCCGTGTCCCCTAACGAACACGATTCCACTAGCGAACACTAGTGGAATCCGAGTGGCTGATTATTGGGGGCTACGAATATGATGGTGTTCCGGACACGGAAAGTAAGTAAGTAATAATATACTTACACGTATAAAAAATAATTCCTCATGCAATTTTAATAAAACTTTTACCAACTTTAAAAATTTT
Organism: Molanna angustata; assembly: GCA_963576475.1. NCBI lineage: Eukaryota > Metazoa > Arthropoda > Insecta > Trichoptera > Molannidae > Molanna > Molanna angustata. Next base: position 11,268,636 of record OY754975.1, read on the forward strand.
GATATACTAGTTGCATGTAACACATGAGATCCAACTGTCGATAGCGATAGTATGTATAGTTGAAGAATATGTACCAAAACTATAAACCCTTACATATATACACGCACACACACACACAGACACCCTTACATATATACACGCACACACACACACAGACACACGAAATGTTCTACTCCGAATTCTGAGTAAATCTGTGTATGGAACATATATGCTGCGAAGCCTCTAAGTTGGTGTTTTTTGACTTCAAAGTTGGAAAAGCCGTGAAAAAAGTAGACCTCTCCATACAATTCTCGCGTATTCTGGCTTGATACATTGTCGATATGTTAAGAGAACAAAGTTCTCCTGAACAAATCGACAGTTGGATAAATCACAAGGATTTCAAATATTACATATCACATTCATCCATAATCTATCTCACATACCTACATATATTCAATAAAACACATATAGTATTTTGTATTTGTCATTTTTATTTATTTTTATGTCAAAATTATATTTGATACTCTTATGTGAAAACATGTTATTGGGGTACAATGAACTGATTACATGAAAATTCTTCGAAACACAATTGTTCGAATGCGCAATTGTACGAATAACAATTTTTCGAAAATCAGTTATCAGAATGACAATTGTCCGAAAGCAAATTATTCGAACTAACATTTGTTGGAAAACCAATTAACCGAATTTAATATATTTTTGTGTCATTATGTTGCCTCATTTGACATATTTGTTGCCAGTAAAATATATTCGATGAAGACTATTATTACTTGTTGTATTATTGTTGGGTACGTATGCTTGCACATTTTTAATAACTGATGTTTGACAGCGCGGGATAGCCTAGTTTGTACACCAGTTTATGTTTATCTAGTATTCACACCAGTTTAGTTATTTTATTTTAATATTATAGTTACTTTTTTTAAATATATAATGCAACTGGCTCACGCCAGTCGCAATTATAACTACAAACAAACCTAACCAACCTATTTTTACCAAAGTTTTGTAGGTTTAGGTTTCAAAAAATAGGTGTACATCCTAGGATATCTGACAGCGCGCAAAGAGTATATACATAATACCTTACGGATAACAGCGCGGTGCGTCGGCCGCGTCGCCATGTTGTTTATTCCATAGATTTTTATTAAACATAATATACTATGTAGATGTAGTACTCCGTGCAAAAAGTGAGTCATTTGTTTTCGATTCATACAAAATTTGCTAACTACGACATCTAGTATATTATAATAAAAATCTATGGTTTATTCCTCTCACAATACTACCAACATGACGTCATAAAAATTCGAACAATTGTAAATTCTGATAATTGTGTGTTCGGAAAATTGTTTTTCGAAAAAATGTGATTCGAATAATTGCCATTCGTAAAATTGATTTTCGTAAAATTGAGCATTCGAATAATTGTTTTTCGAATAATTTTCCTGTCACCCAATGAACTAGGTAATCATTTTTTTTTATTATCTTAAAATATTCTTTACTTATAACATTGTAGGTATAGGTACAATTTGTTTTCCAAATAAATGAAATAAAAAAAATATTGGTTATTCATCCTAATCTCAACATTTGCGCAGGAAGTGTTTTTAATAGAAAGTTCCGTTTATGTATACCTATTGTGTATAAAGTGTACCTACCTACTCAATAATCGTGGATGGTCTGGATCGATGACAAAGTTCTCAATCTTGTTTTGATTGTTCTAAATTAAATTTTTTCTTAATAGGTAGTAGTTACCTAAATTATAAAAAAAATCATAAAAATGTCACGTTTTTACTAAAAAACTAGTGAAGCCCCGGCAAACTTCGTATTGCCTGTATAATTAAAAATGGTCCTTCATTACCACCCGTCGCTTCAGACCCTTCAGTACCTACCTCCCGTCCCTTCAGTACTTCCAATCCCTTCAGTACCTCCCGTCCCTTCAGTACCACCCGTCCCTTCAGTACCTCCCATCCCTTCAGGCCCTTCAGTACCTCCCGTCCCTTCAGTACCTCCCATCCCTTCAGGCCCTTCAGTACCTCCCGTCCCTTCAGTACCACCCATCCCTTCAGGCCCTTCAATACCTTCAGTACTTCCGTCCCTTCAGGCCCTTCAAAACATCCCGTCCCTTCAGGCCCTTCTGTACTTCCCGTCCCTTCAGGCCCTTCAGTAGGTACTTCCCGTCCCTTCAGGCCCTTCCGTCACTTTCAACACCTCCCGTCACTTCAGACCCTACAGTACCTCTCATCCCTTCAGGCCCTTCAGTACCTCTCGTCCCTTCAGGCCCTTCAGTACCTCTCGTCCCTTCAGGCCCTTCAGTACCTCTCGTCCCTTCAGGCCCTTCAGTAACTCTCGTCCCTTCAGGCCCTTCAGTACTTCCTGTCCCTTCAGGCCCTTCAGTACCTCCCGTCCCTTCAGTACCACCTGTCCCTTCAGGCCCTTCAGTACCTCCCATCCCTTCATTACCTCCCGTCCCTTCAGTAGGTTAAGAAAAAGTTTAATTCCCGAAACAATACTGGGAAGACCTGCGAAGAGATGAAAGGACAGTTGGACCTTTTTTTTCCAGGATTCTCCAACTTCATAGGTAAAATGACCAAATACACGATAAAGAAGAGGAAAAAAGTTTGAATCCAGAAACCGTCCTGGAAGACCTTCGAAGAGATGGAAGGAAAGTTGGAGCTTCTTCTCCCAGAGTATGAGGTCATTTTAACTTCATAGGTTAAATGACCTAATACCCGATGAAGAAGAAGGAGAAGAAAAATGTTTTAGTTCAGAAACCATCCCGGGCATACGCTCGACAATTCACCAAAGTTTCATTGCAATGGGATGAACGGTTTAGGAGCGCATTCAACACAAAGATACATTCATACATAGATACAAACATTCAAATTTATAATAGTTATAGACAGCATCAATTTCTTAAAAATAACACAACTTATCTGAAAAAAATAACACTGATTTCTTAAAAATAACAACACTTCAGAACTTCATTATTAATTTTATTAATTCAGGGGGACATGTCTGGTCCAACCGGCGAAATCAAAACCCTCGCGATTACCTACCTATATCATGGATATAATTATCATAGGTATGGAGTTCTATGACATCTAAAGATATTATAGAACTCCATATGATAATTATATCCATTATATGGGTGATCGTGAGGGTTTTGATTTCGCCTGTTGGACCAGACTTACATACACCCCTAGGCCTTAAATGCGTTTTATACAATCAAATAATCAAATAGCTTGTAATAGGTTAGGTAGGTACCTACATAGCGCATTTTGTTATTTTGTTTGTTTGACATCTGCGCAAACCGTCCCCATCCCCTACGAAATATTTCAAGATATTTGTCGATAACTATGCATTCAACGAATTAAGATAGGTAGGTACTTACATCTGATAGATAAATTTATAAGAAGGTACCTACATACTGAAACCTATGCAGAAATTACATTCCAAACAACCTGATTATAGACAAAAACTAATTATTATACATAACACATAACTATGTACATAAGAATAACTATACATAGATACATAAGATACCTCCAATTTTAACAACCTGCTCAATAACATTAATTTTTTTCATACCCAATCTCTACACTCGTTCAAAATTGCGATAATGCGCCAACTTTGCACTGATAGATAACATAACTCAAAATTCCACTCTCTAGTATATACATGAGTATATGTATGTGTCACCATAATGGTTGCAACACCTTCTTCGTTGATCCTTAAGTAAGTTAGAATCCCATGTTATGATTCTAGAATATAATCCTCTCTGTACTATTCCCTGTATGTTTCAGGTGTGTTCCTATAATTTTGTTTTTTCTCATTTTTCGTAAATTGTATGTTAAGCTTTTAAAATTATTTGATATGATGTCCTATTATTATGTACTGTAGTCTACATTTACTTGTTTTTTTTTTCATTGTTTTTAATATCATTATGCTCTACTGTACTGTTGGATATCCAAAATAAATAAATAAATAAGAATATAGGTATCTATGTATATTGCCACAACATAAGAAACCCCAACGAGAGCGAAATAAACTTCCAAATTTCGAGAAGTTTCGCAAAGAATGCGGGAAAGTTTTTCAGCAACTTTCCGCCTCGCCACGTGATTCAAGAAAATATTTGGAGGTGTCATAACCGCCCGCCGCCGACACGGCAGGGTAGGACCTAATTAATGATTCTAGAACAATCCACAGAAATATTGATACTTATAGGTACCTACATAATATCTACCCGACTTATTTTATTTTTGGTTGCAACCGATCGAAATAATAATAGACAGAATAATTTCCACCTACCGCCCCTCCCGTGCATTTTCCATACTTTTCAACTATTTATTTTCATTTTTATCTTGTTGTGTTTTTTTTTCGTATTTCAGACTTTTTGCTATTTCTTCTCCACCCAACCGAACAGCTTCGACGACGCGCGGTCCCCGCCCACTTGTATAGTCGACTCTGTCCCCCACACGCGTTCCCTCACCGAGACCGATAAAGACGAAAAGATCGTCTCCTAGTAAACATTTTTATTTCACCCAAGACGTACGTATCGACGAGCGCCGTCTCGCTCTGACCAACGGTCAACGGGCGCACGCCGAACTTTTCCGAAAAAACTTTTTCAACACTCTATTTGGACATATTTGAAACTTTTCTTGAGGTTTTGAATTAACAGACGCAAAGCTGATGATTTGGTCGATACGAGAGATGAAATTCTAATCAATTTAATTGCGTTTAAAGTTGATAAAAATGATAAATCCTGGTAGTTGTGGTGTTTCTTTGGTGTTTAAGGTACGCCTCCGTCATAGTGCCGTCTCGCTCGCACGCCATGTGACTTTAGTTCTTCCCTATTCAGCTGTCGTCAAGCAAGCTCGAAGGCTGCTAATTCCAATCGCCGCCTCCGTTAACAATTTCAGTCGCTTTCGGCGTTTTCCACGTAAGCACGTGTGTGCACGTCTCTGTCGTTTCCCGCGTGTTTTGTTTTGAATTGTAAAAAATCGTCGTAAGAAACGTCAAAAGTGGAGGAATACGCGCCAACATCACGTGCGTTGTTTTGAAAATTTATTTCAAATTCGGAACCGCCACAAGTGTTGTCGTTTGTAAAAATCCATAGATTAATAATATTAGCGCGGGGACTAATTAAAAATAATATTTAGAATACTTATCAACTGTGAAATTTTATTTTATAATTAATTTTAGTGTTGATAGTTGATAGATTGATCGTCGGACGCCACGATGTTATTCTATTTTTAAAGTTTATTCAAACACAATCAGAGGAATTGTCTGAATATTTTAAATATTGTTTGAAGTTTTGCGTGTATTATATTCGATTTACTTGCAACATTGTAAGGAACTTGGTGGTGTAGTATTATTCTAATTATAGTTGTGTGATTCCATTGGCAATTTTAATGGATGTTAATGTGTTTAATGAGGACATAAGTTTAATAATATATATAATGTATACCTAAGTATACCTATATAGTTCGGTCGGGAGTTTGTTAATGAGCACTAATTATTACAGTTAGCAGTAGGTATCTGACATTCGCGCTAATAATTATCTTGATGATACCTATTTATAATAAACTGAAGTAAGAACATTCTGGACAGTTGTATGTTGTGTGCCATTTATTTTTAACTACGTGACACTTATTGACTATAATAATTATTTCATTGTCTTGTATATTGAAATAAATTTTGTTAATCATAGCACAACATCGTGTCATACTTATTCTGACGTTTACGATTGTATCTCTGGTTTGAATTAAGTGAACCAATTAAAGGACATATATATTTGGTAAGTTTCACTTAAATATGTATTTTTTAATTCTGTATATTCATTATATTCTATTTTCTCCATTATATTAGTTATATTAAGTTGAAAAAAATAGATGTTTAATAATTTGATTTTTTATATTATTATTTGAATTTTAAATTGAATTTGAGTTATTTAATGTATGTAAAATATATTGCGGAATTTATATCTATAGTAGGTACCTATCTACCTATATTTTTTTAAATGATCGATATCTGCTTTTTTCGAAACACTATTTTTTTATCATACCTATCATCTCCCAATATGTTTTAATTTATAGGTATATATTTAGGGTATACAATGTTAACAAATATATATTGAACACTGGCGTGGATATTATTGCCATTAGGCAATTTCATCCTACCAACCATTTTTATTTATTTATTATTTATTACTTATTATTTATTTATTTATTTATTTATTTATTTATTTATATATTTAGTTAAACACATAAATTTGTCGTAAAAATATTTTTTTCTTATTGATATATATTTTTTTAATATTTTATATAAATAAATTTAATTAATATTGTTCCGTTAATTTTGTGTAATGTGTTATATTATGCAGGTTATAATGTAGGTACCTACTATAATGTTTTGTTGTAGTGTATTGTAACGATACCTACCCCACGGCATAACAGTTTTATCAATATTATAATGTCATATCTTAAATAGAACCTAATATACCTACATATTTACAATTTAAATTTGTTACGTATCAGAATTTATAGATACAAATGTATCGGTGAAGATTCCTTTAATAATATTCTTCAAATATCTGTCACGTCACATAAAATTGTAATTTTGAATCGGTAAATTATTTAATATATTTTTTTATAAAACAGAGTTGTTTTTACATTTAAAGAGTCGAACTTGAAAGAAAATGAAGGGTTTCACATGGAAATGTGAAGAATCGCACGAAGAAAATAACAGGGTTGTCCAATTTAATAAAAAAATAACAGCAGAGATCATAACTTGTGTATTTTTTATAACTAAAAATAACAGAGATTGACCTCAATATGTTAAGAATCTATATATTTAAAAAGCAGGAATAAACATTTTTATATGAAGTATGTTTAAAATAATTTTCTATTGCATTTTAATAAAGTTTGTTCGACGATTAACATTTTACTATTAACATATACCTTTTATTCAAAATATTTTAATGAGTAGGCAATAAGCATTATAATTATCAAACAGTTAAACCTAGGTAGGTATATTAAATAAATATATTTGTTTACAATATCGTGGTTGATGGTTGGTACCCTTCTAAAAACATTATCGTCTTTTTATTTAAAATTTCATTTCTTAAATCCTTTACACACGAGTGCTTGCACTCTGGTAAAGAGAAATATGTTTTTTCTTAGTATGCAACTTTTTCTATATTTTTAGAATGATTGTTTTTATATATTTATGTATTATAAATTCAATAAAATAATAAAAAAATGTTTTTTCTGTACTTGAGTGTACTTATACTATTCGAAATGTTTTTGTTTGCGGAATATTATTCAAGTATAAAAAAATATAAATTTAAATTTGAGATAGTACCTACATATCTACGTACTAAGTAGGTACTTATTTTTATTGTTTATCATCTCTGTAATATAGGTAGGTACTAGTAATGTGTCGACTAGAGGAAAGTAACTTTTTTTTAAATATGTACCTGCATAGGTGTCTAATACAATTTATTTTATTTTTTAAATCCTTACAAAATAGTTACGTAACAATAGGTATATTAATGTTACAAAATAAAAAATATGTATGAATCGCACTAAGGCGAAGCCTGTATGTGGAAAATGTAATCATAATAGATAATTTTTTATATGTGCACACCAGTAAAAAAGAGTTTTATTCAGTCACCAACAGACTCAGATACACCGTTGTGAGTAGTATTTATCTGTTATTTTTTCTAAATTTTTCATATAATTTACCTTCCTGTAATAATCAGATTGTATCATCCTTGAAATATTTACAATTTTATTCTTCACTTTTGCTTAGAATGCTTTTATTTGCACTGAACTGGCTACTTGCGTTTTATCCAAACTTTTGCTATCAGTAGGTAATAAATGTTTATATATTTATGACTGTACTGTTTGGCTGTGTGCATAAAACATTTAGTTGCACAAAAACAAAGGTTTTGTTGTCACTATAGTTTGGTTAATTATTATCTGAAATTTTGTTACTATTTACAAAAAACGAGTGGGTTGTAGCCAACACTAAATTCTCCATACCATAGTACATAAGTGTTCATTTTTTATTCTTGAAAGGTTGACAATCTCTAAATGCATTTATATGAAGAACATTCATATTAGATTCTTAAACAAATATAAGATACCTAGAGAACAAAAGTTTTCACAATACACCATACTACACCATACAATATTTATTTATGACTTATCACTCCAAAGGGTTAGCCTAAAAAATGAACTAATTAAATGTTTTATGTGTGTAGATTAAGAATTTTTTTTATTTGAAATCTGTATTAACTTATTTATTATACATCTAACGATTAAGACTTATGAATTCTGGCAATTGGAAGCCATAAGCGACCTCACGTTCACCGGCATAGGCGTTTATTGTGAAATCTAAATTAAACTTAGTAACTGACAACCCTGTTGTAATTTCCCTGTATTTTCTCAACCCCTCAAGTTGTGTCTGGTTGGAATATTTTCACCCTCCCCCTTTATGCTCTTCATCATCAGGCGTCTACCACTACCCAACCCTTGCCTCACCTTCCATCACTTTCTCTCCCTTCATTACATCATTCCAACCTCTATAGGTATCTACATACATATCGCTCTTTAGATTCTATACCACAGAACTAAAATAAAGACAATATTGACAATATTAACAAGATAAAATAAATCATATTTATTATATTTGGAATGAGAGGTCGCAGACACCCAAGAAATGGATGGTACGACCACGTGAACGATATTCTGAAAGACGAATATGTTAGAAGCGTGAACAACAGAATAAAATGTATATGACGAGGCGAGGGATGCGTGTCAGGATAGAAAAAATTGGCGTTCAGTTCGTTCTGCTTACCCCGCGACGAACATGGCGTGATGGTGTATATGTTTGTATGTACCCATATTTATTTGTAAAATTAAAGATACCGCCAAACTTCTTGTGCTTTTTTATTTATTTATTTTTTATTAAATTATGCGCTCATTAGAGCATTTACAAAAAATTGTTTAACAAAAAAAAATTACATGTGCATTGCCAAAAACAAAAAAAAAACAACAAAATAAAATAATAAAAACAAAAAGTTAAGAAACATAGGCAAGCTAACATTAATAATAAAGAGAAAAAAATACTCTAAATACAAAACTTAAAAAACAATACATGAAAAAAAATCTTGTTTTTTAAATAAAATAAATAAAATTCTCCGACAAAAAAGCAAAACATAACAATTTAAAATTATACTAATAAAATAAATACACAATGAAAATACACCGACAAAAAATAGAAAAAACATAAAAAATAATAAATAAAATAATATAATGAAAGAAAAGAATAAGACAATAATTAAAAAAAGTTACATGTTTGTAAAAAGGATTCTCTGCATCTCCCTCTTACAAAAGCCAAGAATTTTTGATTTTTTTTAACAATTTTTGCCGAGGAGGCGGGCGGTTTGCACACATACATAGGTACCAAACAAACAAAAATGCACACGTTCGTGCCTTGCGCACCCACGTGACTGGGTCAAGTTATTTTCCGATAACTATAAGAATGCTGATAATAAGAACGCGGACAGAGATTTTGAATACGACAGAGAGCGAGACAAGAATATTTCGAATTTCTCCATTAAACGTTCATCAGTTGCCATGTTACGAGTTACGGGTGTGCTTTCGAAATTGATCACGAGATATTGTTTTATATTATATTTAATTTATTACAAATACCAAAAAATAACATATTTAACATAAACTAAAATAAATAAATAGGTAGGTTGGTTGGTTGTCTTCGAGGTGGTAGACTATTTACATATTAATTAAACCAGTGTCTTCTTCTTCTTCAGCCCTCTGTCCTCCACTGCTAGATGTAGGCCTCTTCCATGTTCTTCCACTTCCTTCTATCGGTTGATGCTTGCAGCCAATTTCTACCCCCCACAGCGGCTATGTCGTCAGACCATCTTTTTTGAGGTCTTCCGACGCCTCTCTTACTTTCCCAAGGTCTCCATCTCAATATTTTAGGCCCGGGTCCATCTTGCGGGTTCCTGTCTAGCAATATGTCCCGCCCATTGCCATTTCAATGTAGCTACAAGATCCATGACGTCCGCTACTCTGGTCCTTTTCCTAATTTCCTCATTTCTTATTCTGTCTCTTAGGCTTATACCAAGCATGGATCGCTGTGTGTATTTGAGCTTTTCTACATTTCTTTTTGTAAGGGCCATAGTCTCCAATGCATATGTAGTCACTGGCAGTATACATGATTCATATGTTTTTATTTTCAGACAGATCGGAATCTCTTTATTTTCCTGAATGTGTCTAAGTTTGCTAAAAGCTGCCCAACTATTTCCTATTCTTCTTGGCAGTTCCGCTGTTTGGTTTTCTTTGCCCAGTTTTATCTTGTGTCCAAGATATATGTATTCATCCACTATTTCGAGATTATTATTGTTAACAGTGATGATTTTGTTTTCTGGACTTATAATTTTCGTATTTGCTATGTTCATACATAGACCAATCTTGCTAGAAGCCTCGTGCAATTCATTAATCATTTGACTTAATTCATCAATGCTCTCACCTACAACAACTATGTCATCAGCGAATCTTAGGTGACTCAAATATGTGCCATCTATCTATACCCCTTTGATATCCCAGTTGAGGGTTTTAAATACATCTTCTAGGGCTAGCGTGAATAGCTTTGGCGAAATTGTGTCACCTTGTCGCACACCTATTTGAATTTTTATTTTTTCAGTTTTAGTGTCGTCATCGATTACAACAGTCATAGTTGCATTTTCATATATAAAGTTTATTAGTTGTTTATACCTGGAATCTATATGCTTGCATTTTGGAGTGCCTTGATAATTGCCCATTTTATCAATTGAATCAAACGCTTTTTGGTAGTCAACAAAAGCTGGATGTATAGGTATGTTATACTCTGTTGTCTTCTCTATTAAATCAGAGTAATATGTAGGAAATATGGTATGATTGTGTAGCCCATCGTCTACTAAGTATGTGACAATATAAAATAATATTTTCAAACGATCACTTTCTCATTATAAAAATGTATAAAAATTTCATTGATAAGCGAATTCAGTAAGAAGGCATAATTGCTAAACGTAGCGCAAGCTCATAAAGTGATCACATAATCGATCCGAGGCAGGTCGCAAGCCCTGCAGGTGCCTTGAATTAATATTCCAACTTTGTCTCTATTGAGATGTCAAAAATTTGTCATTAAATAACAATTTTATTTAATCCTACCTAGATAAAAAATAATATATACATATGTTCATATTACCTAACCTAACCTCCAAAAGAGTTATGCTTACATACGATTTGTATTAATTTAATAAAAAAAAAATTACAAAGCTTTATTATTAATTGTTGATTTAGTTTTATTTTAAGCCAGATTAAAATTTAGCGTCGTGTGGCTCATGAATTTTCCCCAACAGTTGCATGTATCAATATAATATATGTAATACCACTTCAATACAATCATTCGTTTGTCGTATAAGCGGTATATTGTTATTCACTACGGAATTATTTAGTTTTTTAGGCATGTAAGTGTTCTTTCTTAGTTAAACAATTGCATAAATAAAAAGAACTCGTTATATATAGGAGCCTACGTGTATTTAAGTAAAAACCTGAATTTTTATGTTCTTCAAAAATTATGTTATTAGTTTTCTTCTCTCATAAAAAGACCATAAATAATCATATTTTCAATTGAGTTTTGAATACCTTTAATCCAAATCCCAATTCGCTACTTCCACCACCACCCACTCTGCATATGGAGACTGAAAACGGCCCCTTCACAGAACGCTAAGTAAACGACAAGAAGAAATGCATAGCACGAAAAGTAGCTCATGAAGCCCTCTAGATCACCAATCTCGGCACCATAGTGCGAAAAAAACAATCGACGAATGTGAATGGAGGATTCACACTCGTGGACTTCAGATCTTTTAAATGAGAAATATCAGGGGGGTAAGTCTGGTTCGACCGGCGAAATCAAAACCCTAGTGATTACCCATATCATGGATATAATTATCGTATGGAGTTCTATGACATCTAAAGATATTGTAGAACTCCATATAATAATTATATCCATGATATGGGTAATCACTAGGGTTTTGATTTCGCTGATTGAACCAGACTTGCCCCCCAGGGGTACGAACAAGATTTCTGTAAAAAATTAACCTCCTGAGAATCAAACAATAGTAAGGCACCATAACTGTGACAAAACTTTTTAAAGTCTTTAAAATTGTTCTTCGATATCACAAATTCCGCGTGACCAATGGGACCTTGAAGAGACCCACGGACAGCAGCGAGGAGCTCCAATCTATAAGAGGATACCATCGGGTGGCAACAATCCCACAGGATTTGTTCCGAAGTTTGGTCTAGGCACTGACAGAACTGACATGAGGCAGAGGAGGCAATATTAAATCGGTGAAGATAACTCTTAAAATTTCCGTGTCCTGTGAAAAATTGAGGAGTCCAAAAGTCAGGGACAACCCAAGAACATCCCAATTAAGAAATTTTAGAAATGTCCTTTTTTTTTGCCCTCTTTCCTAGTCCTCATACTCCAAGTTCTTCTGTCCTCCGAACGAAGCCTTGCCTCCTTGAAATCTCTGGTTATTGTGGAAATCCACGAGGTCAATTGTCTACCTGGTCTTCTGGGCACATCTCTATGTCCATCGTTATCTTATCATATTATCCTGTGGCTGTCTCATAATGTGTCTATATCATCTCAATCTTCTCGGTCAGTTTTTCGCTAATTGGCGCAACTTATGCAGAAACCGCCAAACCGCCACTGATGTGGACGTTCTTCGCCCTGTCCGACAGTGTAACACCGTCAGCCCATCTGATCATTCTCATCTCGTTAGAATGAAGATGCCCAGCACTCAGAGTAGGTCATCTTTTGTCAGACCACCATTTTATACACCTGACCCTTTATTTTCATTTACATTTTCTTGTCACACAAAATACCAAAGAAATTTTTAGCTATTATATTATTATCTGGTTGGTTGGGAGAAAGTGTCTAATGGCAATAAGCCCGCCATTGTAAAATATATTTGTTTATATTATGTACAGAAAGATTAATAAATAAATAAATATTATGTATAAAAAAAAACAAAATATGCAAAAATTCAAGAATACCTTATCATTCCAGTCATGGTCATCATCTACCCTGCTGTGGACCATTTCTCTCCAGGTCGTCATGTCAGCTGTCATACGACTCTGTGTTTGGCCAGACTAGTGTTGTAGCAGGAATATTTTCTTATGTGGTCGGATCAACGCATCGGCGATCTGCATCTCGGTCTTGTAAAAGGCGCTTTTCCAACCATGATAAGCTTTTCAAGGCTGTCTTCCTCTCTACGAGGTTTGTCCAAGAAACTTGAATACACGTTCAAGATATAGAGGCAATCAACAAACTCACAGTGATGCGTCTCAAGTTCTTGAAGAATCAAGATGTTTGTTCTTCTTGCTGCCAGGGAAAATTCGTCGTCCTTGTCCATCACCACATTTCAAACGTATCTATTCTGTCTCTATCTCTAGCCCGTAGAGTCCACGAACACAACTGTGCAAAAATCTTTACCTTCAGGTTTCTGAATATGTTCCTACATTTTCATATTTTGCCTGGGTTGGTCATAGTACTCGTTGGCATTCCTATACTTCTCATGATTTCGGTTTCACATTCACCTTGGTTGGTAATAGTAGACACCAGAGAAACGAATTTACCAGCCATTTCTAAATCCGAGAGAGCTTCTGTTTTTTTATAATTTGTCAGATCGGTCGACAATCATTATTTTTGTCATAGATATATTAATTTTCAGATCTAGCTTTAGGGTTTTCTTCTCTACTCTGTGGAGTAGATCCACCATTTCTAATTCACCTCCGTTGGATTCGAATAGGTTTGAATCGTCCGCATATCTAAGATTTTAAATTTTCTTGCCTTCGTTCGAAACATTTTAATGGCAGTTTTCTAGGGCGTTTCGCATAAGTATATTCGTTATATGCATAAAATAAATCTGGAAATAAAATGCATCCCTGACGAACTCCTTAACTGACCCTGAATTCACGTTAGATGATACTACTTTGACAGTTGCTGTGCTAGCCTTGTACAGATTCTTGATAAGTGATAATTACTAAAGATTATTTGAACATTAATTTTCAGGATCACTGATCCCTCAGAGATCCATAATACTTTGATATGTTAAGTACGTCGATGGAAGAATTATTCCAAATTCCTTGATCAAAGCGTGTGTTTATTTTTTTTAAAGAATGAATTTGTCCTCGTAATAAGAACATATTTACATCCTCATAAATTCCCTAAATTGAGTATACTTGCGTATGCTATAGGTGAACGAAATTGGTAATTACATTTTTTGTCATTTTTTATATTATAATTTACGTAAATGGCGAACACCGTAATAAAATACCCAATTTCCGTCAAGTCCATCTTCAAATGCTATTATGTTCGCATCAGACACTCATGCTAGAAACCTTAAAACACATACCAATACACGTCTATATCTTGGCTTAGGAGTGGGAATTACATGACTTTTGGTTCTCCAGGACGAGTTAGCAAAGAATTATGTATGGATTAGTGCATAAAAAGCATGATGGTATGCATGTACATATGTTTGGAGATTAAGTACTAAATTCAATTTTTATAAAAATTGTTAAAAAAAGTTTGAGTAGTAGGTAGGTACTACTAAAACGTATATATTTTTATAGAAAAATATATATTTTTTATAAAAATTGTCTGTTTGGGGCGTTTCTGAGTTTTTCGATATTTTCAAAAAGTTTGGAAATAAAGGCAGTTAAACACATAAATTCATCATAGAAAAATAAAATGTTTTTCTTAATAAAAAATAATTTGAGGAATTTAAAAAAAAAATAATTAGGAATTATGTATTTATCTTAATTCATACCAATGAAGTTTTTGAGATATATGGGAAAATAAAGCATAAATTCAAAAGTTGATAACCCTTGACTGAAACGAAATTCGAAATTCTGAGTATAAAAATGTTGTCGGCTTAATATTGTCTATACTTTCTGAAATTTTAGGCTCTGTGAATCAAGCGGGTCAAAAGTTATAAGGGGGGAAGGATACACACACTTAATGTTCTGAATTCTGAGTAAAAATATGCAATCAAACGTCACAAGTTCGAATCCTGCCACGACCGATTTCGTTCACCTATAGAATAAACATTTATGCTTAGTAAAGGGGTTATATAAGGATGTAGGTATATACGTACTTATTTCAAGGACATATTTATTCTTTATATATAAAAACACGACGATAAATCCAAAAATTTGTCATATGTGGTAAAAAGGTCCCAAAAAAACGTCATTTTTATTGATTAACTTGAGATTGCCTATACCAGTGGTCGGCAAACTTATTGGCCAAAGAGCCAAATATGTACATTACAACGATTCAAAAAAATTCTGAGAGCCAAATCTGTTTTTTAATTTAGTAAACCTTTATTATAATTTTAGACCTGTATTAAATTACGGGTACCTACACTGAATAAAACTTGATTTCACACTTGATAAAGATTTATTCGTTATTAAGCAATAATATGAAAGAAAAGTAGGTATCCATAAATTTAAATCATGACAATGAATGACAAACACTTAATGCGAACAATGTCCTTGCATCTCCTTGGAAAGTTTCAATAAGTCAGGTTTGTATGTTGTATTTAATTTTAGGCATGATTCCAGGTTCTCATCAATAAGACAACTTCTCAGTTTACTCTGATAAAGTTCATGCTTGAAAAAGATTGTTCGCATGAATATGTAGAACCAAAAAGGGAAAGAACAGCAAACGCGAGTTTTTTCAGCTGATTGTAAGAGTCAGTAATACTATTCCAGACGTTGAAAATGATCATGTCTTCCTTCTCCAGGTCTTTCAAATCAGACCACTTGTGTTGTGAACTAAGATCACATTTGTTCTTCTCCAATATTTCCAAATCAATACAAAGACGTTGAAATTTAATATTGTCGCTCCGAAGTGTACGTGTGTGGGGGTCTATTCCCTCGGCGCGATGCGCCTGTCCGGGTCCGTGGATATTTATGCGCGGCAAAGTGCGGCTCTGGAGCCGCACTTTGCCGACTCAAATATTAAGCAATGAAAACAGAACAGATTGTCAACATAAAAGATAATTTTCGTGTACAGATACATATAGTAAAAATTAAATACATCTAGTATACAGAGATAGATATACAAAAGTTTAAAATTACTTGGAATTTTTCAGGAAATAAGTTCGAGGAACATGTATTATAGTCAATGTAGGTATATATTGAAATAATAGTTTAAATTTTAATTATTTCGAATATTGGTAGACGTATTATTTTAAAGAGTTATAAAAAGAGACGTTTTGATGAGCCTCGTATTTAAAAATAAACAACCAGAATATTTTTAATATAAATTTTAAATAACCATTTTTTTAATCAAAAACTTAACAAGTTTGAAAAAGTTTTTTATATAAATCATTAGTCTCTGATAATAATTGAAACAACTATTTTTAAAATATGTTGATTAATAAGCGGCTGTCTTTAACATATTTTCGATTAACAATTTATTTGCAAAAAAAAAAAACATCAACCTGAATTTCAAACATACTTTTAGGCAACCTGCGTAATAACGATAAATAAATTATAGCGTATAGTCTTACATTATAAATATTAAAGATGTTGTAAAAATAGTATTTAGTTAAAAGGTGTTTTTCGTTAAATTAAATACCTATTTTAATTTCGCGGGCAATTCAACACGGTAGTCAACCAATTATTAAACATACATATTTTTTAACAAGCTCGTTATGTTAATTTTAATTGTGGCAGTAAGTACTAATGCATGAAAGTACTTACAATTTAATTAATTTTATAAGGTACGCGGACATGTTATAGTTTAGTGTCTATTATATTATTATTATGTATGGTGATCAAACTCGTTTATAACTAGTTGACATAAATTGTTTTACTTGTGCTCAGTAAAATACTTATCAGATAAACTCTAATTATGTTTGTTATTAGTTAGCTCATTACATTCATACTTAACATTGCAATACTAGGGATGTGCATAAATTATACTATGCTCAATGAGTACTTACCTACAATAAGTGTTGGGTTTCATTATTATAATGACATACGATATCAACATGCCTTAGAAATATAAATTATTTGTAGTTAATTAGCCACATCGAAACGGGTTTTATTAACAAAAGTGTAGTGATGTCTAATCGTATGGAAAATAGAACGCATCAACCGCTTATTTTATTTTATTGGTTTTCTTTTCCATCTCAACAATATTTACCATCTCAAAAAAAAGTTATCAACTGTGTCATTACTTATATAACTTTTTTTATTTAACTTAGGTATATAATTTTTTTTATTTATTACTTACTAGCTTTAATGTCCCGCCGTTGGCCAAGAATGTAAATTTTTGAAGGAATAAGCAATCGTTTTTTATAATATTGTCATACAATTTTTTTGCAAAATAGGGCAATGAAAAGGGGTTTGAAATTTTCGCAACCCATTCGTTTTTATTGCATTCAAGTGTGTATAAAGTATATACAATTATTGCACGCATGGACTATGGGAAATGGTTTTAAATATGACTGATTATTAACGTTGTAAAGAGTGCAGTATTGGCTACAAGCCCAATTTTTATATATTGTAATTTAATGCAAATAATGTGTATTAAAAATTTTAAAAAATAGTAAGTTATTGACGACCAATTTTTAAGGATAGGGAGGTTGTATCAAATTTATAGCACCAGACACCGAAATTTGTAAATTCGGCAATGATAAACGAAATGACTGAAAAAAGTGATATATTTATTTATTTATCTTTATCTTCTTGTACCTTCACATAATTTGTACACAGGCGGGTTTGTTGCTGAATGGCATTTAATTTTTTCCAAATAACCAGAGTTGATGTTAATATACAATAGGTATAATATGTATATATTTACGTTAATTCAATTAAAATAACCATTCTGTCATCACCCGTGTAAAGATCCTTCTATAATTTATTTAATATATATGTACAAATATATTTAAAGGGGTATATTTATATACTATTTATGGAATCATCTGTTGTATATTACACATGCAATATCGTTGTAAATTACACTTAGGTATGCATGTTTTGTAAAAGATGTGCAAACATAATGCATTTACATAATATTAACGAGTAAATCATGCATTATAAAAGAAGGTAGTCAATAAATCATTTTCTTGTAATAATATGCCATATTGAGGTGTTAAATTGAAGTGTTAACACTAGCTTTGCCAAATGGACGCCTTCAGGAACAATACGACTAATAAGAGGATCTATTGAGAATTCATCTTCATCATAATGCGTCCATGGGCTTTGGTTTTCTTAAATATTCGTCTTCTCTGCACCCTGTCCATATTAATCTCTTATCAATTCCAGACGCTATCTTAAGGACTTAGGTAATAAGATCGCTCCATCCATTGGGCCGGTGAGTGACTTCTGGATCTTTTACCTTCTAACGTTTTCTGGGACTCTTGTAGGCAGATTGTCAACAGGCGATTCTTTATTTGCAGTTCATTAATTTTGGACACATTGGTTTTCCTAGCAGTCCATGGTATGCTCAGCATTCTCCGCTAACATCACTTCTCAAAGGTATCAATCCACATTCTCTTTGGCATCCATGGAGTCAATTTCTCTACAGGCACCACAGAGGAAGAAAGAGAAGATAAGAGTCTTGATTAATCTCAATTTGGTTTTTTTACTGATGACACGATCTATATATTCGTATTTTGGTAAAGCGTCCCACCGTATTCTTAGCATTCTTCTCATCCCAACCAATACATCGTCTATGCTCTATCCAAATATTTATTGCCTGCTGCATTTTCAGCTTCATGTTCTAAAAATACCCTCATTCATACAATATTTCCAAGTATAAGATTACGTAAGAATCTCATCTCAGCTACCCACTTATTCGGTAGGCAACTAGCAACAATAATAATACAACTATTCTAATAATAACGTGTATGTCTGTAATATAATGGTGCTGAAAATAGGTTTGCGAGTTTAATCATTTCGCTAATAATTTATTGTCATTGAATGTAGCAAGCAATACCTACCTAATAAGTTTGGCTGCGTCTTAACAATCATGAACGTTCATTAAGGCTAATGAATGATGTAATCATGTCATTTAACTTTATTAATTCAATTAAATGATAATTAACAGAGGATTATTTGATAGTGTACATATGTTGTGGTCAATTCAAGATGGTTGGAAGATGTGTTAACGCAAGGGCGTATAGTACTAGGTACCCATTGCTACAAATAAACGCTAAGAATCTTATAATAATTTCGATACACGTACTTTATCCAACTGTCGATTCGTTCATGAGAATTCAATTCTCTTAATGAATCGACATTATTAAGCCAAGATGCGTGTACGAAGGAAAATTTTGTATGGTGTAGTGGACTTTTTGCATGCTAATAGCACCAACTAGAGGCCTCGTAGCATATACGTTCCCATACATGGATTTTCTCAGAATTCGGAGTAGAACATTTTATGTGAGTTTTGTGTGTCTGTGTGTGTGTCTGTCTGTCCCCACCTTATAACTTTTGACCCGCTTAATTTACAGAGCCCAAAATTTTAAAATATATAAAAAATTACAATCCTACAAATTTTTTATACTCAGAATTGTGAATTTTTGTTTCAGTCGGGGGTTATCAACTTTTGAATTTTTGATTTATTTTTCCATATATCTCAGAAACCGTAAAAGCTAGATCGCTGAAAATTGGTATAAACATAGACAAATACAAAATCTCAAATCAGTTTTTTTTTTAAAAATTCCAGGGTTTGTCAAACGTTTTTTATTAAGAAAAATATTTTTTTTATGATAAATTTATGAGTTTAACTGCCTATATTTCCAAAATTTTTTTAAAATATCGAAAAAAGCCGAAATACCCCAACTAGAAAATTTAATTTTCTATAAAAAATATTAAAATTGTATTAGCACATTGTAAATTTTTTTCATCAATTTTTATAAACATTGAATTTAGTGACGACATTGTTTCATAAAATTTGTATGAAAGTAGCCTACTCACAATATCTAAGAAGACTTAAAAATTTGATACTAATCTCCAAACATACATACATACCATCATGCTGTTTTCACATTCTGGGTAGGATCAAAGGACTGACCTCCATAATATCCTATCTTGACATACATACCTAGGTACATGTGTTGTATAGAAAACCAAATATCTTAAAATATTAAATAATTTGTATTTATGGGTTTATAGTTTGGTACTTATTCTTCAACTATACATACTATCGCTATCGACAGTTGGATCTCATGTGTTACATGCAACTAGTTGTAGATAAATATTTGGCTAAAGAACCAGTGTAAGGCGAATGTAGGAGAATTCTCTAAAACACCCTCGTACAAGAATTCATTAAGAAGAGAAGGTTTTTTAAAAGTTATTTATTTTCATTTTTATATTTAGTTCTGTTTAAAAGAATACAAACAGTTATGTGCATAACATATAGGTAAACATAAAATGATTTACCATTAAATTATTTTTATAATTACAGGAAAAAATAAGTAAATAAATTAATAGTAAAAAAGTAAATGAATAAATAAACGAAAAACAAATAAATAAACATATTAATGAACAGTAAATAAATAAACAAGTAATGCTCAGGAATTGTTATAGAGTTGATAGGTAATATAGAAATCAAAACCCTTATTTTTTTCTAAATAATTTTAATAAACAATAAAAATAAAAAAAAACGTTTTGACTTAATTCCACTGTTTCAAGTAGTACTTGAAAATGTGCTTAGCACGAATCGGGTTGTAGGTTGTGGTCTAAATAAACAGTGGAATTAAGTTATAAACTTTATTTTTATTTTTAATATTTATTAAAAATTTTAAGAAATTTTAAAGGAATTCCACCAAGAACATTCAATCAAAAAAATTAAATCTAATCAAAACCCTTATGATTACCCATATCATTAATATATATGGATAATCACAAGAGTTTTAATTTCACCGTTTGACCGGACTTGCCCCCCCCCCCAGATTTTTGATAGTCTTCATATCGATACACATGTAATGTATCTAAACTTGGATTTTAAGTCTTCATTTTATAGTTCTGCCATTAGTACGTTAGTATACCAATAGCTCATATTTTTTATTTGTATAAAGCATCATTTTATTCATTATACAACACAACTATAGGTACTATGACGAAAAAAATATATAAATAAGACTAAAAAACAGTATGCGCTTCCATAATAAGACTAAAAAACAGTATGCGCTTCCATTTTTACCCTTTTTCCTTTCAGACCATCATTTTTTGTCAATTTTTTGAAAACAATCATGTAATTTCTGGTTGGTTGGAAGAAATTGCCTAATGGCAATAAGCCTGCCAGTGTACAATTATATTTGTTTATATTATGTACAAGAAGATGTAGAAATAAATAAAATAATTAATTTTAAATATATCTGCTTATAAGTTTACAATACCAATTTAACTTTATTTTTCAAATTTTTATTAGTAAGTAAGTATTTTAAAAAAAAATTATTTTGTATTATTTTTTTTTCATAGTAAAAGATCGCTCAATTTGAAACAAATTAAAAACAGTAGAATTATTTATCTCGATAGATTAAACCTATAAGTACATATAGATTACTATGAAGTTGTATACAAACACTGTCATAATCGTTAAAATCAAAAGTTTCCTAATCTTATCATTACAAAGTTAGCAATGTACATAGCTAGCTACATACTTGGTAGCTTGAAAGGTAACCTTAGGTAGGAACAATATCCGGGAAACGCGATATAAATTTTCCGGATTTTCCCGAACAACTTTATCACATCGCGGCGCGCTGTCTTTCAAGTGATGTTGACTGAAAAAACTTTCAACTCGATTTTTTTTTCAAAATATATTCAGACTAGAAAATATTATTTTCGATACCGGGAAAAGTTGTGATTATTTTTCATTTTAATTATTCAACATAATGAGGCTTAATTGGTTTATCGATTTTTAGTTTATGCATTTACAATTTTGAATTTGATTTGAACTTCTTTTTTGTCTCTTTAAAAATATATTAATATCCATTTTTTCAAAATATTTTGAAAAAAAAACGGTAGATATATTTTTTTTCAACAAAATAATATTTTTTTTCGAATAAAAAAAGAATATTTCCTTGTTGAACAAGTACATATACATATTCTTGCGTTTCTTAAAATAAGCACAAATGCTTGTGCTATAGGTGAACGAAATCGGTCGAGGCAGGATTCGAACTCGCGACCATTGGATTACTAGCCCAGCGCGCTAACCGCTCTGCCTTCGACCTATTTAAATAATAATCTACTTAATTCTTTGACACATTGAAAAATACTATTATAAGGGTTTTTATTGTTTCAATTATTTTTATAAATTTCAATTTATTGAAGGGGAACATACAGTAATTTGCAAATTACAAAAGACAATAATGAATGTTAAATATTTGCCAAAATTATTCCTCATCATCATATATAACACTGTGCATAATATCAAATAAAATTACTAAAACATATGTTAATAGTATACTTAGTTTGAAATTAAAGATAAAATACAAAAAAAATAAAAAATAAAAAGACCATACAAGATAAGGAATTCAAAATAAAAAAAAACATTCAAATGATAATGGGATATGTAGGAATTTGGGGGAGTGGGGAGATATATAGGAGTTCTATGCCTCGTATCACTGCTTCATTGCCGATATACTCCTGCGATATTGCGGATATGTGTTATGTGAATATTATATCAGTATCATTATACTTGTATTATACTGCTTACAAATAATCTGTCATTTTAATACGTTTTTGAAGAAATTTTTGTAATGAAGAAAGATACATATTAACAAAATGAATGATAGAGAACATTTTTGATGAATAACGTTTTGATTATATTCAATTCTATTTTTTTAATCATTGAATTATATATTTTTTTCAGATGTAAAAAGATCAGCAAAGTCTTGTCAAAAATTACACACCAATTCTGACACACGTGAAAGGAATAAGAAGTAATGCTTTTACGAAACACAAAATAAAAAATAAAAAAAACAAATCCAAAATATTGATCGATTTGACGTCACATATTTTTTAGATCTGAGAAAGGTTGAAAACAAAACTATCGATTGGAAGATATCTTAAAATAAAGAAACGGATTTACGTTGAAGATATATAAAGTTCTACAGACATCTCGGTAAGAGAGCGACGGAGAAATCCAGAGATTTAAATTATAAAGATTGGTGCAGAAATCGACAAAATAGGTCAGCAAGTGTTTTGGGAAGGTGTAGACACAGGCAGCAAGCTGTTTTATCCCCATTTCAAAACGGCAGCTCTCCACAGAGATTTACTTTTTGCGAATACATCTGGTAAGTTTATTTTTATAATATTGTATAGCTTGTATTTCATTCTTAAGGGGAAGGGGCCATATAAACCTTAACACCCCAATTTCAAATCAAATTCCTCAAATATGTTAAACAGTGTGTTTCTAGAAAAAATACTATAAGTGTTTTCAACATTTCTCTAGTGAATATTCGTCACACAATTTAAAAATTCAATCTTGATTCCTTTAAAAATATATTAAAAATATCCTTTAGTGCCGCATTTTTTTAAATCACTCCATAACTATGTGTCGTAGAGAAATAAATCTTTTATGCGCTTAAAGAGTGCATAAAATCAAAGTGAATGAAGGCATTAGGCGGTTTTAGTATATCATGTTTTCAGTCACTAGATTTAGCGTTATATGTCCTCTTAACGAATTTGTCTACGAACTTTGATTTGTTTATTATTTATTTTATGTAGATAGAGAGTTTATTGATATTCGAAAATTTCTACCCATCAACTAAAACGAAGCCATCGTAGATTTGAGACGAATGAATTAATATATCATGTAAGTATTTATTTATTTTAACAACAGCAGCTAAAAAACGACTGCCTTGTCTTGAACATGTTCGATAGGGGGCAGTGAAATGGAGACGATTTCTGGAAGAGACCAGGGTCCGTAGCGGCCAATGATGGATGGAAAATAAGAGTAAAAAAATACTTGTTTTTTTAGGGAGTCTACCATCACTCCTCATTTCTGTCCTTGGCCTCCGTTCGAGAATTCTGGGAGCCGTCTGTTGTCGCCCTGTCTGTCCATATTATGTCCATCCCATTATCACTTTAATTTTGTCACATGATCCACGATATGAGAAACTCATATCAGCAAGTTTGTTTTCTAGCCAGATTGATTCCTAGGCTCATGCCGAGCGCTTGTTTTTCAATGGACCGAAGTCTGAGTAGTCTGAAATCCTTTTGAGAGATGAGAGTTTTCATCAAAGAACTAGTAGATCTACAATACTTACTGTTTAGGTTACGAGTCAAATATAGTTACATATGTTTACATAAGGCATAATTTATCAAAACAATATTTGATAAATATGTTTGTGTCACCATACCTACTAATTAATATGTCGATAACTCGTTTATTTGGCACGAAAATTTTGTGGTTCATAATTTACATCTGTGGTATGTATGTACATATGTGCTCCAATGTAACGATGACTTGGCTAGATTAGCCACACACTGTGGCAATTAACCATTAATACAGATACCCATCAACTACCAACTATTAGACTGGAGGTGTGTTGATAATTTTACGTCATACTGTTTGTTTTGAGAAATAACTTGTAAACCCAAGTCTCTGAAGCCGTGACGGACGCCGCCATCATAAAAATAAAACGTAATTTTATTATAGTTAACACTTCATTCTTTTAACGAAAAAATGCTCTCGGTGTCCGGTAACCAGATTTACTAGATATTGTTATGAGTTATGCGCTATTATGTCAGGTATTGTATAAATTAATCCCAGAGCGTAATGGTATTTGTAAATTTACTCTTCAAACAAGACAAGGATCTTTTTTTGGGTTGGATCAATCTTCTTTTTCTTCTCAGCCATCTTTCCATGTTAGCCTCCTTCACCTTTTCCCACCTTTCTCTATCCTGGGCGCACCTACGTGTACCATTCATTCTTCTATTTATTCTCTATCTATTTTTAATGTTTAATTTTAAATCTTTATTTTAACTGTCGATCGTCTTTTTTGTTTTGTCAAATTCTATGTATGTAGTTATATTATAAAGATAAATAAAAAATAAAATAAATGTGAGTACCTACATACTAGTTTTTCATAAACTATGGAGAATTTTATCTGGCAACATTCCCGTATTGCTCACACTTTCTCTAAGATTCTGAGTTTTTCTTTTATTTTTTTTTGCAATAATGTATCTATGTACACATAACCCTTCATTAAGTTGAAGAAAAAAGTTCACCTACTTATAAAACTAAGGGAGAGCTCTTTTACGAAAGTCACTAAAGATTCGTCTATGACTTCGGCCAAAAAAGCACCTTCGGGTTCGGCTTGCACCAAAATTATGCCGAATGTATTTTCGGTGTAAGATCAGTACAAGAGATATATTGAAAAGTACGGACCGGCCCAGAGAGAAATGGCGTGATCGTGTGAATACAATTAAAAAAAAACATAAGAAGCTTTAACAATCGACGACTATGTATAAGACGATTCATGAATGTAAATCCATGAATGTGTGTAGTAATATATGCGTTTGGCGCTCGGTTATCTCTGCCTACCCGTTTAGGAATATGGCGTTTAGGCAAAACAATAATTTCAGAGTTTTTATCGATATTTTAATGGTTTGTAAACAGCACCTTCTATTATAAAATTTCCAATCAAACACCAATGATCACACATTTGCTATACAAAGAAATTGTTTTGGTAAAATTTCCATGTCATTTTATTTTTTAACATGGCTATTTAAGGGACAATACCTAGAAGCGCAATACTTAGTGGTAGGGTAGGTGTGTAATCTGCTCAGGAAAATATTAGTTCGGGTTTTGAAAAGACAGAATTTTCAAATATTAAACAGGAATTAGTTATAATAGGTTATAAAAAACAAGTGTAGGGCTTAGTGTAAGATATTATTCAGATCAGGGTTCACAATCAAACAGTGATGATGATTTTTTTCATCGACTTTTAACACAAAGAATTCTCATCATTCCAATTAACATGTCAGAGTTGTGACAGCTAATATTGAATACACACGTTACGTTAATTTATGTTCGCTTCCCATACTCTCTTGCGTTGCCTCGTGGGTAGTATTATTATTATTTATTTTGTAGAGAGAAGCTGCGCGCGCAGTTGTTGATGCTACGAATCAACCTACGAATCCAATAAAAAGTGTATAATTATATATAAGCTTAACACGGGGTTACACACACGTGAATTATTTCGTCTATAATTGTTATTGGATTCTGTTGTATGACAGATAGATTAAATTTAAATAATTACATCTTAATGTCATGTTGTCTAAAGCGTGTATTTTGATTGTGCTTATCTGCTGGTATTATTAAAATCTTCGAATGATAATTTGTCAGACGTTACTTTTCAAAATTATTCTATGAAGGATGTGAAATTGGATAGGCTAGCTTACACCAATCAATAAAAAGATAATTATAATATTTTTATTTAAAATTATTACTTTTTTAATTTAACTACATATTTATCAGCATCATCCTTCGGTGGTATATGGAAAAATATGGAAAAATCAATATTTCATAGCCATATCGAATAAGAAATTTATTTATCAAAAGGCATGTCATTTCTATAATGTCAATCTCTTGGTTAGTATCCCACATTCTGATTTATTCACTGCTAGTCATGATTGCTACAAGAATTCTTTATATAGATGCATAGCGGCGTAAACCTGTGAATTGTTAAAAAAAATATTTATGTGTTGAATTTTTGTTTTTATCTAGCAGATTCTGTTATTTTTCACATCAGTAACTAATTAGGTCCTTCTCCCATCTTTTTTCCTTCTCTTCCATTCACGTCACGGGCAAATGTGTGAAATATATGAATATGTAATAATTTTAAGTATATTTAAATTTATTTTTGTTTTATTGTAGGTAAATACTTCTATGGTTATTTAATGTAATCAATTGTGGACAAAAGTACCAATTTGGTCTCTCTTATTTTCATTTCATAGTGTATTTTTTCTGTTTATTTTATAAGACTGTATTTGTCGCTTAAATAAATAAATAAGATTAGAATTAGTGTAGCATCCATATGTTATAAGTCAAATATATTTATTTATGACACACAAGTCTAAATAAATAAAAAAAGTGATGAATAAATAAATAATAAAATAAAGTGAAGAATAAAAAAAAAAGTCAAAACATGATACAAACACAGGAAATCTCCAAAGACAGGCATTTGTATAGTCAATACTTAATATTTAGATTGGTACAATCACTGTCTGAAACGTGATTAAAATATACGTAGGAATGAAGATATTTTCAATAGTAATTATTTCATTTGATATCTTAAATTTCCCATAAAAATAACCATAAATTGTGGTGTTGAAGCAATTATAGACGCAGTCAGGATCAAACAATCACTTAGGACTTTCAATATGAAGACTCTAAGAGATTGTGTGAGGATCATCAGAGAATATGCGAGACTGAAGACTGTTCGATGGAGCAGACAGCGTTTATCAAACATAACTATAATTTAATGAACCCGATATTGTATAAACAGTGGGATAGCATACAGTGAGACTTTTACTGTCTCTGCATTGCGATCATTTGTATCTGTTGTGTTTCGATATTTGACTAAATTACATTGGCCTACAACGTTTGGGGTGTCATTTGTTTACCCTCTTCATCTTTTCAACTCTCACATCTCATCAACCCTATGTCCGTGACGATTGTCGAGACAGACAAGTTACTTTACGGGTCCGAGAACTTTGCCATTAGGTCATCCAATTTCAGAATACAGCAGTCGCAACTGCATTGTCATTGACCATCATTAAGGGGGGCAAGTCTGGCCAATATCTTAAGATGTTATAAAACTCCATAAGATGATTATATCCATGATATGGGTAAACATGGATGGTTTTGATTCCTCCGGTAAACCAGACTTGCCCCCCAGGTCTTCTGCATCGCACCTCACTGGCATATCTCGACAGATGAGAAGATGTTTTTTAGTCTTATATACCTACTTGTATCATTGGTTCAATTTCCAAAAGGAAAGTAGGAACGGATTAAGATTGTGTATAATTCGAAATTCTATTTTATAATTGGCTGTAAGTTGAGGAAGATCTATGGAGATTGCTTGGTTTTCAGTGTGATCTGGCGATCTGCGTTCAACGTGCCCGTACCATCTTAAACGTCTTACCTCTATCTTACCATGTATATTGACGATAATGTAATATACCTAACAGCAGCCCCAGAACATGTAATACCTAGTGGGGCGTTGTTGATCAATTTATATATATGCATGTATTGTGAGAAGGAATAAATAATAAAAAAAAATATCAGTAACGCTCAGGTTTACCCATAGATTTTTACTACAATAATATACTAGATGTCGTAGTTGGCAAATTTTGTATAAATCGAAGTGAGTCATTTTTCCGGGAAATTTTTGACGTTTTTATTCCAGACCACATCGTTTTTCTATAGAGAATAACGACTAATATTAATTGTTTTCGGATTTATTTGTCTAAAAACATTTTAATTATTAAGGTTTAGAGAACAGTTATCTAGGATGTGTTGAAATGTAAAAAAAAAAAACTGAAATATGATGCCAACCAAAACGTCAAACGCGCGATATTCCATGACTCACTTTTGCACAGAGTACTACATCTAGTATTTTATAATAAAAATCTATGGATTTATCATGTGATCTGGCGGTCTACATTCAACGTGCCCGTACCATCTTAACTGTCTTTCCTCTATATCACAATGTATGTCAGAAACCTTTAGGCTTCCACGAATCCGTGAACTGTTTTTTTTTGCAATACTAGCCTTAATTCTAACAAACATAAGCGGATTGTGGTGTCTGTAAGTAGAGCTGCCGACATTTGCGTCTCAAAGTTGAACGTCAATGGTGTGGCTAGTAATTATCATTAAAAAGAATAATTCTCTCACATTGGCCGATACACCTAGGTAGCTGTCCCTAGCTACTTCTCCGGCTCAAGACAGTCTGTTCACATTTAATATGAATATAATATAGGTAGGTATATTGCGGCAACAAATTATGTAGGAAGGTAGGTAGTCTTATATAGGTAGGGGCCATTTATAAAAATACAAATTACACCAACATAAATTAGTGAGAAGGAAAGAGTGAGATGTAATTATGGGGAACCGCATTAATATTTATGTCCCTAATTATAAGACCTTTTGAATAATACCTAACGAACGCTGAGTGCCGCAGACGTCGCCAACCATCAATCCGAAATCCGGTAAAACCACGCTCATGTCGATTGCCGTGGCATTAATACCTAATGATATAGCAGTATGTACGACTGGCAAGTTTATTACGGAAGGGAAATTTCTTTCAATAACTTAATTAGAAATATTTTTTGACAACCTTTATGCATCAATAGAGACGAAGTTGGAATATATATTTTCAAATGTATTTTATTTGGAAACTTTACATTTTCTTCTTACAAAATACATACTTAATCTAACCATTTCTATACATTTCCATAAAGATAAAATCAATCATATCACACCTCAAAGCTATTACGATATGACACACAGGCATCTTTTCATGACTCCAAAGACAAACACGACATTCGGACAAAGACATTAAAACTATTTAGCTCCAAAAATAAAGGACATACCTGCTGTGGATACATTTGAAAATTAAGAAAACAATGAATACATGGCCCCCAAGTCAAATTGAAAACGCTGTTCGTTTTCGCCAAGCGCTAATTTTTTTTTTATGGGATTTGACGTTTGTTGTTTGTTATTGTAGAAAAAATTTCTACAACAAACGTCAAATCCCATACAAAAAAAATTAGCGCTTGGCGAAAACGAACAGCGTTTTCAATTTGACTTGGGGGCATGGATTAAAAACAAGGGCATAATATACCGCGGAAACACGATCAAGTAAAAATAGTTTATATTTTCATTTTAGTATAGGTAAGATATTAAAAAAATGAAACAAGTTCAAAATGTTTTTTCTGTGACATATAATGCAAAAAAAAAATTCTACCTCCTCGGAGCAGGCTCAGCCTAGTGAGGGAGTTTGAAAAAAAAATATGTATTATTTTTAGCTTTGGTTATCAATAATAATAAAAATAATAATACAAAACAACCAATTATAATGTTTAACTAAAAGTATATATATTTTTTTAAGATATTTATTTTTTAATAAAAAATAATACATTTCTATTTTCCCGCCAAACTGCAAAGTATTTTTTTGGCAGAGCAGATTCTCTCTTTCACATAATATTATAAATTTCACATATAATTATTTCAATAAACTTATCTCAAATATTAAAGATATAGAGACTAAACAAAAATTTGAAAGAAAAAAAATGAAATTCGAAAGAAAAAAAAAATGAAATAAACCTTACACATAATAAACATTAGATATACCTACATATAATATATATTAGATATATTATTACATTATTATATTCAATATGAGAACATCACACGGGTGAACGGGTTCAAGTAATAAGATTTAGGATATGGTTAGGAAAATGGGAATTGGGAAATGAACTGGAATTCATACATAGGAATTCATTATTCAATCATTATTGTAGATATATGTATAATTTTACAATAAAAAATATTAATAAGAGGACCGGGAAATAAGGTGCCTACTGGGCTTACGACCTGTAATTGGCTGATTTACGTGGTCACTTTAAGGGCTTGCGCAACGTTCAACAATTCTGACTTTTTTGAGTTTCTTATCGATCCAAATTATTGAAAGTTCTGTATATTATATTATGTAGCAATATTTAAACACTTTTAAATAAGCTGAAAACGCCACCGCCATCTATGGAATGACGAAGAAACATTTTTCTAATGTCATCTATTGTGAAATTGGATCCAATCCAATGTTTACTTATAAAATAAGCGACCATTACGCAGAAATATAAGTACGTATTATTTCTCAAAGAGATAAACAAGAAATCATCACCATCACTACTATCTATACTACAGTAGGTACTATCACCATCTTATTAATAAAACATAAATGTACAATAATTATTCAATAGTAAAAATAAACGCTTCCATGCACTCAAGTAGCGAGTTTATCGCCGAATTGTGCATAGTTTCTGTTAACTAATCAGTGTTTCCAACCCTCAAAAGCGTTACCTTTGCTACGGTGGTCAACAGTAAATGAAACATGTAAACTTTTGTATTTTTTAACAGATTTGACTCCCGACAGGGAAAAAATCCAATGCTTGCGCATATGCAATAATAAAAATATTCAATTAAACTTTTATATATTTTTTTTATTTTTAGTTTTGGTATACAGCTTATTACAAAAACATATATACAAATTAAACATAATAATGCAACCGTGAACACAAAAATCTCACAAACCGTATCCAGTATGTGGGTAAAGGTACCAATTAGGTACTTATAAAAATATATTTTTTATGTCAACAAAATTAATAAATACAAACATATTAGATGGGTGGTGGAAGAGCCGTTAGCGCCCTGGGTTTGTAATCTAGTGGTCGCGAGTTTGAATCCTGCCACGACCGATTTCGTTCACTTATAGCACAAGCATTTATGCTTATTTTATGGAATGTATGAATATGTATTTAAACTTGTTACAAGGGCATATTCATTCTTGTTACTTAATAAAAAATTAAATAAAAAATGGTAAAAAATAAATACTTTTTTGTAATCTAACTCTGGTTGGTTGGGAGAATTTGCCATTAGGCGTTAAACCCGACAGTTTAATAATTATATGAACAGAAAGATTCAAATAAATAAATAATCCTATAAACTATTTCTCGTGCATTGAAAACTTACAAAAATAAAATATTTTTTAAACTAATTAATATTTTATTTAAAAAAATATTTGATTGAATACAAAAAAGTTGGCCTTTTAATGTTGCATAAATTTTATTTCTATTATATTTGACATAATTTATTGAAAATATTTTTTTATCAATAAAATATGATAGGTACGCGTAAAAAATTACAAAGGTACGAAAAAATTACAAAGGTACGAAAATATCAAAATGAAAATAATTATATTTCTTTGTTTATGTTTCATGGATTATAGTTAAATACGATTCTCGATTAATTCTTGCAAATTATATTATATAACAAACAATAAAAAGTATATTGATAGATATTTCACCGTTTCTGAAACAAAAGGTTCATTATACCTGCCCACCAAGCTAATAAATTAAACCGCGTAATTATATCAAATCCTTTTTGTACCTCATTCAAACACAAGCAGCAAGAAACACCTAATCGTAACGTTCTAATCGTCGCTCGTTCACCACTTTGTATGGGGTATGCGATAAGATCATGCTACATTAATCTACCCTCGCTCCCCCAATCAAACGCCTTTTGGATCAAATGAATTGAAAAAGTTACAACTTGTTATGATTCGGTAACATTCTAAGCTCGGGTTTCTTGTAAAATCTATGATTTCAAACATAACATTTTTCTTTTTTGTAAGGGTTGAAATTTTTCTTTCCAAGGATTGATTATGAATAAGTAGGTAGGTACCTACGTACTTTTTTATTAATTTGAAGGAATTCGATGAAGTTAGCTTCTTAGTTGTTTTTAATAGAAATTTAATTAGTTTTTTTTTTATTTGGATAATTAGTTCCAAAGTTCCAACTGTTAATGGTGATAGCATGTGTATACCTTTAAAAAAATGAATATATCCTTGTTAAACAAGTACATATACATCTTCCCACGTTCCCTAAAATAAGCAAATAAATGCTTGTGCTTAGGTGAACGAAATCGGTCGAGGCAGGATTCGAACTCGCGACCACTGGATTACTATCCCAGTGCGCTTACCGCTCTGCCACCGACCCATCTATATACCTATACATAGGTAGTGTAAGAATACATAAAAATTCTAGAATTCTATAAATAAAAATAAATTTTAACACAAAACTATATATCGTATCCAAATTATTGAATACAATAAAAAAAATTTTTTCTTGTACAAAACATGTACCTACCTATGTCAGGATAGGATAGTGTGGAGTTCAGACCTTTTTCCACCGAAATACCCCAACTAGATAATTTAATTTTCTATAAAAATTTTCAATTTTGTAGTAGTATATCTCAAATATTTTTTAACATTTTTTGTAAAAATTAAATTTAGTTACGACATCATTTCATACAATTCGTATGGTAGAATACACAACGAGGACTATTAATAGTTTGATACTTAATCTCCATACATGCATACATACCATCAAGCTGTTTACCTATTCGGGGTAGGAAAAAGAACTGAACTCTACACTATCCTATCGAATATATTTGAATATATTCAATAATTTAGATTTATGGTTTTATAGTTTGATACCTACTTCATTTTTATTTATAATTTACATGGATTTTTAGGTGTTCTCACACTATATACATACTATCGTTATTTGCATCTCATGTGTTTCATGCAACTAGCATACAAAAAAAAATCAAATACAGAACATACATAATCTACGCTGAAAAAAAATATTAGATATGCCTAACGAACTGGCTACCTGTGTTTCATCCAAATCTTTGTTATCAGTAATAAAGTTTTATCTATTTATGACTGTACTGTTTGACTGTGTGCACAAAACATTTGGTTGCCACTATAGTTTGGTTAATTATAACATGAAATTTTGTTATTATTAACAAAAAAAATAATCCAGTGAATTGTGAAATTAAATAAACGGTACTTCAACAATTACACATAGAATTATAATGTTCAGAAGCCGCGTGCAGTACAAATTTCGAATTCAAATGTATGCCAAGTTTTTTTACATGTGTGTGTGAGGCGGTAGATCGGTTGTACTAAGTATTATGTAGGTGTGCGTATCGGTAGGTGTACGTATACTAGAAATTCCTCTGTTTCGGCGTAATTTTAGTTGGCATACATTCATTGCCCTGAATAGGTATCTGTATCATATATAATCTAAGCAATTACACTTAGTTTGTATGAAATACAAATTTTTTAAATTTTTCAAAATATTAAATGAATCAAGCTGGAGACACAAAAATTGACTCAAGAAAAGATGACGCAATGTATGGAAGTGACAGTGCCCAGTCACGTGACAACTGTCATTTCCATACATTGAGTTATCTTTCTTGTTTCTTTTCTTGAGCTAAATGACAAGTTGTCTAGGGGACAGAGCTCTAACTGGTCGAGAAATTAGTTAAAAATCGATTGAAAAATTTCAGTTTGGACAGACAGGCAAAGTTAATTAAAAATGAGTATTAAAAGTAGCAAAACAGTTAAACCCATAAATAAAAGAATCGATCGAAGTTCAAATTTTAATGATTTTAAATATGCCTTAAAATTATTTTTTGTAATGATTAAATGTATGTAGGTACTCGAACCTGCGTTAAAAAACATCTACATTATCGTAACGTTGGTTACTCTTTAACAATTGAATTAAATTTACAACCATAAATAATTATTGTAACAATATACAATAGTTGTGTGTAAGGTAGCTATATACTTGTATTAATTACTTTTGTGATAAAATCTTATATTAACTTACCAATGTAGGTAACATTATTAACAAATACACATAATGGGTTTGCATATAATTATTTTATAATTATCATCAACACACATACCAATATAATAATTCTCGTATTTAATTATTTCAATATAATTATGTAAACTTGTATAAAAGATTTGAATGACTAACTTGGTGACATAATTACTATAGTACATTAATTAAATATAAAAAAATATTCCGTTTCTAAAACGAACCTGCGGTATCTAGGTACAAATTACAAATTTTAAATTGGTAAAAATAATGGTATTATAATATTATATATAATCTTTTCCTTCTTTCTCTCTATTTGAGCCTGTATAAGTCCTGCTTCAGCTTTCCTCCTGTTACGTGGACTGTCAGCTGTCCTTCCATCTCTTGAGAGGACGTCCTGGAGGTCTGCCTTGCATGGGAACGTCAATCCTGGCCACTTATTTGACACCAAAAAAAAAAAAAAAAGTAACAATTTTCTTTCGATGATATATTTTTAATAAATTCAAAAGCCTTAACTCATTTTGTTTTTTGACCACGCCCATATACTCTTAAAACATGGAAAATATTACCATAAAAAAATCATGTGATTTGATCTGTAAACAGCTCTGATATGACTAAAAATATGAATTTTGTTACAACTGATACCGCTCTCCCCTACATGTACACCTATGAATATAATATTGCACTTGTTTTATCAATAACTTGTTTTAAAAAAATCAATGTTTGTATGTACCTAAATAAAAAATACAAATTCCACATGGGTTTATTAAATAATTACACTTAAACAACCGACAAAATATTATTTATATCCGAGTGTAATAATTGTTACTGTGAGAAAAGTTTCAAGCTGTAGCGGTCCGGATATATTTTGTATGTCCTGTTCTGTTTCATCTGTTCTTGTTAGAGCGTGAAAGAGATGACATTTGGCCGAAATATTGGTACAGATCGTTCGTCAGGTGAGAAATGTAGATTATACGATAAATTGTATACTAATCTCGCTGCAAACCTTTGACCGCAGAAAGCGCCTTTCGAAATGCACTCTGTCATCAACATTTATGAAACTGTTGAGCTGTTAATTTAATATAATGCTTTACTTTACATCGGTGTGTATATAATTGTAATTAACGTAATTATATAACGTTTACTGTATGAAAATTGAAAAAAAAACGTACCTAAATACTTGTCTAATGAATGAGAAAAAAAAAGAATAATATTCATACCATGATAGCATTTTGAATCTTTTGACAGAAATCATAGGGAGATTTCCATAGACTGTTGTATATGGAAAAATAATAAATAAAAGTTAAAATACTTTGATAAAATGATGAAGGACATAGAACACAAACTTTATAGTTTTTCATACATCAACACACACACAAAATATCACGACGAAACTCATAATACTATGTAATATCAAAATGATACCTGTTGAATTTAGTCATATGTAGGATATCATTTAAAAAAAACGGTTGACGAAATAGGCACATGAATTATTTTAGTTTTAGACTGGAAAAAAACAAACATTCTGTTGCAATTGGTTCGTTTTTTAAACCAAAATGACACCGCTAGTAAAAGATAATAAATAATATATAAATACATTATTCAGCTCACTGAATATTATTTTATGTACCTACTGTACAATGTACATTTTCAGTTAAAGTCATATTACAAAAACAAACCTCAGAATTGTATGTTTCACGTGAGTTACAAGTTTAATAATTAATAGGTTTCGTTTATAAAAACGTACGATCGATTGTGTTAATTTCAGTGCGATGAGAAAAGTATTTAGGTAGGTATACTTCGGAAGAGGCCGTTATTAAAAATACCCATAATTGTTGTATACCTATATCTTTTTTTCTGTTTGTTTTCAACTAGTTATTATGGACCTTAAATAATAATTATGATTTATATTTCTTAATTGTCTTCTTATGTGATATATATTTTCAAATGAAACAAACCACTTATTTATTAGCTAAATTATAGGAATGCTACGGGCAGGTCCGGATCTAATGTTTCGACGCCCGGCGCACTCACTTTAAAAAGCGCCACCCCTTCATGAAAATCGGTAAAATATTATTATTGTAAAAAAAAATACAGACATCATTAATTATAAATATATGTCTTTTTTTAGTAATTTAGTCCTTGTGAAAACTACATATAGGTACATAATATGTTCTATTCTGATTCGTCAAAATTTATCCGTCTGAATTTTAGTGTAATATGTGAAATGTCAAAAGGTGCATTTATACGGGACTCATAACGTCACAGCGCGCGGATAAAATTCTTTTATCCACGGTCGCCCGTAGATTTAGACATATTCGCACTCTGAAACGAATCAGAATAGGACATATTACATCCTCATATATTCCGTTAATTAACCTAAAAAAAATATGACTAATTTTCAACTTCTGGTTTACGTGATAACTTTATTATAAAATAAATAGCATCAAGTGATTCAACTTACAAACTTATTTATTCTAATTTTTTTTGTCTTTTTTTAGTTCGTTTTTTTTTTGTTCCTGAGGCAACTGTAATATTTGAACCTACGGTGAATCCGGCCCTGACTAATGGGGGCTATTTTGAGCAGCGAAAAAGGAAAGGCGAATTGTACATATATCAAAATGTAATTATTATTAATGTAAAATTGAATTTTCGATTTAATGGCGTGACGTGTGGTAATAATATCAAAGGCATTTCACGGAGGGGATATACTTAATGTATAAGTTTTTTCTTTATTTCAATTTACCATTTGCCATTGTGAGAGATTTGAGATTATATCATTATTGAGGTTAAATTATTAATAAAGACCCGCCGTTTTATAATTTATG
Source organism: Molanna angustata (assembly GCA_963576475.1). NCBI lineage: Eukaryota > Metazoa > Arthropoda > Insecta > Trichoptera > Molannidae > Molanna > Molanna angustata. Next base: position 11,306,020 of record OY754975.1, read on the forward strand.
ATTATTTATTTTTTCACGTAATAAATGACACGGTGTTTGAAAATATTCAAAATAACGAGTTATTTTTTAAGGCGAGGGGTGGAACTATTGACCTATGTACAATATGTATATTCAAAAACAGAGGTGTTTTTATACTCGACATAGGTTGTTTCTTTGTCTAGTGTCGTAGTTATGTATGTCACTAACAGTTTCCAGGAGTGTGTTGTGTTTAAGTAAGTCATGTTTGATTTTATAAATGTACATTATTTTTTCATAGTTTATAATATGTTGTATTGTGGGTTCTGATACTGTTTTATATACCTACAGTTTTTGTAGGTGTTCATTTCAATTATCATAATATTCATTTCAATTATCATAATAGGTCGTAAAATTCTGATAATTACCAAATTCTTTTACAATCTTATTCATTTCAATTAAAATTGAAGAATGAATGATTAACCATGTGAGGGAATAAAAAAAACTTGAAATATATTCGATTTTAGGGGCTATATTTCTATAATATTTCAAATCGTATTTTAATATGTGCTTAACTACAGATAGTTCTCAACTTGATTACATTATCCTTGGATTGACTCCTGAGTCTTCCCTCAATAAATCAAACATTATCAAACGATTACTGTTTTATTGCCCATTTTTACGATTAAATCGTGATTTCTCTATTTAATTCCTTGCACATTGCACAATGCATTATTTGCAGTCGATAGTGCAATTAACTGTATTACGGTATTGCATATCTATTAGCATTCGTTCAAGACGGTCTCATTATAATCGCAGATGACACAAACTTAACACAGAGTAGTGTGACATCTAAAACGAATTTGCTAGCTCTTCTTTTTAAGGCTTCACTTAATCACTGGGCTAATTATTTTATTTAATCTAACAAACATACAGTCATACAAAAAAATATTACAACAAATTCAATTTTAACAATATATCATAGACCAATTTTGTTTGCGGATATTACATTATCTTTTTAAGCTGTACAGTGTAAAACAATTGCTATTTAAAATTTAGTAGGTTCTCAAAATCCAGAAGTAAAGAACAAAAAGAGAGAAAAGAAGGTTGTGGTATTCGCAGTCAAAAAGAACAAAGCAGGGATCACCTACCGTAAATCTCTTAGGGTCTCAGAGATAGCATTTTTATATTTTATTTTAGTATATCTAAATCTGCAAATAAGACGGTGTTGGACTTGGAAAAATCACGAGCTTCCGTGATTGAAGATCCTGCAACGGACTAAACAAGGATTGACCTCTGGTTCTTTAACTATTCATGATTTCTATTAAGGCAAGCGTCTCTAGGAAAAAAGAGGACTTTCTGGAAAGATTTCGTCATCTCAATATATAAGAAAATTATATAAGAAAAGATTTTTCTAATAATCCCTGATGGATATTTATTTTACGTTCATTATGTGACCAAATCCTTCCTTCCCCTATTGCATTGCTAAGTTTTATTTTATTTGTTTTATTATGTTGCTTCATTTTACTGTAGGTATTCATTGTAATTGAGTTCTACTTTCAAACAGAATCTTGGAAAGTTTTTGAATCAATATTATTTTACAGTGAAAAATTTTTAAGTGACATAATCCGATTTTATCGTATTATTTTTGTGTGTAAATTAGATATTATTAATATAACATCTTAAGTAAGTAAATCATCACTAATCAGAAGAAGGAAAAATGGTATGTAGTTCTTTATTTTTTTAATTTTATAAATTTCCATTTTCTTATAGGTAGGTACATGTGATATACTCACCATCACCCGTGTTTCAATAATATGAAATCAATGTTGGTATACACACGTCAATAAAATAATCATTAATTTGATTAGTTTTGTTCTTTTATAGTATTCACGTATGATATTTGATTAATGATTAGATTTTACCTACTCAATTATAGATTAACACGAACCTAAGACGCATTAGGCAACTAATTAATTTTAAATATGTTTATTGGCTATGCATGTATGCATGCCTAACTGTTGACAACGAATTATTTCAATGGAGTGCACAGTACAAATAATTAATGTATATCTAATAAAATCGTTATGTACGTTTATTTTATGACTATGCGACCATGTTGGGGTGAAAAGGGCTGATTATAATTTGTACTTCCTTTCCAGTTAGTTACTTTCCCTTTTTCTCATCCTTGATGCTGCTTCTTTTATGCCTACTTACATTGTTAATTTTTCCTTTTTTTTAAATAATATACCTACTTATAATGTTAAATTTTCATTTTCTTTTCTTCTTCTTCCTCTTCTTCTGCTTTAGTTAGGACTGTGTCCTGTTATTCTCGGAGCCTGCTCTTGTGAAGTGGACGTCCAGCTATCCCTCCATCGTTTGGGTGGTCTTCCAGGGGGTTTGCCATTTGTTATCTCCCCAACCGCTGCCATCCTCACCACTCGATCCGAACCCGCTCTCCCCACATGATCTCTCCAGAATCGTCTTCGTGTTCTTCCCCATCGCACAACATCTTCGACATCACAGGTTCTTCTTATCTCCGAGTTCCTTACTCTGTCAATAAGTGTTACACCTGCGATGGGTCGTAGAGTCTGTCATCTCAGTGGTTCTTAGGAGGTTTTTTGTTCTGGCGGTGTCAGCTCTTGTTTCTATGCCGTATGTCATGATCGGCCTTACACAGGTCTTATAGATCCTTACCTTACTCTCCTTCAGCATGTATCTGTTTCTCCATACAGCATTTTTCAAGCATCCAGCCACGACGGCGGCCTTATTCGCTTGCTCTCTTACTTCATCAAAGAGGTTACTGCTGCTGGACACTTCGACACCCAAGTACTTAAATCGCATCACTTGTTCTATGGTTTTATTTTCGATTGCAAGTTTGCATCGTACTGGATGCCATTTTCTTTTAATTATATATAATACTATTTTTTCCTCTTCTTTAAATTATATATAATGGCAAACCCAAAATGTTTGCAGAAGAAGTAGAAGCAGGCCCAAGCTAAGATGGATAGACGATACATAAGACGACATAAGGGCGATCGGAATAGCAAACTGGAGTAGAGCGGTGGTGGAGGACAGGGACGGCTGGAGAAGGATTCTGGAGGAGGCCAGGACCCACACAGGGCTGTAGCGCCAATGATGATTATGATGATGAAAGCACCGTATCTACATACGGTTCAATTTTGAGTCTTGTAGTATGGTTGATATAAACAAATAAATTAGGTACTATCAGTCCTCGAATTTCTTAATGCCTAATTATTGCAATTTTTTAAATTACTTTTTTTTCCTTTTATTACGTGGTTATTTTTCTTGAAATCTTATTTCAATTTCGTGGAATCCACTCGGTGGCTGTTGTATCATGCCCTTACTCTTTAAATACTTAAATACGTACATTTTTTGTAATATTATGGAAGCTATTGGTTTTTCCTTAATAAATACAAATAATAAAACAGAATGCTTGCCGCATCTATCGAAATTTCGACACGGAGAAGTAGTGCATTTCCATAGGATGTTTTCAGTAGTCTGATCGCGATTATAACAAAGCTGATAAGAGAAGGAATTGGATATGTTGAAAAAAAAAGATAACTTGAAACTGTTGTGTCCACTGTGTTTATAAATGTCTTTATTATGGGCATTAATAACGGCCTTTTGCAAGAACAGAACACACAAAGACCACGAGAAGAGTCCGGAGAAATCTAAAACATTGCAGATACTGCACTAAAATGCTAAAAATGAGAGCTGATTAGTAGGATTGGTAGGGTCACCGTACAATGAAAGCGAATATAGGAGTGCGTATATTCGTATATATAAATGTAGTTTGAAAAGTCCCCACAAGCAGATATATGTCATAATGTATGGAAAAGAACAAGATTGCATTTCTTTGGATATCTCTCGTAATACCAACCTATGATTTGTGTGAGTTGCTTTTATAATCACCTACTTAATGTTATGATTATTATGTCATTATAATGTCTTATGCACAGTCCGTTTCTGGCTGGTTATTCGCCCGCACAATAATTGCAAAATAGGCAGCAGAGGGAAATGCATTATTCTTATACGGCTTCATAAATTATGCAAGTCTAATAATAATTGCCTATTTATTTGTCCCTGCTCATTGCGGAGGTAAACAAAAGCGAACGCCTAGTGAAAATAATGTTTTTCTCGTATGTAGATAATATGACGAACGCGATGTAATTTGTTTATGTATGTTGAAGCCACAGTAATTTCTCTTTACATTTAGGTACGAATGAGTGTAGTTAATACCTTTGTAATAAGGTGATGTTTTTTACATTGTTGTAAGTAGCAAAGGCTTGGAGGGTCAGTAATCAAGATGACAAACACACGAATAGCTTCTGTATATTACAATATAAATTTACGAATGAAGATATTACATTTTGATTGTAAAATTTATTTTCGAAATAAGAAAACATACTTTTTTTTTTTTTTTTTTTTTTTTTTTTTTTTTTTTTTTTTTTTTTTTTTTTTTTTTTTTTTTTTTTTTTTTTTTTTTTTTTTTTTTTTTTTTTAACATGTCTACGTAGGGGACGCCAGCTTTTGGGTCCATTTTACTCTTCCGAAGAAGCGCACTACGTAGCGTTGGGAGGGGTTTGCAATCTAGAAAAGAGTTTATTAATTCGGATTTTAAAAAGACCCGGGTTGTACGAAGATGGAAACACAGAATTCGGAAGATCGTTCCACAGTCGGGCTGCTGTGTTAATAAAGGAGTTCGAGAAGCGACTTTTTCGTATATGTTGAAGGTCCACTGTGAATGGATGCTGCGATTGAGTGAAGCGAGTGACTCTGTTGCGAGTGGGTGGAGGAGGGACCAAAGATGCAAGTTCTTTTTTACTTATTTATCAACGTATTGAGTAATTTTTTAATAGTATAATATGAAATATTAGAGTGACTTTATAGTTATAAAGAGTATTTTTTATCGTTAGTTTTTTATGATTAGTTTTCTTTTGGTTTATATTTATATTATATTATGTTTATATTATTTTTTGTATGATTCAATATGTTAAAACTCAAAGTGCACTCTAGTTTTGGAAACAAGTTTGCAAGCTTCGTCTCTATTGAAACATTAATAAAAATTATAATATGTTATTACTGTACATCGGTCATATTTTTTGATTATATATAAATACCAATTTCGGTCAATCACATTAAGTTCATATTTTTGCACTAAACGAAATTACATTCAGCAATCCATTACGATTATCAGATGTAATATTTCGATATCGCTACGATATTATTAATAATTTTAGCACTTAAAAACGCTTTCTTAGCTATTAAACGTCGTCGTTGGTTCCAGATATTAAACAAGTGTCACTTGTGCACTGTGTGCATTGTTAAGTCAGTGTTACACATATAATTATTATATCTGCGCATTATTTCAATGGCGACGGTGGTAAAATTGTTATTATCGTGCGGTCTTAATGCCATCTGCAATTTTAAGACTCGAATTGTAAACGAAACACAATTATTATTACATATTTATAATTAAAAATGGAAGATAGTATTGCAATTATAGTTTTAATGTATGAAAAGCCGTAAAAGTCTGCAATAAAATTAAGAGTAGGTATCTACCATTCTGATTTTTTATCTGCTAAGATATAATAATATATTTTTTACTCCTCATTACCCCAAGAGGATATAGTGGGGAGTTATATATTAGAAATTTTTAAGGTTATTTTTTATTCCAGATTATCATCCAGTATCATGATGAGATTGTATTCTGCAAGTTTCATCACAATGCATATTATTATGTTTGTATGTGCTGTGTACAATGTGCTATATACTATGTACGGCGTGTTTATTCTACTTAATGGACAATAGTTTAAAGCAATCATTCAATAACTTTTAAATATTGCTCTTTCAATTATTATTTTATCTGATCAGTGCTTCTCATTTTTTTAACTGTCAAATATTTCATAGCGACCCCAAGCACAGGAAACTTAAAATTTGATATTTTTATTTTCAAATTGCTAAAAACGCACATCATCACTTTTGTAAAATGGCATCGAAGAATTATCATGTTTTCATTATTAAATATTCAAATCAAAACTAATTTAACAAACTCATTTCATGAAAATCCGTGAATTTTTCATACACAATTTGAATACTTTGTGAAGTGACTTGGTAGTGAGGAGTTGACCACAATCCACTCGTTTTTATATATAGTTGTAAATATTTAATTCCTCATCTTTAGACTATTTCCGTCCACTCCTGAACTGACTTCACGTCATCCTATCCTGTCCAGGCTGTATCAAGGACTCGCAGTATTTAATTATTCCGATATAAATCAATTGTTAACTCAGACCCTCAAATATGAGAGGAAAGTAGGGATAGTCCCCCGGCAGCTTACTGATTGGCCTCTTAGGGGTAGTGGTATGAAATAATATGCCTGATAGTAGATCCTTGTGTCGTCTGACGATCAGCCGCTCCGGAGATGAACAGAGCTTGAAGTTCTAAAACGTTTCCAATGGAGTGAGGTAGGTGACTGTAAAATTCCTCTCAATGTTGACTACGACATTTTCGAATAGAGTATAGTACTTTCGGACGAAAAGCTGAATCATATAAGTATAATTTTTAACATCTCATTAGGAGGACCAGGAACTCTGGCTGGGCTGAAGACCTGTCATCAGCTAGTTTACGCTTGGCACATAAAGTAATCATGTAAACCAGCCGATGACAGGTAACAAGCCCTGTAGGTGCGTGGAGTTTCTGGTTCTCATATAGGTAATATTCCAACTTTGTATTGAGATGTGTAAAATTTGTTTTAAAAATATCATTGTTTTGATGAATAAAATCCAATGTTTGTGTATACGCAACTATAGAAATATTTTCGTCATATTTAAGGAAAAATCTCACTGATAGTTTAAACAAAAACATCGAAAGATAAGATGCATCTTATCTTTTTAATTATTTAAATGACGGGAGCTTCAATTTACACGATATTTTCAATTTACCTACAGTATGTTTATACAATCAAATATTCTTTTTAACTTTTTTTTATTTATATTTTCAAAAAATTACACATTACATTAACATTTTAAACATTTGGTGGTGCATTATAAAAAATTTAATAAAACCATATAGAATATATTACCTCACTAGACCTAGGTATGTTCTGAGGTGTTACTATTTTTTAATATTTTTGTCATGATGCATATCATGATGTATGTATGTGTGATGTGTGTATGATGTATGTAGTGAATGTAATAATATGCAAAGGAATGTGAATATCAAGTGTGTAAGTGTAAGTTGTCTCATGTATATCGTCTAAAGTATTATCATTTTGTTACTTTATGATGTAGGTCTTTTTCTGATTCATTTCTTCCTCTATCAATGAGCCACTTGGTCACTCATTTTGCCAAGTTTTTCCCACTTGGGTAGATTGAGTTGGCAGTTTACTAAAATCAAAATACAGTTTCTCCATAATATGTTATTTATATTCAAACGGATTGCATTAGGAACTATTCTTTAGAATCGATTTACTTTCCTGTACAAATATCATCTTTTATAATTTTGACAATGATCTTGTATTTTTTTTTAATTATTTTTGAGAGATGTATACAATGGAAATGTTCTTAGAAATGAAAACGATTAAAAAATGCATCCATGGAGTGTTAAATTTAAAAAAAATAGAAGCTACACTATTTGTAGTGTATCGTTTGGTGTTAGCCACAATCCACTTATTTTGTTAACCGCATTTATTGAAACCGTGTAAACAAAACTACCGCTAAAATAAGTGAATATACGGTTTGAAACAATTAACCGTTTGTGATTATTAGCAGTGCATTATTGTGCAAACCAATATAATGCAATAATGCCCGGCTTATAAGCGTCACATACAATCGTCCGCTACTGCTGTGCTGGTTTAAATAGTAATTTGATATTATTATATCTGGATTAAATTTCATGACACTTATGCTCTTTTAATGATTTAACAATTTAGCCCAGATAGTGTTCAACTATGATTCAGAGAGATATTTTACATTTGACACATGCATATGTTAAAAATCTACCAAATGTAAACAACCTGGTTTTATTTCAAAAGTTTTTACAATCGTTGTTTTTGAAAAGGGGATAAAAATAGATTTTTTCAAAAGAGTAAATATATTCTTGAAACCAGCACATTTTCATCTTCATACTTTCCCTGAATTATTTATTAAGCAAATAATTATCCTATGGATGAACGAAATCGTTCGAGACAGTATTCAAACCCGCGGTCCAGTGGACTGCACTTATATCTATCGTAATTTCAACATACATAAGTATCCAACTATGTATCTTTAAAATAAAGGAAATTGAAAAAAAAAACAGGACAGAGGAAGAAGCATTCTCTTGGAGATCTGGAGGTACCTAAGTCCGGTCCAACAATGAAATCAAAACCCTTATGTTAACGAATATCGTGGATATAATTTGTTATATACACGATAATTAAACCAACGAAGCAAAAATACATAATTTTGCGCTCTGCGCAACCGGAAGCTCGTTCAAGATGTTTGGCGTAAATTATACCAATAAATTTAATTTAATAAAAAAAATTGGTCCCCGTCAAACCATAGATTATATTCTTTCATACTGTCAATATCAAATGCTGTTGTTTTAAATTCAAATACAATAAATGTTCAAGAAGAATACATTGTCTACGGTGAAACAATATTAATTACGTATGTACTTATTAATGGTACTTAATAATGCTGCAATTTGCAATATGTGAATAACTTACATAGAATAAAGTATCTATAATGTAGAAATATTCGAATTTATTAATACTGAAATGATAGACAGTTTTTTTTTAATTAAAATGATTTTACATATGATTTTGCTTTTATTTTCATTGCTATGTTTTTAATTTACTTTATCTTCATTGTTTTTGTTCTGATTTACTATATTTTTTATAGTTTTTGACTTATGAACTTCACAGAGAACTTGCACTTTTAATATATACCTACAGTTTAGTGTATAAATATTATATTCGAATGTTATTAAAAAAAGTAAATAAAAGAAAACTTTTTACCCCTTGAATAATACATGATGCTTTTTTTCTCATAGTTCAGGAGAAATGAATTTTCAGACTAAATTTAGTGAATTACTAGCATTAATAAAATAATCATTCACAACTAAACGTATATCAAAACACTGTAACTGTACATCTCGAATGTGTGAAAATACCCTCTCATCGTTTTGGGTATAATAATATTTAATCCGGTTTTGTTTGCGAACAAAATCACACACTCAAATACACATCAAACAAAACATAGAATGTACTATACCTACAAACTCAACATGTGCGGTGGCGAGGAGTCAAGTCTAAAAATAGTACAAGAAACCATTTTACGTACACTAAACCAAAACGTACGTTCAAATGTACACACTACGACGGTCTTGTATATACATACCTATTATTGTATATATTCCCGAAAGCACATTTTGGTGAATGAAAATTCAGTCGTCAACTCCCCCCCACAATCCTCTCCCTGCCCCCCCCCACTGCTGCTTTCCCCCCGGGGCCCCTTTACTCCATATGGTGTTGGGGAACATCAAAGATCTGTGAGCACGACTCACGACCTAGACAACATAAACGCCGGAAAATATGTAGAGAGAAAAACCCCGATAAGAGAGCGAGCCGACCTTACAACATAGCACCGTCCCTTTTCTACGCTCCGTAGACATTTTATTGCTACGCCGATAGACGTCTACGTTACAGGGGTGTCAACATACATATTTTTTAAAAATATTTTTAAAATTTCGTGAAAATATAATATTTATATGTAGGTATAATATAGTACTACCCACTGTGATGTAAAGTCACAATACAGTAATTTATTTATTTATTTAATATTGCTTCTCGAGCAACTAACAGGTACTATTTTTTTATCACACCATTTAAATGTGCTTCATTAAAAATAGAAAACTGCTGCCTAACTAGTTATACCTGTTCTAGGGCTAGCGGTGTACATTTTATAATATTTCACAGGAGACATATAGGTTGTACTTATTTGCATTTGAAAGAAGTATCTTTACTATATAAACTTAACTATCGTACGCAGATTACTAGTCATCATGATATGCATATACATATTATGTATGTAGATATCTTATTTATTTATTTTATTTTATTTTATTTTATTTTATTTATTTATTTATTTATTTCATCTCACAAATAATATTTTGAAAATTAATAAACAAATGTATTCAACCTCACTAGGAAAAAAACTGTATCGAGGTTAAATATAATCTCATTTTTGTCATTTTTATTTGTTAATTGCACAAATAATCTGGAATATATGTCAAAATATTCATTTAACACGCACCCAACAACAAGTTCCCATATTCTGGAGACTTGACGATATTAATCGTCTCACAGATATAGACTGAAAACACAATTAAAACTGTGTCATCCCCGGGAATCGAACCCGGGACCTTTGGATCAGCAGTCCCAACCAGTTTTATTTGTCACAGACATGTCATCAAGTATGTAAGATGATGTCATCACTAATGTTATTACATAGAGACATATTAAATTGTTATTATATTTGATATTCATTTTGATACTCGTGTTGTTGTTCTTTATGTTTGGAAACTTATCAATTAAAAGTTATTTTACAAGTAATATTTATGAACATTTATTTCACAATACATAATGCAAATAAAAGAAATTATTATCTATATAGATAAAACCAAATAAATAAATGGATACGTGATTGAGCGAACATCGTTACGGATAAGTAGTAGAGATTTTTATTTCCATTATCAATTTTTGACAGAAAAAACGGTAAAAACACAAGTTAATTATGTTCATCGAAGTGAAAAAGTGTTTATTGATACTTTTTTAATGAAACGAAACCGATTAATAGTAGAGATTTTTATTTCCATTATCAATTTTTGACAATAAAAATGGTACAAACATAAGTTAATTATGTTCATCGAAGTTTAAAAGTGTTTATTGATACTTTTTTAATGAAAAGAAACCGATTAATAGTAGAGATTTTTATTTCCATTATCAATTTTTGACAGTAAAAACGGTAAAAAACATAAGTTCATTATGTTCATCGAAGTGAAAAAGTGTTTATTAATACTTTTTTAATGAAAAGAAAATGATTTAACTTCTAATTAACACATACGTGTTTTCGCTTTATATAGCAATTCACCTAATTTAGAATGCTATATGCCATGAATTTTTTTTTTCTCTTAAGGCTTTTCACCCAAAAAAGGATGTTGCAGCCGTTATTAATCAGAAACATTAGTTAACAAAGATTAAGTAAAAAAAAAAATTGAATTATAGTCTAATTTTTTAAAATAGATTTAAATATTAAACCATGAACTTGAGGAGAGTTCAGCCCAAGAAGGTAAACTGTGGAAACAGGGTATTGGACATTCTCAAACCTAAAATAAATGTCTAGCGCATCCCTGATTGGACAACCAAATAGAACGTGATCCGGCGTGATATGCCATGAATTGAAATATAAATAAAAATATGGTTAAAAGTAATTTTTGGAGAATAGGCTCATACAGATACATTATTTTTTACGATTTGGTGTAAAAATGAAAATTTAAACTAGAATAATTTATAATTTTATTCATACCATTATTAACTCATTATTTATCTCCTCTATTGATGGACTATTGACATAAATATTTTACTCACAACGAGTATCGAAATAACAGCCATATTGATTTTCAACGATTAACACCTCTGGAAAAAATGATTAAAAAAAACGACGCGAGCCGTTGTGGGCATCCCTGCTGTCTCGACCGACGGTGTGCTCGATTCGCGCGGAATTCCGTCGTGGTGTGAGTATTGGAACAGCTGATCAACCTTGGGGGTCAAGGCTTTAGGGATTTGTGTTGGGCGGGTACCATAACACACTGCCTGCCTACCTCTGGTACACCCTCTGCCTCAACCACCCCCTCCCCAGACAGCCAGTACCGGGGTTTTTATCTTGGCATACCTACCCGACCATTCGCGAAGTTCCTAACGTTCCGCTTTTTACTTTGCCAACGGGAGAGATTCCCCACTGAATCTCTCTCTACCCAACGATGAAGGAATTTGTGTCAATTAACGGAATCCTTGACGCATATACAAGTAAATGGATTTCATAAATAACTTCGGTTTACCTGTGTCAATGAATTTTTGGAGGCGTTCTGTTTGATGCATCATATATATTTATTACTTATTATGTAAATAAAATTTCTTACATAAATATTTGTTAAATAACCAGATAAATATAATAAGTTCAAAAATGCTGTGTTAAGTGATTGACTAATATTTTTTATCCCATTTATGACATTTTATGCATAACTTTGAACCAATACATTAATTTTTTTTTTTTTTTTTAACAGATTTTAATTATCTCAATAGAGACGAAGTTGGAATATTTACTGTAGGAGAACCGGGAAATCAAGGCACCTACAGGGCTTACGACCTGTCATCGGCTGGTTTACGTGATCACTTTATGCGCTTGCGCAACGTTCACCAATTATGCCTTTTAATGAGATCCCTATCAATTCAATTTTGAATTGATAGGGATTAATGACCAATTATGCCTTTTAATGAGATCCCTATCAATTCAATTTTGAATTGATAGGGATCTCATTAAAAGGCATAATTGGTGAACGTTGCGCAAGCGCATAAAGTGATCACGTAAACCAGCCGATGACAGGTCGTAAGCCCTGTAGGTGCCTTGATTTCCCGGTTCTCCTACAGTAAATATTCCAACTTCGTCTCTATTGAGATAATTAAAATCTGTTAAAAAATATCTTTGACTCCCGACAGGGAAAAAAAATCCAATGTTTGCGCATATGCAATAATAAAAATATTCAATACATTAATGTTCCTATTTCTAGTATTTCTACTTTCCACAATATAGAACAGTGGAGAGTCATGATTTCACAATTTTTAAGCGTATTTTTTTACATCAATTTCTCAACGGGTATCATGTAGAGAGTGCACACTGTGAATTTCGTCGTGATGTGTTTGTATGTATGCCGTATATGCTGCGAAGCCTCTAAGTTGGTGTTTTTAGTATGCAAAAAGTCCACTACGCCATACAAAATTTAAACTGTCTTTTCTCAAGTTCGTTCAAGAGAATGAAATTCTCTTGAACGAATCGACAGTTGGAAAACATAAAAACGTAATTGAATTCTACAATCATTATGAACGCTTAACAAGCTTCAGTGCTTTTTACACCATTTTCTTTAGATTGAATAGCAATCTGCAAACTGTGATTTTGCAATCGACTTTACTTCCCGACCAGTTAGACTCGCTTCCCGACCAGGCAGAGCTCAGAAACTTTCAGAATTTGTGTATTCCCGGTGACAATACACGTTTAAAGTGTCTCCAGTTTGATCTGATCATTATTTTGATAAAATTGAACAATTTAATCATACAAAGTAAACAATGATACCTTTGGAAGGTCTCAAGTAAGGTGGTAAGACGATATAAGAGGAGTGGCTGGAGGCGGATGGATGCGGTCTGTCCAAGATAGGGAGCTGTAGATGTCTCAGGGGGAGGCCCAATCCCCCAAGTCAAATTGAAAACGCTGTTCGTTATCGCCAAGCGCTAATTTTTTTTGTATGGGATTTGACGTTTGTTGTTTGTTATTGTAGAAAAAATTTCTACAACAAACGTCAAATCACATACAAAAAAAAATAGCGCTTGGCGATAACGAACAGCGTTTTCAATTTGACTCAGGGCCTATGTCCATTTATGGAAGAAGGAGGGTCAACGAAGATAAAAGAAAAAAAAAATAAAACTATGCTTTTCCGGCTGAGCGTTAGTAATATTTTAATTTTATTCGGTAAGATGCAACAATAATATTTTATTGTTTTAACATGTATTCAATGTGAAAACAAAAAAAAGTTAATCATAATAATATTTTGAAAATGATTTAATTGAAAACTAAATCAAAATTAAGGACAATTAATTAATTGAGTAATTTAATGCATGTTAGTGAAAAATCGATTACAAATTTAATATTTAAAGTTTATTAAAATAATGAATGTCTTTGAAACAAGTAGATATATATCCTCATACATTCCTTAAATGAAGGATATGCTTGTGATATAGGTTAACAAAATCGGTCGTGGTAGGATTCGAACTTGCGACCATTGGATTATTAACACAACGCGCTAATCTCTCTGCCACCACCCATCTAAAAAGTGTCCTCGAAAGTTTTTTTTATAATTTTTCTGTGTATAATTCAAACTTCTGTCGATTCTAGTTGAATTACTTAGACTTCAAAGAGTATATAATACCTACGGATATTAGACTTATTGAATCTTTAGACTCTTGGAATTCAACTATTATTTAAAGAATCAAATAAAAATTTCGAATGGAATCTTTTATTGAGAATCCTATATAGTAAGTACTACATTATTATGACAGTTCGATATGGTAGCGAGGTATAAATGATGAAAATCGTAAATATAAAAATACATGAAACGAGTAGCTACTACGTATATGTAGATTATGTATTTTAAACGATTATCAGTTAACCAACCAGTTACCGTCCAAGGTAATCAAACATTCGATTAATGTCTTCATTTCTATTTGAGCAATACATAATTGTATTAGAAATAAATTCATTGAACACATTCCATATTATTGTAATCAAATATAAGATTTACGTGTTATATCGTGTTGAGAACAGAGGGGTACCTGTTTTTTTTAAAGACCATCCTTGTTTGCGATACATTTTTTAGACTCCTGGTTTTTTTTTGTTAAAAAGACTGAATATGTCCTTGTATCAAGTACATATACATCCTCATACATTCCCTAAACTAGACATAGATTATTGTGCAATAGGTGAACAAATTCGGTCTTCGGTCAAATAAAAAAAAACAAAAAAAAAACACTAAAAATAATAAAACAAGAAAAATATTAAATAAATAGCACATAAAAATTAAAAAAAACACTCATTTGCCAATTTAAGAAAATACAGGACTATTAAGGAGAGTGTTTCTATTTTGAGTTTTTTTTAATTCATCGTAATTTATTTTTGTTCAGCCCCCCATAGACAACGTGTCATTTAGCTCAAGAAAAGAAACGAGAAAAGATAACTCAATGTACGGAAGTGACAGTTGTCACGTGACTGACAACTGTCACTTCCATACATTGAGTTATCTTTTCATGTTTCTTTTCTTGAGCTAAATGACACGTTGTCTAGGGGGGCTGACATTCATTGGTAAGTTGTTAGATGATAGATGAACCTGAATATTTTTGCTGAGTAAAATGATTAATTGCAAAGTTAGCGCGATTTCCATTCACTTAGACACATACTTACATAATCTAAAATAGATAATAACATTTTGTTAAACATGTGGATACTTCCGCTGAGTGTGAGAAGGCAGTGGGTATAAAAAGTCAGAGCATTGTACCTTCATTTCATCAATAAATAATATGTATGCAAAATTGTGAAGGTATTTTGCACAGATAATATTTGGCAATCGTTTTCGTAGATATTTATTAGCAATAATTATAGTATATGTTGGTACCTATAATTGTTTATTGATAATTATATCTAAACAAATTATTTTTTGCAATTATAAAATTCGAAGGTTTACCTTTAATTCACTTATTACAATATATACCTACAATTAGGTATGAAAAGTAATATGAGTTTAAATATTATTTATTTCAAAGTATTTTCATAATTACTACAGTAATTATAAAAATATACGTCAAATTATTATTCTGAAGACATCATGCATACATACTAATGCCGACTTCACATTTTAGTAAAAATACACATAGTCATCATCATAATCAGTGTCGTATTCCTCATTTATTGAGGGTCGTGACCATCCTCTCTCCTTGTCATCATGATGTTGTGTATTTCTCCCGACACATCGCCGTCCTCATCGTTCCAACCACTGATCCACCAGTGGCAGCCCCAATCTGGTCCGTCCATCTTGTGGAACATCTCCCTCTTCCCCTTCTACTTTCAACCCCACCCACAACAACCAGCTTCTCAAGGCTATTCTCATTACGTCAGGCAATGTGTCCAAAGATCCGAAGGACACGCTTAAGGCATACCTATGGTAGATAATCTGTCCTCTATCTACAGATAGTCCTTTGTATGCAAAATAATAGCTCTTCTTAAAAATAAATGCTAGAGTTATTTTGATTGTTCGATGTAGGTAAATTATTCAAATTAATGTTCAGGCGACAACATGCATGCAATATTACATCTACATGATTCTACGGCTTACTAATGTCGACACATTTCGGAAAAATACAGAGAGTACTTTGTTGTCAAAATGATATCTATTCTTAAAGATAAATGCTAGAGAGTTAATTTGATTCTTTGATGTATGTATTTTCATAGTTACTACAATTATTATGAAAATATACGTCCATTTCAGTAAAAATACAGAGAGTAGGTACTTTTATGCAAAATAAATAATATCTCTTCTTAAAAATAATGCTAGAGAGTTAATATGATTCTTCGTTGTTGGTCGCAAATCTAAAGAGAAATATGTAGGTAGTGTAGGTACCTATTTTTAAATATTGTTTGGTGTTGGACTCTTTGGTGTAGTGGTATGAAATGTGCTTGGAAGTAGTACCTACTTGTGTTGTCCGAAGGGCAGCCAATTTGAGACAAGGTTCCCATATTATGGATTGCAGTGGGAGACTGCGTAAATCCTCTTATTATATGTTAAATATTATTGTTAGTAATGCCTTAGAACTGGCTTTGCCTAGTGGAGTGATAAATTCTATTGTATAACTAGTATTGCATTGATTTGTTTTTTGTTAAAAGCAATAAAGAGAAAATAACATTGTAAGAATATTTTACAAACAATTTCAATATTTAAAAAAGAAATACACTACATGTGCAGTTTTTCAATCACTTAGCAAGTGCATGGTGTTTTGTTGATCTAAAGGTTTGTTGATAAAATTTTATACATTAAATTATTTGAATATTGTATCTGTACGATTAAAACACTGTTATTATATTAGGTATGTACAAACAAAAAAAAACTACAGAGTAAAACTATAAAATTAACTGAATGTTCTGGTTCAAATATTTCTGCTAGACTAATATCGATTCTGAGAAATAAATTTAATGGATAATTTATAATGAGAACAAGATTAAGATTAATGGCCGAATCGGAACAAAAACGAATAAAAACAAGGACAAAAATATTATTGCATTAATTAAATTCAACATCCGTTTTATGAAAATAACTTACAAAGACAGTGGCGGGCAAAATATATCTTTGGTCTTTCATATAACTCTAAAAAGACTTACCATAAGTTCATGCAGAAAATCACGAAAAGCTTAAATAAATATTGATTTTGGTCGAAGAATATGAACATAACAGTAAAAATAGTAAATTGTACTCTGTGCAACTGGCGTTTTTTTATGAATATGATTTTTTTCAACTTACTAGTGTTTCCATCCAAGCGCAGGAGTAATTTCGTAATTTTGAAATAAATAAATCAATTTATCCTCTGTTGGTGGTTGAACCCATGATGAAACTAGCACATGTCTAACTCTATGTTATCATATCTGAAAACAAACTAAGTTAATTAGTAAATGGATGGAAGTAATAGCCACTCGGCAATATAACTGCCCTACAATGCATGAACGTATGTGTTTTTAATTTCTTTTTTTATTGCTTCTCGGGTAACTAACAGGTAGGCATTATGTTAAATTGAATATTTATTTAACACGTACCCAAGAATAATTTACCACATTTTGTAGATTTACGATATTTATCGTCTCACAGATCCAGACTGAAAATACAATGAAATTCTGTGTCTCCACTGGGAAGCGTACCCGGGCCCTTGGACTCAGTAATTAGATATCCAACCAACTAAGCCAGGAAGGCCGACAATTTTATAATATTAATATGAAGATCTCTTACCTTACCTACCTTATTATTATGCAGTCGTCTATCCACATAGGCCTCTCTCATCTTTTCTTTCTTACTGTACTTTCTTCGTCCAGTTGCCAGCAACTCTCTTTATACTATCGCATAAGTGGTCTTCCTCGACCTACTTATCTTGTCCTCACGTCCATTCCAAATATTCATTCCAAAATCTTCTTTGTGCATCTTTGGTCTTTTAGTTTTGCGATGACCACTTCAGCTATGCTAGTTTTTCAACGCCGGCGCCGTCAATAACTCCTGATTTTCTTCGTATTTCTGATTTTTCTACTCTATCTGAGAGTCTTACATAGGTACAGCATGGCTCTTTTGTATTTTCGCTGTGCCACTCTTAATTTTTACGGTCGCTTTCGTTAGTGTTTCTGCTCCATATGTCATGAAAGCTCACAATGGTCACACATTTTTTCGTTTTTAGATTTATGGAATGTTGCTGAATTCCTTACACATACATACATACCATCACGCCATGTCCCTTGCGGGGTACTTCAGATTACCATATTTCTTACTTAAAGATTTGGTATCCAAATAAAAAAATAAACTAATTCATATTTAATTCCTTATTATTTTGTCTAAAAGAATCAGCTTTGGAAATATTAAAATACAACACAAATGTACACTTGGTCTTGCTTTCGCCCACCCCTACAATCACAGTCACTGGATAAATCATTCGATGTGTTTGAGTCTTATTATAAACACATAAAAAATATATTCAAATTATATCTCATTATTGAGCTGAAACATGCACCGGTATAATGTAATCAATGTATCACATTTTTACCAGTGATGTATAAATTATATTGCGCGCTTTCAAATTTGATTATTGTATTTTTATTGCCCATAAATTAAGTGACATAGAAAACACTAGACTAGTCGTTTCACTGTTTATTTATTAATGATACTCATCGGTATGGACATATTATCAGATGGCTTTGCACTCTACAATTTTGACGTTTTGTTTGTATAGCATATCACGTGTTTTTTGTTCTATTATACATCAAATTATTTTAGATTTTGCAATTTTTGTTTCTATTATACACAAAGTTACCGATGTTGCAATTTTTGTTCTTATTATACAAATAGTTACCGATGTTGTAATTTTTGTTCCTAATATATATAAAGTTACCGATGTTGCAATTTTTGTTCCTATTATACATACCTACATTAAGTTTAAGATGTTACAATTTTTGTTCTTATTAAAGAAATAGTTACCGATGTCGCCTTTTTGACTCTGTCCATTTTTTTTAAAGAGTTGCTACTCTGTGATCCAGATGATCTCAATATAAGAATAGGGATTCTTCACAGAGAATATTCAGTATTTATTAAAAAATTAAAAAATTTCAGTAATATTTGCAATTTGCTATTCAAAAACATTATATATGTACATATATTTTGACATATTTATTAACAACTTTAATAAAATAAATCATTTTAATCTAATATCTATGTTAACCCTAAAATTGTATTATTTAATACCGAAAAATAACCGTGAAAACATTAAAATACTATAATAACTCATTTTTTCCTTCATTTCTTTTTTCGGGAGTAACATTACCGTTGTTAAGGCTAGTAATCACCAACTGAGTTGTTGTATATTATGTAGTTAGGTGCCCGCGTAAGACACGACAGAGTCGCACCTTGTGTTGCGCTAGCTGTAACCATAATACCTACATTTTTTTAATTTTATTTATCTATGCAGTAAATATCCGTCACCACAGACCACTTTGCGTGAAGTATACAAAACCTTAGGTTGAGCCAGATTGGATGGTCTAAGCAATAATTGACAAGAGAGATTGGAGGCCAAGACTGTATGGGCCGTAGAGTCATTGCAGAATATATAAATAAATAAATAAATAAATAAATAAATAAATAAATAAATAAATAAATAAATAAATAAATAAATAAATAAATAAATAAATAAATAAATAAATAAATAAATAAATAAATAATAAATAAATAAATAAATAAATAAATAAATAAATAAATAAATAAATAAACAAATAAATAAATAAATAAATAAATTAGTAAATTAATAAATCAATATATAAATAAATAAATAAATAAATAAATAAATAAATAAATAAACAAATAAATAAATAAATAAATAAATTAGTAAATTAATAAATAAATATATAAATAAATAAATAAATAAATAAATAATAAATAAATAAATAAATAAATAAGTAAATAAATAAATAAGTAAATAAATAAATAAATTAATAAGTAAATAAATAAAATATAAATCAATAAATTATATTTATATAATAATTAAATCAATAAAATAAATACATAAATAAAATAAAATAAAAAAAATAGGTAGGTTTTTAGTAAATTTTTTAAATTCGTTTTATCTAACTTTTTTTTTTCTATTTTAATGATTGTAAATCTAGTTGGGCATTTGCGCTTGCAGTAACATAATGTAACTGCAAGGAATTATTTGTGTTTCATTTAATTAATAAATAGTTAAGGTACTTTGTTTTGAGTCACGACGAAAAAGATAAAAAATATCAAATAACATAGTGTTTCGAAAGTATTTTATATTTTGCAGTTTCGGTTCGCCAATTGAATACGTAGCTTTACATTTTCCCTTTTGTCACAACATTTGGTTGATTGCACGTGTGTGTGTATTATGCAAATCGCGCTTCCGACACACGCCACTTTATAAAAAGCGAGATCGCAAAAGTAAATAAACAAAAAGGGAGTCGTATCAATTAATGATTCCGTGCGAAGGGAGTTTGCACAGACGAGACGAGTCACGCGAACTTCATGTTCTGCAAATTAATGCCGCGACGCGTAACCCCATGATATACTTACTTACTTACCAAAAAAAAAATAACCCTAAATGAAAGTTCACGTGTTAAAAATTAATTATCCATCATACATTAGAGTCATATATCTCCTTTACATTTTCAGTACACGTTAAAGTTGGCTTATTCAATTTAAATGCATCCATCTCCGAACAATTTTTCTATTATTTTGTGGACATAGAACATAAGTCGATAATCGTTTAATCATGCTATTGTAATATCAGGCCTTTGATTTTGTTTTAAATAATTTTTCGTTTCAAAAACGTACATCATCAAAATCAAGTGTACAAAAAAAATTAACTGTGATGGTTAAATTCAGTTACATGGTGACTAATATAAATAGTTATGAGCAAATGCAAGACTGAGGTGGTTTTGGTCTTACCCCCCCAATCTTGTTCTTGGTCAATCTTGATGTGGTCATTGTCTTGCATACTCGATCGAGTCTTGGTCTTGCAAACACAGTCGTGGTCTTGATCTTGCAAGTCTTGCTGGACTTGCAACTTATACAAACATATAATTATTTTTTTTATAGCATTATGTATATGGTTCGTAGTAAATTGCTTACATTTTTTATTTTTTCAATTTATTAAAATAATACAATACATAATAAAAAAAGTACAAACATAAAATACATAAAAAGATTAAAAAAACGTGATGCCTGATGACGCGGATATGAAATTATAAAAAAATGGACTGTAAATATTTTTCGCAGGGATAATTTGTTGCAACCACTGCAAGATAGAAGGAAATATATAGATAACACTCACTTACTTGATTATTCCTATATTTTCTCCCTTGTCTGGATGGTCACAACTAGCAACTTTAATCACACGCGCCCGGTGAGAAACAATAATTTTAATGGTGAATATACATACATAGTGAGTGCAGGGAAGCGGTAACATTACGGATGAGATGCGGATTCGGTATGATGGTCTTATCAGGATGGGATATAAAATGAAACTGATTTGTAGGTGTAGGGCGGGAAGTGATTTATTTATTTTTATTTATTTATTTTATTTAAGATTTGGTACACGGTTAACATACAATATAATATACATAAACATAATATCAATTATAATAATAAATCAACCGTACACACAAAAATCCCACAAGGCATAGCCTGTCTGTGGGTATACCAATTAAAAATATTCAAAATTATTTCGTTAGTAACATTAGTTATTTATAAAAATAAAATATAGCAAATTGCTTAGGCAGGAAACAAGTGCAAAAAATATAAAGTATACAAATTATATATGAAAAATATACATACACATATTTATATACGAAACATCAATAAGTTTACATGAATCAGCAGACTGACAGCGGTGCTACCAAATATTATACCCGCAGTCGATAGTAACAATACTTGGCAAGTACAAGGATATGCATGTCGCAGTCAATCTACACTTTCTAGTTAAAATTGAGAATTTCCAATAATGATTAAAAAAAAAAAAAATAATAATAATAATATAAAAAAATCATTGAACTTTTACACAAGAGCAGAATATTGAGAAAAAGAAAGACATAAGTGCACCAAATTGAAAACCCAACAAGTAAGAAACAAATAAATACAAATTATAATAAGGAGGAGTAGATTAATATTAATAAATTCAGAATAAATTTTTAATAGAGTTGTAACACCAACAAGTAAAATCTGTAGTAGAAAAAAAAATACTTATATAAAAATAAAAGAAAAATAATAGAAGCAGGGTCAGGAGACAAGAACCAAAAAGTATGATTCATTTATCAACTCAGAGAATACAAGCAGTCAACGATCACAATTTAATTTGAAAGATAAATGAATTAATTAACAAATAAACAAAAATAAAAAATCGAGTAATAAAAATCAAAATCACAACAAATACTCTTGCACATTACATTGGTCTGTGAGTAGCCAAGATTTTATATGTCTGATAAAAGTTTTATGATTCTTGATTGTCTTTAAAGAGTTGGATAATTTATTAAATGTTCTAGGTGCACCAAATACAGCGTGTCTTTGTGTCCTTCTCCTTTTATAATTAGGGACCTTGTACATATTATTTAATCGCTGTCTGACTCTGTAACAATTATATGTCATTCTCATATATAAATAATGCGACAATTATTTTCACGTCACTTTCGCGTTTACAATACCTTTTACTCGATTGCAAGCACTCGTGTGTAAAAATAAATAAGATAATAAAAGACTATTGGTCTTGCAGTTACACGTGCGGTATTGGTCTTTCAAGTCTCGCAAGACGGAGACGAAAACAGCAAGACTTGCAAGAAATTTTCTCATCACTTGGTTTTATTTTCACTAATTTACTATTGCATAATTTTCCTCTAGGTACCTACTATGCAGCTACATAAATAACAATCAAGTGCATCATAATATCACACTTAATAAGTCATAGATTTTCATATAATATACTAGATGGAGTAGGTACTCCGTGCAAGGAGTAAGTCGTGGTATATCGCGCGTTTGACGTCTTGGTTGGCAGCATATTGCAGTTTTCCATACATTTCAACACTTCCTAGATAACTGTTCTCTAAATCTTAATGAACATAGCGTTTTTTTCGACAAATAAATCCGAAAACAATTCACATTAGTCGTTATTCTCTATAGAAAAACGATGTGGTCTGCCTACCTTGTTGTCAAAAATCCCGCGGAATAAAGCCTCACTTTGATTCATACAAATTTGCTAACTGCAACATCTAGTATATTATATGAAAATCTATGATTTAAGTGAATAATGGTACTCGAAATTTAAATTGCAAGATTATATTATTATTTTTTATATCTTTTTACCTTATTTCAATTACCTCTTTTATTATTTTTTCAAATGTTTTGTGTTGATTAATATTCTTTACACAACCATGGTCTTGATTCTTTAAAATTATTTCATGTTTTTTTTAAATAATATTCTTCATCGTAAAATTGTTGGTTTGTAAATAATACCACATAGTATATTTTAAGATAAAATAAAATTATGGTATCCGCATTCCTACAGGCGGTGTGTTAAATATTTTTATTAATGAATATTAATAACAAGTGTAAAAGATGAAACATTTTTACTAATTAACTCCAAAACATTTTTTCTATAATATCTATATTGTTTAGCTCGATAGCTAAGGGCAAAATAAAATTAAAGTATTTTTTTTAATAAATATTTGGTACATTACCTTAAGTCTTTGAAAAAATGTAAAATATCTGTTTAGTTAAGAAATTTTTAATAACTTGTTATTTTTTATATTATTTAAAACAACCCATTATCTTCAACGAATCAAAACCCGACAGTTTAATAATTTGTATAATAAAGCAAAGAATACTGTTTACTTTACGTAAGCACTAAAGTTTGAAACAAAATTTTGTCGGCCTTCGTGGCTCAGTTGGTTCGGTATCTGACTGCTGATCCAGGGGTCCCGGGTTCGATTCCCGGTGGAGACACAGTTTTCAATTGTGTTTTCAGTCTGGATCTATGAGACGATAAATATTGTAAGTCCACAGAATGTGGCAACTTGTTATTTGGTGCGTGTTAAATAATTATTTGACATAGCACCTGTTTGTTGCCCGAGAAGCTACGTTAAATATGAATAAAATAAAATTTTATTAAGAGCTTGTTTCTAAAAAAGTAAAAATATTCGTTGTTAATAATTAGTACCTACATATATTTTAACTTTTCACTACCCGGAGAGGATATAGTGGGGAGTTTTTTAAGGCTATTTTTTTATTGCAGATAATCAACGAGTAACATGCTTAGATTATATTCTTAAAGTTTCATCACAATGTTTCTGTGTACTATGTGATATGTGCTATGTACGGCGGCGTGTTTATTCTACATTATGGATTAGGTATAGACTAAAGTACTTATTCGATTCTTTTCAAATTTAGCAAATATGTATATCTAATACTCGCTTAGACCACATTAGATTTTGAAGGATATCTGAATAGTGCTATTCAATTATTTTTTCTACGTCAAATATTTTAAAGTGACCCCAAGCTCAGGAAACTTATAATTTGATATTTTTATTTTCAAATTGGTAAAGAGACACATCAGTTTCATAAAATGGCATTGAAGAATTATCAAGTTTTCATAATAAATTATTTAAATAAAAAAATAATTAAACAAACTCATTTCATGAAAATGCTGAAAATTTTCCATACAAAATTTGAATACTTTATGGAGTGACTTGTTAGTGATGAGTTAAGCGTTGGCCACAACCCACTCGTTTTTCTCTTATATATGTTACATATTGTAAATTTTCGGTGTTCCTTCCTTTTTTCGGGTAGAATTTCATATATCAATTGAATTGTAATATCTTATATACTTTTTATTGTCATGACATCATTTTTTATTTTTTCATAATAATAAATTTACTTTACTCAGCAAGTGGTAGCTACTAAGCGTATTTTATATATTTACTTTTTGATCAAAATTGTTTTTATTTAAAATAAGTTACTCAATGTGTAAAAACAATGCATTTACAACCTTTTGTAAATAATAATGCATCGAAATGAACATTTAAGTTTTATCGAAATTGAATTAATTATCTCTACACGAACGAAACCCGACAATTTAATATGCACTAGTATGTCAAACAAATATGCAAAAGTGTGTATGCATATATTGACAATGACCACCGCGAAGTTGAGTATTCTAAAGTGAAACAACTTACAAGAGAAATATCGTATGAATGTTTACATCGGATTCTCTTTTTACGCGGTTTCAATATTACACGGCGCTCAAAAGTTCAACAGCTGATAAACCCGAGCAAACGGGACAAAGGCTCACTAGGGCATAGTAGAAGAAAGTATATTATTTATATATGGGTGTATGGAAAGTGGTAGATTTTACATCGCCCTGGAAATTTAATTAATTATCTCTACACTACAAAGGCTCACTAGGGCATAGTAGAAGAAAGTATATTATTTATATATGGGTGTATGGAAAGTGGTAGATTTTACATCGCCCTGGAAATTGAATTAATTATCTCTACACTACGAAGGCTCACTAGGGCATACTAGAAGAAAGTATATTATTTATATATGGGTGTATGGAAAGTGGTAGATTTTACATCGCCCTGGAAATTGAATTAATTATCTCTACACTACAAAGGCTCACTAGGGCATAGTAGAAGAAAGTATATTATTTATATAAGGGTGTATGGATAGTGGTAGATTTTACATCGCCCTGGAAATTGAATTAATTATCTCTACACTACAAAGGCTCACTAGGGCATAGTAGAAGAAAGTATATTATTTATATATGGGTGTATGGAAAGTGGTAGATTTTACATCGCCCTGGAAATTGAATTAATTATCTCTACACTACAAAGGCTCACTAGGGCATAGTAGAAGAAAGTATATTATTTATATATGGGTGTATGGAAAGTGGTAGATTTTACATCGCCCTGGAAATTGAATTAATTATCTCTACACTACAAAGGCTCACTAGGGCATAGTAGAAGAAAGTATATTATTTATATATGGGTGTATGGAAAGTGGTAGAATTTACATCGCCCTGGAAATTGAATTAATTATCTCTACACTACAAAGGCTCACTAGGGCATAGTAGAAGAAAGTATATTATTTATATATGGGTGTATGGAAAGGGGTAGATTTTACATCGCCCTGGATGCGTATTTACCTTTCCGTGTTGATTAGGAGGCAAGTACTGCCTCGAATTAGACACTTGTATGTTGCGCTAATGCACTTAAAAACTCGTGTTGATTTCAAGGTACGTGTCCTCCAATTGCACACGGTTTAGCAACGCAAACTGGTCCTGTTAATACGTGTTCAATTCAAGGCACGCGTCTTTCAATCGTAGATACACAGTTTTATAAATTTTACCGTGCGTATTGATTATGCGTTACAAGGCTTTGTTAGAGGGATTTTTTATGTATGATTGTTTTTGTTTTAATAGATTAATCTACATAAATCTAAATTATATCGGCAAGACAATTTTTTTGTATAATATTGGTACCTACTCAGGAATTTTTTAATGAAATAATCACACTTTGCGTCGTAATTACCTTCACAAGATATAGAGCATCGAATTTTACATTGGTAATTATCCTTTAACAGTTTCATATTACTAAAGAAAATTACTGATTACTACCATAATATATATTATAATCTGTGAACAAAATAAAAATGTGACAGTGACAGTCGAAATGCGAGCGAAATGAAATAGCGCGCGAACTTCATAACTATATATTATGTTCCATATTCAATAATTAATTACTTTGAATTGAACACGTATTAGCAGGAACAGTTTGCGTTGCTAAACTGTGTGGATTTGGATGACACTTGCCTTGAATTCAACACGAGTTTTTAAGTGCATTAGCGCAACAAACTAGTGCCTAATTCGAGGCAGTACTTACCTCCCAATCAACACGGAAAGGTAAATACGCGCCCTGGATCCATTGGATGCCAGTTCGGATCCCACCGTGCCATGACGGATTTCATTCGCCTATTGCATTAGCATTTTTATCCTATGTTCAGGAAACGTATGAAGATTTATCTGCAGTTATCAATCTTATGATGGTGAAGTATCCAAGTTATACAACATATCATATTTTTCTACAACGGTTTTTACTCCTCACTAACCAAGGGAGTATAGTGGGGAATTATGAATTCGAAATTTTAAGTCCAATGTATTTTATTGCAGTTGTATTCTGAAAGTTTCATCACAATGTATCTGTTTACTATGTGATATGTACTATGTATAAAATCCATATAAAATTTGAATACTTTGTGTAGTGCCACAACCTATTCGTTTATTACTGTCGACCGTTTCGGCATACTATGTCGCAATCAACTGGTATTTTACATCGTATGTACCGCGTAAAGTGAAAATAATGATTTAATAATACCTACCACCTATATTTTTTATAACTTATACTTACGCCATGTTATTTTTTCTATAAAACTATTTAAAATAATTACATTTATTTTCATACTTGATCTATCCACCGATAGTTTCGATTTTAATGTACTTTATTAGGTAGATATTTCGTATATTGCGGTATAGTTTTATCCACCGTGTAAAAAGAGTATCAATACGGTGTAGTATAGAGCTATCTATATGTAGGCACAAAACCCGTTGCAACGTTGGTAATAATTAACAATGTTTCTTAGTCTGTATGTATGAATGTAAGGTAATTGGCATAGGTTGGTTGGTATTATATATACATATATTATAAGTACCAACACCATAAATTATCATTGGAAATATAATTTATTCAAATGTAATGAAATTCTTATTACAAGAACGTAGCTACTGTTCTGAACGGACCGATTTTAGGTACTGATTTAAAAGACATAATTCAATAGCCACCATCTACTTTACTATCTAGGGCCTTCTTATTAAATTTTGTTAAAAACTTTTACACACTTTTATTTGCCTTCATCTGACTGTCGTACCTACTGGAATTTCGCAAATGTTTTTCAACTAATTTTCCTACCAGTTAGAGCACTGAAACTTTCAAAGTCATTGTTTTTCCATGAAAATGCATGTTTTCAGCATGCATTGCCATTAAAAAATATTTGTTTTTTGATTTTGCTATCTTAGACCAGGGGTCGGCAAAGTGCGGCTCCAGAGACGCATGCGGCTCTTTGGCTCCTTGAGTGCGGCTCTGGCACAAATATAAGAACTTTTAGGATTATTGCCACTCAAAGGTCAGAAGCGTGGAGAGGATATTGCAAATGCTGTGGTGGAGTGTATGGATATATATCATATTCCTCTCGAGAAAATTGTGTCGATTTCAAAAGACGGGGCCAAAAGTATGACCGGCGTCAGAAAAGGGTTTGTTACAATTTTGAAAGAAAAAAATAATCGCGAGATATTGGCTTATCATTGCATTATTTATTTATTTATTCATTTAGGAATACAAACAGTTACAGAAAATATGCATATAACTAATAGTAACATAGAATTCAAAGTTTATCTGCAACCTTACAGTATTCACAATATAAACATATGAAAGTGAAAATTTGCAAAGTAATACAATAATAATAAAAGACAAAACAAGTAAAAAAGAAAAAAAAATCAATTTAAATTAACATAAACGAAATGAAATAGATAAGAAAATAATTATACAGAAATAAGTATTGAGGCGAGAAATAAATATTGAGGCGAGAAATAGAGAAACAAGAGTTATACATTAACATAATGATAAAAAAGAGAAAAAAAAAACAAAAATACATAAAATAAAATTAAAATTAAGGAGCCATAATTCAATAAAAGAGATGGTGTAGTATGTTATGACAGATGATTAATATCTCAATAGAGTATGTATGTGTATTATTATGTCATCGCGTGTTGTGGTGATGATTTTTGAATGTGTTTTATTTTGTGTTTGAATGCTGTGTATGATTTGGAGAAGATGTGTGTGTCTGGAAAGGTTTTGTTCTATTCATTGCACATTCTGTTGGTTGGTTTCCTAAATCCTGCATTTGTGTTTGAAGTTGACGGGAGGAAGAGCAAGTTGTTTCTTAGGCATCTGAGTGGTGCATGTATGTTAATTGAGCTAACGAGTGCAATAACTAAATAATCCCATAACTTTATTCACCGGAAGAAATGAATAAAGTTATGGGATTAGTGATTACGATCAACTTTATTGTAGCTAAAGCTCTTAATCATCGTCAATTCAGATTTGGCTCTGAGAATTTTTTTGAATCGTTGTAATGTACATATTTGGCTCATTGGCCAATAAGTTTGCCGACCACTGTCTTAGACTTTAATAAAACGTTGCATCGTTAGCGTCTGTTGGTATGCTAAATTGATAATAATTAAGTCATTTTATATTTAAGTTTTTTTTTTCAACCGAATTTTCATATTTTATTTATATTATTATTCCTTGTACAAAATAAAAATAATGAGATAATCATAAATTATGTTCTTACGTGACTTGAAGAACAAGAAGAGTGAGGAAGCTACCGCCTAGATTGGTTTACACGAATAATTTATGCCATTATCTACCTACTTCATTATTTTACATCTAATAATTGTACCCACAACTAGTGATGGGAAAGCACAGTCTGAAAAATACTCGGTCTTGTACACAAGGTGGTCTCAGCGCTGGGTAGTGTCTATTTTCTCGAGTGACAGAATAATTGGTTTGCGAAATTAAATGTAGGTATTTTGTGTGTAGGTATTATATCTAAGTTATTTTTGTCGGCCTTCGTGGCTCAGTTGGTTGGGTATCTGACTGCTGATCCAAGGGTCCCGGGTTCGATTCCCGGTGGAGACACAGTTTTTAATTGTGTTTTCGGTCTGGATCTGTGAGACGATTAATATCGCAAGTCTCCAGAATGTGGCAACTAAGTACCTGTTAGTTGCCCGAGAAGCTACATAAAATAATTAAAAATTAATTTTCATTTTTATTTGAACAAATGCATAGAAATATTTGCTTTTTGTTGTATTTCATTCTCCTCAAAAATCTCTCCACTGCTGTGTACAGGTCTCTTCCAGGTTTTTCCATATGTCTTCTTTGAGCTCTCTGTATCCATTTATTTCTCGCGACTGGAACTATGTCAATTACTGTCTATCTTTTTTCTAGTCTACCGGTACTTTCCCATCTTTATCAGCCTTATTAAATTTAAAAAAAATCAATTTATTTTTATAATCTAATTTATAAATGATATACTTTTTACTCTCCACACTATGGAATAGTGCAGAGTCTTGATTTCACACTTTGGAGGCGTATTTTTTTACATCAATTTTTCAACGGGTATCATGTAGAGAGTGCACACTGTGAGTTTCGTCGTGATGTGTTTGTATGTATGGCGTATGGCGTACTCCCGCCGTACGGAATTATCCTTTTTGTATCCTCTCTACAGCCCAAACTATAAGTTCGATCGACTTCATATTAACATCATATGTGTAAAGTGCATAGACCTAGAGCTGATTAGTTTTCGGTAGATTATCCGTTAATATCTTCTCTATGATTTCATCTGTCCAAATTTTCACAATGCTCTCACGGTCTGGAAAATTGAGATATTTTTATACTGTTTGAAATTTTGATACAAAAAACAAGGATTGTCAAAATTAAAAGAAAAAAAATCTATGGCCTGCCATGTCAATGTGAAATAAATGTCATATTTGTATGAGAAATGTCTATAACAGAAGCAAAATAGTTTAAGTGTATTTTTTTACTCTCCACTTCTATCTGGCCTAGGTTGAGGCTCTAAGGGCCTAGGCAGTAAAGGCGGGGGTGGGCGGCCGACGCTGTTGCGCCCTCGTCAATTCTGTACTTAGAGAAGAGCAGGACGAACGCCTTCAGTCTCGCTCGGCAGTTACTCGTCAAACTGTGGCGAATGTTGTTGTGTGGTTCGGGCACACCGCCGGCGCAGACGTCGGGTCAGACATCCTGTGTTGACAACTAGACGTCAAATCTGACAGGTGATGATTGCGTCGGATGCCCCCGGTATTAGCCCGCGGAACCTTCGGACGCCAACACGAGGACCGAGGGGTCGGGGTACAAGCCCCTCCGACTTGAAACGGAGTGTACATGGCGGCCGATTTTGAGACCAATCGGAGGCCCTGACGTGTGAGGTTGGATTCTCGGGGGCAGTGGTTGAACCCGATGGATGGTGGATATTTTGTGTTTGTCCGATGTTGCGGCTGCGTCCGGTGGTGAACAGGGCCAATGGGCTCTATAGCGTCGCCGGCGTGGAAGTGGATCGCGATCTCCCTCTCCACTTCTATCATCGTCAAGGGGTAGGCAGTAATAAAAGAACATCGCATTCTTCTACTTGACACACATATTGCCCCATCAAAAGTGTGGAGAGTTTAGTGTTGGCTACAACCCACTCGTTTTTATTGAGACTTTATTGGATATTGAACAAACTAAGATTGGTTCAACCCATCCCTAATGTAAGTGATTCATTAGAATACGCGATACAGCCTGAATTATGTACTCCACTACTCCAGATAGTTTATTTCTAAGGCAATGCAATTAGACGGCTAATTTCACTACATACCGAAATTCCAAAGAATTGAATTGTTACGAAAAAAATATTAATAATACAGGTAGGTAGGTACGTAAATTTTCCTATTCAATGAATCTCATTTGAATTGCCTTTTTTGTAATTTAATAGGCAGTGACGTCACTAGATAATAGAGCATTATTCAAATTTGGATATTATTTTATATTTAATTATGGCCCACGTTCGTAGGCAATATTTCAATTTTCAACGGAACACAGATTTATAATAATTTTAATGTTTTATAATATAAAAGAATTATGATGATGTTACAGAATTATTAAAAAATATCTATGATAATTCAATTTTAAATTGCTCTCACATAACATAATTGCTTCGTAGATTAAAACAGTTTCGAATGTGTATTTTATAAGGCTATTATCACTTTTTCGAATCAATGATTTTTTTCAGAAGTTACACTGGATGCATAATTATTAATATTCAATAATTTCTAAACAGATTAATCCAAATTTTTTATTGACCAATTTATGGAAATATTGCTGTGGGTGATAAAGAAATTATGAATAAGATCAAAATTGTTATAAGATTTAATGGACAGATAATCGTGATGGTTATAAAAGCGCATGCTAATATATTTTAAAAAATATTGCATTCATTTTATAAAAAAAAACTGAGTATGCAAAGAATAATAATTTTGAATATAACAATAAATTTTTAGCATATTTTAATTTGGAATATTTTAACGGCTTAAAAGAATAGCAGAAATAAACAAAAGCAGGGACCTTTTCCACAAAAACTAAAAAAGTATTTTTAATCCTTATTCATATTTTTTTCGTTATTTTAAACTCTGTATCTATTTAATGTGATATTCATTATAACTATCATTAGATGATAGAGCAAATTCATAAGGTTTTTTCAAAAATTTTACCATAAACCATATTTGTCTACCGCTTGTAAAAAGTATGGTTAAATAAATATTATGTCTTTATTCATTTTATGCAAGTATTATTTTACGACAGAGCAAAAACATTTCTATTGTTATTAAGAATTTGACAAAAATTAACCATAGTAATTTGTCGAAAAAGTGTGTTCAATTATTATAATATTTTGTTCATAATTGTAAATATTACGAGTATAATCTTGATTCCTAAGTAATTAGACTGAAAACCTTATTTAAATATTTGTTTAAAAAGTATGGTTATTAGTTGTTATTAACATGTCATTATTAATCGAATATTTTTATTATTGCATATGCGCAAACATTGGATTTTTTTCCCTGTCGGGAGTCAAAGATATTTTTTTAACAGATTTTTAATTATCTCAATAGAGACGAAGTTGGAATATTTACTGTAGGAGAACCGGGAAATCAAGGCACCTACAGGGCTTACGACCTGTCATCGGCTGGTTTACGTGATGACTTTATGCGCTTGCGCAACGTTCACCAATTATGCCTTTTAATGAGATCCCTATCAATTCAATTTTGAAAGTTCTATATATTGTAATACTGTATCAGTATTACAATATATAGAACTTTCAAAATTGAATTGATAGGGATCTCATTAAAAGGCATAATTGGTGAACGTTGCGCAAGCGCATAAAGTGATCACGTAAACCAGCCGATGACAGGTCGTAAGCCCTGTAGGTGCCTTGATTTCCCGGTTCTCCTACAATAAATATTCCAACTTCGTCTCTATTGAGATGTCATTATTAGTTGTATGTTAGTATTACTATCTGATTTTGACAATAAACCATA
Source organism: Molanna angustata (assembly GCA_963576475.1). Classification (NCBI taxonomy): domain Eukaryota; kingdom Metazoa; phylum Arthropoda; class Insecta; order Trichoptera; family Molannidae; genus Molanna; species Molanna angustata. The sequence goes on from OY754975.1 coordinate 11,339,363, forward strand.
TTTTGACTAAAAAGTGTGATCAAATAATATAACGTGTAAATAGTACAAGTATTATCTGATAGAACAAATATTCCTAAGGAATTTGACTATAAACCATTTGTCTATAAAGTAAGGTTAAATACATGTCGTTATTCATTGTATTTTTTTTATTCAAATCCTTACAAAATTTACGAACATACATACAATGTTTATTTGTATATTTCTTAAGAGTACAACATACAGCGTATTAATATAAATTATATATTATGAAATAAATATGATTTAAGTAAATATTAAAGTCAATTACAGCTTATTAGCTTATGTAGAGAGAGGATGTATGTATGTAAGTATTATTATCTGATAGAGCAAAAACAAATCAAATGTTATAAGGAATTTGACAAAATAAAAACAGTTATTTGTCTAAAAAGTGTAATCAAATATAATCAGTCGTTATTTATCTAAATATCACAAGTATTATCTGATAGAGCAAATATTCCTAAGGAATTTGACTGATAACCTTATTCATTTGTCTAAGCAGTAGTTACATATTAAATAGACAAATTTTATAACATCTCAATAGAGACGAAATTGTCTAAAGGGCTTACGACCTGTCATCGGCTGGTTTACGTAATCACTTTATGGGCTTGCGCAACGTTCACCAATTATGCCTTCTTATTAAGTTTAAACGATCTGTTACTCATTATTAACATATATAGAACTTATGTAATGTAATTTTTGAAAGTTCTATATATTTGAATAATGTGTAACAATTCACCTGAAAATAAGGAATTATACTATTGTCATCTATGAAGTAACGAAGAAACCTTTTTTTTGTAAGGTCATCTATTGAGAAATAAGTTTATTTGTAAACAATGAAGGCGACAGTCCTTATAAATGAGGTGACGGTGTATCGCATATATGTCACCCCTGTACTGCGCCAGAAATATTATTTCATTTTTAGCTTGTTTACCTTTTTGTACCAATGTGTATAGAACTTTCAAGAATTACATTGATATGGGAACTCAATAAGAATGCATAATTGGTGAACGTTGCGCAAGCACATAAAGTGATCACGGAAAACCAGCCGATGATAGGTCTAAAGCCCTGTAGGTGCCTTGGTTTCCTGGTTCTTCGATAATATTCCTACTTCTTCTCTATTGAGATGTTAAAAAATGTCCAGAAAAATATCACTGTTTCCCGACAGGGAAATAATCCAATGTAAACCTTTAAAAATATATTCGATTTAAACAGTATTAGTTATGACAGGGAGTTGTGGAGGATCAAGGGGGAGGCCTATGTCCAAGATTGGATGAAAACAGGCTGAAGAAGAAGAAGTAGAAGTTAAATATATTTCGTTACCTATACCGCACCTTTATTTTCATAGTGACACTATACAAAATTGTAAATATTAAATTTTTAATTTTTATAACCAGCTATGTATTTTAGATGATCGCTATCTATTGAATACAGAAACACCATATCACTCCTTCAAGTAGGTATTTACCACCAATTGGCATTATTGCGATTTGTATTTTTTCAAATTAAATAAATAAAATTAAAACTTTTATCCCTGATGGTGAAAAAAAACTTTTTTGTTTAGTGTCACTATGACTATAAAGGTGCGATACATTGTAGGTATCTAAGCATTATTATCCGATATAGCACATTTAAAATTGAACATGACGATAATTGTAAAATACATTAGGGTTATCAGTGTTAATTTTACAATAGCGAAATACCTACTTACTTGTTTGTTCGCAATTATTTATTGAGCCTGCCAATGTAATTATGTATTGCCGGTTATGTCAGAAAAGTATTTATTTGTTACGACTTGCCATTCTTAATTACGTCGTCGGGCTAACATTACCGCAGATAAGAATGCAAATAAATTCATTAGACATTACTTTGACTTACCTATCTATCTCCATCTATGTAAATTATAATTTACTTACTCTATATTGTGTGGTTTGGGTAAATACTATATAATAACAATTATTCTAATTAGCGTTATTTATTCATACACGTTATAAGGATATATTTTTGTATAAAGACTGCGATGTTTTATATTATAAGTAAAAGCAATTTAATAAATCGCTTGATTAAAGTTTATTATATGTCGACCTTGAGCCGGGTAATCGAAAATACAACAGGCAACAATAACATCTCACATAGTTCAGCAATGAGGTTCACCACCCATTCTGAATATAGTGCCTTTTTAGGTGAGACGAGACTGGTGTGTGGGTATACACAGATATGTTGTGCACCCTTTTATAAGGCAATGCACACCCGCACACCTTTCGCTGGTTACTCCAAATTGTGGGATATGCTGTGATGGTATGAATGAATGAATGAATATGTCGACCATCGTGGCTCAGTTGGTTAGGTATCCGACCGCTGATCCAAGGGTCCCGGGTTCGATTCCCGGTGGAGACACAGTTTTTAATTGTGTTTTCAGTCTGGATCTGTGAGACAATAAATATCGTAGGTCTCCAGAATGTGGCAACTTGTTATTGGGTGCGTGTTAAATAATTATTTGACAAAGCACCTCTTAGTTGCCCGAGAAGCTACATAAAATAAAATATTAAATATTTCGTCCAAATTTGCCTTTGTGGCTCAGATGGTTGGATATCCGACTTCTGAGACAGAGGTACCGGGTTCGATTTCCGGTGGAGACACAGTTTTATATTTTGTTTTCTGTCTGGATCTGTGAGACGATAAACATCATATAAGTTTCCAAAATGTTGCAAGTTGTTTTGACATAGTACCTGTTAGTTGCCGGAGAAGCAATGCAAAAATAAAATTTAATAAAATAAATAAAACAACAATTATTTTTTGGTTAATCGAAAATTCAACATTCTAATTTTTTACAGAACGATCGTTTTTTTTTCCTGTGAAGGTCTCACAGATCCAGTGTGAGAAAGTAGCCATATTTTATAGAAATAATGAATAATATGTCCTTGTAAATAAGACAAACGGAGGCCAAGGCTCGATTTGGGCTGTAGCGCCATCGAAGAAGTAAATAAGACAAATACGCACATATAGGTCCGAATGCTGAGACCAATGTCTATGATTGATCAACGTTCTTGTAACATATGGAGCAAATATTTTGTTTGTTCGACAAATTAAGTATCGATTGATTAAGATAGTATGTAAGTAGGTACCTATTCAAATCGAAAGTGATAACTGCACATTTTATCTACATACATTAAGACATAACTAATGATATACTGAACTATTTATTTTCTCTTTGTCTCCCCCATATTAAAGAATACCTAATCATTGTATCTACTAAGCCGAGGCAATCAACGCTTTCTCAATCGGTACCCTAATACGTTCACATATACCTACAAAAACATCTGGTCACTTAGAATAATACCAATCTTAGTATTTGACCCTAACAAAATACGAATAATTAATAGCGTCGGCATCATTATGTTCCCGGTTAATACACTCACAAAAATAAGGGCATGTTACTATTAAAGTTATTAACTTAATGACCAAAGTCATTAGCGATTTTAATTTTTGATATCCACCCGATTCTTCCCCTCCACCTACTCCGCAAGCCCTCACCCCTGTCCCACTAGTGCTGCCTTACCCTCGAAGTCCAAACAAAAGTCAATTTTTTAACGCCCAGAAATGTATAATTAGCTTCTAGTATTGTTGTAATGATTACGGACGGGGGATATTAGTATATTCGTTGTTCGTACAACGATAATGATAGCATTAAGTGGTAGGAAATTGAACGGCCGAAAAATTCCCCAATAATTGTTTGATAAATTAAAAGATAATTTTTGTTTGTATAATTCGGTGTACATTTTTGTATAATTGATCGATTTATCGAAAGGGAGCTGCAAGAAGACATTATAAAGAAATATAATTTGGAAAGCAGCAGTTATCTATTTTTAATGAAGATTATTAATTGGGGGTATAATGTTTGATCTATTTTATTTTATCAGAAGGGATTATATTACAAATGTGCATGTTCAAATATGTACTTGTTTACTTTTTATTTGTATTATATATTATTTATTGCATATTGAATTGTTTTGTTGACCTATGAAGGTTTATTGATTGCTTAATTTTTTCACTGCTATAATGTGTTTACTTATTACTTGCATACTGATTTGTTTGTTGACATATGAGTTGTTTATTGGTTGCTTTATATATTTCTTTCATTGCTATAAAGTGTTAATTTATTTATTTGTTTATTGATTGTTTTCAAATATTGGGATAATTTTTTCATTACTTACTATGAGTATAATTCTTCTTTTTTAATTTCAATATTTCAATCATGTAGCTAGAAGTGGACTTGTTATTAAAATTGTGATAAAATTGTTCTTACTTAAAACAGGAATTATTCCTAGTTAGATAGACAAAGATTTATTGGAGGAACTAAAAAATATGGTTCTTCCCAACAACTTTTTTATTTTATTTTATTTTTATTTTATTTTATACACAGTAAATCATAAATTACATGTTCAAAAAGTTTTTTGTATGTATTTCGTTATGGAAAAATAAATATTATTATTATCACAAGTATTTTATTCAATTTAAAACATCCTTCTCCAAATATGAATCCACAATACTTAGTGTATAATGATCAAATTGAAAGAGTACAAAAAAGGTTTCTTAGACATTTAGATTATAAAACAAATATACATTGTCCCAACTATTCTGCTCGCTGTAAACATTATATGCTCCATCCACTACAAGAACGTCGATCAATAAGAGACATTATGTATCTGCACAATATCCTAAATTATCGCGTTGTCTCCCCATATTTACTGGGAAAAATAAATCTAAGAGTTCCTACGCGATTTACCAGAAATAATGATTTCTTCAGTATTCCGGCAGTACGTAATAATTACACAAAAAATTTGTTTATCACAAGAGCTTGCTCCAATTTTAATTCACACTATGAAAATATCGACATTTTTTTTGAATCTTCAAGGGCAATTAAGCGATGTCTACAAAGCAATTTAACGATGTAATAAACTTACTTCTAATGTATGTGTGTGTGTTTGCGTTTGTATGTCAATAATGTAATTATTATGATAAATCGTTACGGGGAAATCGAGTTCTAATCATGGTGGCATGTCACATATAGTAATATTGAAATATTGTTAATCTTCCCTTTTAATCCTCTCCTAGATCCATTTGATTCAGATGCACCATCACTCACATGTTTTTATCAACTATGTATTATTGGTGTTACATATTCTGGTCCTTATATGGGTAATTGTCTTATTTAATATATTTTTGTAATTGTGACTGTTTGTAACCATAATAAATTAATAAATATGATATGCCCATGTCAGTTCATTAAATATTTAATTATATATTATTTAAAGTGAAGAAGGGTTTCAATTAAAAGAACTACTTACATGATCAACATTTGTATATTCAAAATAAATAAAATTACAATAAAAATAATAAGTTAATTAATTTGTGATGTGATTTGTGATTTAACGCGACTCTATTCTGTTAAACGAAAACGCATGAACGATAACAATAAAAAAAATTCGGTTGACGACGATGGGCTGAGGATTCATCGAGGATATACACATTGCAGTTCGCTGACTGGGCGCAGCTACGATTATTTAAATGGTGTGATGAAAGAATAAATAAATTAAATTAAATTAAAAAAATGCACATACGTAACTGTTAATTTTTTTTTATTTCTTATGTTTTTTCATACACTTTTATTTAACTTCACCTGTCTATCCGTACTGGAATTTTGCAATTTATTATTCGTAACGAATTTCCTCACCAGTTGGACCTCTGATACTTTCAGAATTTGTGTATTACCGATGACAATGCATATTAAAACTATCCAGCTTGATTTATTTGATATTTTGATCAAATCGAACAATTTTGTATTTCATACAAACTTGTATTTCATATAATCTTGTATTTCATACAAACTTGTATTTCATACAAACTAAGTTTAATTGTTTAAGCACCATTTATATCGTTTCACAATCGATTATGTAGTTACCTACATATTTCAGTTTTTAAATTATTAAAAAAAAACAATATTTTCTAAAACATGAAAGTATTTTGAAAATTCACGGGGGTAAGTCAGGTCAGACGGTGGAATCTAAATCCTCATGATAACCCATATCGTGGAAAAATTATCTTATAATAATATCCATGATATGGGTAAACAATGGTGGTTTTGATTCCATTGTTTGGCCGGCTTGCTCCTCAGACGAAATCATAGAGAATAAACCAAATATTTACCATGGAATATTGATCAGCATGGCAACTCATGAAATTGATAAAGATAAGATTATAATCAGATTCAGATACATTGAGGTTAATATTTACTGACCGATTTCGTTCACCTATAGCACAAGAATTTATGCTAGTTTTAGGGAACGAGGGAAGATGCTTATGTACTTTTTTAACAAGGACATATTCTTTTTAAAAAAAAGAAAAAAAAAAACTACATTCATTTACACAAAAAATTCATACTAGACTTAAGGTAGATTAAGATTAATATTAGATTATGACAGAGTACTGATTAATAAATTTTCAAGTTTAAAACAAGATAAGAACTTAATAAAAATGTGTCATGAGAAGCCAAGTCCCAGTAAAATTTGGTCGGCCTTACTTATTTAATATCGTTAAAAGCTTACTAAACGCCTAGATAATCCAATGTTTGCGCATATGCAATAATAAAAATATTCGATTACTTACACATTGGTACAAGTAGGTAAATAAGACAAAAATGACCTTATAAGTCTGGCGCAATTCAGGGGTGACTTCTATGCGAAAAATGCATTGTCACCTCAGATATAAGAATTGTAGCTTTCATTATTTATAAAAAAATCAATTCTCTCAATAGATGGCGTTCCAACAAAATAAATAAAAATAATAAGATTGTTGTTCATAATTTCACCCATAGATGGCTGTAGTAAAAATTCCTTATTTTCAAGCGAAAAGAATTTCAGTATTACAATATATAGAACTTTCAAAATTGAATTGATAGGGATCTCATTAAAAGGCATAATTGGTGAACGTTGCGCAAGCGCATAAAGTGATCACGTAAACCAGCCGATGACAGGTCGTAAGCCCTGTAGGTGCCTTGATTTCCCGGTTCTCCTACAATAAATATTCCAACTTCGTCTCTATTGAGATAATTAAAAATCTGTTAAAAAATATCTTTGACTCCTGACAGGGAAAAAAATCCAATGTTTGCGCATATGCAATAATAAAAATATTCAATAACGACTAAAATAGTTAAGATCAGTATTAAATATTTTTACTTATAAATGTATACTAAGATGTGACTAACACCCTCATTTATTTTTTACATATGACCGCATTGACTTCACAGATATCAAAAAATAGATAAATGCATGTAATCTTTGCATAACTGACATCGAAAAATGAAAACAAACACCGCGTTGTGCAGTGTTGAGTCAAGAATGACAAGGTAAAACGTTTTAACTTGTACGTTGTCTACATTCATTGATAGAGATACAAATGAAATTTCATATCTATGACAAGTGTGTAAATTATAAAACTCTATTTCTTAATTAAATTATTATTATCAAGTGTAATATTTATGGCGTAAGCTACCAATCTATAAGTATATTCACAAATAAACGGCGTTTGTATATCACCTATACCTACCCAGTTTCATTCTAAACATTTGGGGCCAGCGGAGATAATTATAGACCAGGTAATATATATTATATTACAATATATTATAATGCAGAAGAAATTTGAATGAAATCAGAAATGAAATATAAATTGACCGTGTATTTATAATAATTAGAATTATTACGCAAAGTTGTTGGCCAATTCTGATTAAAAAATGTAAATTGTAAGATGATAATTATAAACACTTATTTTCATGCCTCAAAGCATTTAGCATTCTTATAAAATTATTATATTATTAATAGTACGATTTGACTGCTTAGGCGTATAGCTATTTCTAATTATTATCTTCGAATACATGTATCAAGATACGTATATCAAATCAGGGCCAGCTTGGAAATGATAAAAAAGATTCTTTGTTACCCACTATCAATATACCAAACACATTTATATTACTCTAAAGGATTACTGTTAGTAGTGAATAATAAACTTATATGTTGTCTATAACTAAATTTAAATCATCAATAACAAAGTCCCCGAATGCCTCTTCGGATTTTGGTGAATAGTGTTTACGCAAGCCCTCATTTTTTTCTTTCCATCCAATTCCTAATATCTATCTCATTCCTTTCCTTTTAAATCTGCAATTAGAATTTACATATGTGTAATTTTTCTGTAAACCTATTTGTTCGTCATATGGAAATCTTAATATTCTTGTATAACATGTAATTAAGACTGTATAATTTACAAAATACAATAAAATATACTTTACATTCGAGTCAACCCTCAGTATGAACTCTACAATTTTCATTAGATTTCAATTGATTACCTACATATTTATGCATATTTTCAGAATAACGAATGACGAAAGTGTTCATTTCATTCATTCATCCTTCATTCATACCATCACGGCATATCCTACAATGTGGGGTAACCAGCGAAAGGTGTGCGGGTGTGCATTGCCTTATAAAAGGGAGCACAACATTATCTGTGTATACCCACACACCAGTCTCGTCTCACCTAAAAAGGCACCATATTCAGAATGGGTGGTGAACCTCATTGGTGAACTATGTGAGATGTTATTGTTGCCTGTTGTATTTTCGATTACCCGGCTCTTACGGGACACTCGAAAACAATAATAGAAAAGAGTAGAAGCACTCATTTCACAGCTATTCATTTCATTCCCTAAATAAAACTAGTTTTCATTGAATGACTTAAATAATGTGTATCAAATTGTGATTTGTGTCTACGAATGACAATTTTAAATTAAAATTCCCAGAGTTTATTTTATTTATCTTTACAGGTAACAAAAATTCTAAATAATACATGATTTTTGACCTCACTAGGGCTGGCCTGGATTGAGGTCGATAATTTAACATTAAATAGTAAAGACAGTGTATAAAAAAGTTGAACAAAAAAGAAACATAAATTAACAAAATACATTTAAATACAAGTTGTCCTTATAAGACAGAAAATATTTGAGTAAACAAGTCATCCGTCTACATAATGTCATAATTCTTAAAAGAAAAAAGTACTATTCCTACTTCGTCCTTGCTATCTTAATTGCTTTATTATTGTTGTATTTTTCTTTTCTTTTTAGGGGACCATAATGTATATTTTTTTCAAATATAACTTAGCCTTCTCGTTTCTTGGATTGGTTGGGAGCGATTACAATGAACTCGCTTTTGTGCATTCTGTTGTATGTAAATAAATAAATAAATAATGGCATTAAAAGACATTAAGAAATTTGCATTAGATTTTCATAAACGTTTATTTACGGCTGCCAGCACTTTCTAAATGTACATAAGAAAAAACATATGATGTTTTGATGAACAATAAATCTTAAATGCTAATTACAAAACATTTCCTGGAATACTTATTATCGACTGACCGATGGACACTTGGACTCGAAACTGTTACAGAAACCGGACACAGGAGAGGTAAATTTGAAGCTGTAGGCAAGAGATTGACTCCAAACCTGCTCTGTTAAGCACCCGATGCGATGTCGGTTTATTACCATAATTTTGTAATTAAATTGATAATCCAAAGTATTAAAGATCTTTTTTTGTATGAAGGTAGCCAAGCCAGCTAAGAATGGACGAAACTGGATCGATTAGCCATTGAGCAGTGTTAGACGGGGTACTTCAATGAGACTTATAAACATGACGCTAATTTTATATTCAAACTTAAGCATTACAAATTTGTGTATGTATGCAGAGTTGGTTGAAAAAAATACTCTTTGCATGATACCAACCGACATCATTGTGTATACTTTGGTATTTGGTTCATATATAGATTTTAACTACATACGTCTGATACTTGAGGTTTTCGAATAAAACGACAGCCTCGTATTTTCTAATGCATTGAATCACGTCGTGATTCGAAAATGAGAACGTTGCGAATTTCGTTGCGTAGTGCGAACGTTGGCGTCGGTCGACAAGAAACTAAATGTTATACGGATTTAAAAAGGAAAGTTAATTTTTTAAAAATGGAATACTGAATAAAGTTTTGTCTGAAACAAATTGTACCTACCTTTGTACTTTTATTTTGCAATGTACTTTATAGACACGATTTTTTTGTCAATGGTCCTATTCCTGAATATATCGCGATATTTTTAAGAATCCATTGCTTTTATATGAAAGATGTATAAAACGTGTACGGTAAGTTGATGATTGATGCCCGCAGAATATGATGGTTGAATGGACATAATATCAAATCAATAGTAGGTACATATTGAAAAGAAAAACAATAACACATAAGATGGAACACCGGTTGATTGGTAGAATTTTTTATTTTGTCAATGAACTCTTAACATGCACAGCATTTGAAAAAGTGTTTAATAAAAATAAATGAATGGATGGTTGGAATAAATTTATCATTAAAAACGTTTGGATAAAATACTGTATATTGTTCTAGCCGAATATTCATATTATATAAAAATATAACAACATAAAAGTAAAATAAGTAAAAATAAATAAAAATGAAATAAGTATAAATAAATAAAAAAATGGTATATTGAAATGAATAAATAAACTATTAAAAAAAATAATTAATAAACATAAAATAAATAAATAAATAAATAAATAATCAAACAAATAAATAAATAAGTAAATAAACGAATAAATAAATAAATAAACAAATAAATAAATAAATAAACAAACAAATAAATAAATAAAGCTTCCCTCTTTTACTTTCTGTCCAATTCTTCTACAATTACAAAAAAATGATTATTTCTGTTAATTTAATTGGTCCTCTAACGAAGTGTTATATTATTAATGTATAACTAGTTATTAACACTGTATTTTAACAAAATAAAATAAAATAAAAAACAAAAAATAATAAAAAAAATAAAAAGAATAAATACCTAAATATAATATGTATATAAATACATTAAAAGTTGAGCCATGACAACATGAAATTCACTTTTAATTGTTTGGTACAGCTTATTGTTGCTATAGAGTGAATTAAGTGCTACATCTACATATTCTATATCAATATCTACAATATACAAATTTATAAGATAAACTAAACCATATAAATATTTCACAACATCTTACTAACTTTAAAATCGCCATTTCATGCAAAAAAAAATATTTGAACCGCCATATTTCAATATCTTTATCGATACAACTTATTAAGTCAACTAATAAGATTAATGTCTAGCAAAAGTTTTCATTATAAACACAGTAAGTATATATATGTAGATACATAATATTATTGAAATTATTGCGTAATTTCTAACAATACGGTTGCAGTAGGTATTCGACTGATAGGTACTATAAAATTATAACTTTGTGACATAATGATTTATTTTTATTTGACGTTTGTTTTATTGAGTCAACTATAAAATAAAAACGTGAACGAGAGAAATAATTAGGTTATTAAAGGTGATTATATATTTATTTTCAAACGGTATATCTATTGCTTAAGGTAATAGTAAAACATCATATTTTTTTGCTATTGAATAATATAATGAGATCTATTCATAGGTATGCATAATGTACAAACGTATAAATTGTTTTATAAAGCGAAATGTATAAATATCTGTTTATAGTTGCGATGAAACAAAAAAATATAAAATTAATTCAATAGGTACGTACGAATATATTTAATAAAAAAGTTAAAGGCCAATCCCTGGAAAAAGTCTCGGAGATCGTGTGCGCAATGTAAAAATAAGGAAAAAAAAACTTGTGAAATAGAGGACATCGTTCTATGGAGTAGATCCAGAAGAAGACATTGGAGGGACCACGTAGCCAGAATGGACAGTGATAGACTTGCGTATATAGCAGCAAATGAACATGTGGAATAGAGGACATCGTTCGGTGGAGTAGATCCAGAAGAAGACATTGGAGGGACCACGTAGCCAGAATGGACAGTGATAGACTTGCGTATATAGCAGCAAATGAACATGTGGAATAGAGGACATCGTTCGGTGGAGTAGATCCAGAAGAAGACATTGGAGGGACCACGTAGCCAGGATGGACAGTGATAGACTTGCGTATATAGTAGCAAATGAACATGTGGAATAGAGGACATCGTTCGGTGGAGTAGATCCAGAAGAAGACATTGGAGGGACCACGTAGCCAGGATGGACAGTGATAGACTTGCGTATATAGCAGCAAATGAACATGTGGAATAGAGGACATCGTTCGGTGGAGTAGATCCAGAAGAAGACATTGGAGGGACCACGTAGCCAGGATGGACAGTGATAGACTTGCGTATATAGCAGCAAATGAACATGTGGAATAGAGGACATCGTTCGGTGGAGTAGATCCAGAAGAAGACATTGGAGGGACCACGTAGCCAGGATGGACAGTGATAGACTTGCGTATATAGCAGCAAATGAACATGTGGAATAGAGGACATCGTTCTATGGAGTAGATCCAGAAGAAGACATTGGAGGGACCACGTAGCCAGAATGGACAGTGATAGACTTGCGTATATAGCAGCAAATGAACATGTGGAATAGAGGACATCGTTCGGTGGAGTAGATCCAGAAGAAGACATTGGAGGGACCACGTAGCCAGGATGGACAGTGATAGACTTGCGTATATAGCAGCAAATGAACATGTGGAATAGAGGACATCGTTCGGTGGAGTAGATCCAGAAGAAGACATTGGAGGGACCACGTAGCCAGGATGGACAGTGATAGACTTGCGTATATAGCAGCAAATGAACATGTGGAATAGAGGACATCGTTCGGTGGAGTAGATCCAGAAGAAGACATTGGAGGGACCACGTAGCCAGAATGGACAGTGATAGACTTGCGTATATAGCAGCAAATGAACATGTGGAATAGAGGACATCGTTCGGTGGAGTAGATCCAGAAGAAGACATTGGAGGGACCACGTAGCCAGGATGGACAGTGATAGACTTGCGTATATAGCAGCAAATGAACATGTGGAATAGAGGACATCGTTCGGTGGAGTAGATCCAGAAGAAGACATTGGAGGGACCACGTAGCCAGGATGGACAGTGATAGACTTGCGTATATAGCAGCAAATGAACATGTGGAATAGAGGACATCGTTCTATGGAGTAGATCCAGAAGAAGACATTGGAGGGACCACGTAGCCAGAATGGACAGTGATAGACTTGCGTATATAGCAGCAAATGAACATGTGGAATAGAGGACATCGTTCGGTGGAGTAGATCCAGAAGAAGACATTGGAGGGACCACGTAGCCAGGATGGACAGTGATAGACATGCGTATATAGCAGCAAATGAACATGTGGAATAGAGGACATCGTTCGGTGGAGTAGATCCAGAAGAAGACATTGGAGGGACCACGTAGCCAGGATGGACAGTGATAGACTTGCGTATATAGCAGCAAATGAAATCCCCTCTGGTCGCCGTCTATCCGGAAGACCACCAAAGAGTGGGAAGGATAGTTGGACTTCATCATCTCAGGAGGCATAGTTATTGTATAACAGACCAACAGGTCTACTAAAAGATGAACTTATTTTCAATTTTATGTAGGTATACCTATATATTCCAGTAATACTACACTAGTGGTATTGATACCTATATACAAAACATCACGCCTTGTCTTTAACGGGGTAGACAGAGAGAACCGAACACCACATTTTTTTTCTCGATACACGTAGATGGGGATATAAACCATGTCGAACGCATGGAGGACAAAAGAATTATCAAAAAATTTAAGGCAGAAATACCCATTAACATAAGAATACCCGGAAGAACTGCTACGAGATGGAAGGACAGTTGGACCTCCTCATATACGAGGATGAAGAAGAAGAAAATAACAATATTATATATCTGTGTGTGTTGTTTACTGATGCAAAAAGCCACACACGTGGAGATGTAGAAATGTCCACATAAATTATAACAATTTCTCTGTCGTTATTCCAGATTTAGACTGGGTCTAATTAGAAGCTGTAAAAATGTATGTATCACGAATGAATATACCTACCTTTTGGCAGAAAAGAGACGCTCCCGTGATGTAGGTAGATACAAGAATTATAAATTCCAAAATAAATCTTCGCAAATGAGATGCTCATTAAGCACAGAGTCATGTTCAATCTCTATAGGATATTTATTACAATGTTTCCTAGTACCTTACTTAAATGATTTATATGGTTGACAACACCAATAATTATAATTATTATAGGTATCTAAAAATATATATTAGCTATTTTTTTTTTTTTTTTTTTTAACTTTTCTACGGACAATTCTTGGTAGAACTCCATTTCAAATAATAAATAAATTTGGAATGGTAAAATAAAACCAAAGTTTTTAGTTCTACTAATTTAATGACACTGACTAGTTTCGGTCATCCAGTGACCATTTTCAAAGTGATCACACTTTGAAAATGGTCACTGGATGACCGAAACTAGTCAGTGTCATTAAATTAGTAGAACTAAAAACTTTGGTTTTATTTTACCATTCCAAATTTATTTATTATATATTAGCTAGGCTCAACAATTGTGTTAAAACAGAATATTTAAAATCAAAACCGAACGTTTTTTTATTAAATCTGTTACGAGAATTTAAAAGTATCTGTTTGATTAATTACTTGATATTGAAAAAAAATCTCTGCTTTTCCCATGTAGGTATATGTATATTATCAAATCATGGATGTCCACTATGATCTGCTGAGCGTACATGAGTATATTTTATCATCCAAACGAAGTGCCTACATACATTCAGCAATACTATGGAATAGTACCTAGGTATGATAAGTTTGAATATTGCGTACAACACTAAAAATGGAATATTTTATTCCGTTTTATAGAAACCGACGTTGTAAAATATAATATGTAAAGTGTACGTAGTACATCTACATCAATGTGTAAAGCACATATTATTCGTTGTACTTTCCCAATCTTTTTTTTTGCTATAAAGGTACTGTTTTATTTTAGTTGTATGTTAATGTAATATATTGTTTCTCCTTTGCATTGGAGACCATGGCCCTTACAAAAAGAAATGTAGAAAAGCTCAAATGCACACAGCGATTCATGGAAGGATCCATGCTTGGTATAAGCCTAAGAGATAGAATAAGAGATGAGGAAATTAGGAAAAGGACCAGAGTAGCGGATGTCATGGATCGCGTAGCAAGATTGAAGTGGCAATGGGCGGGCCATATTGCAAGACAAGACCCCACAAGATGTACCCCTAAAATATTATACAAAATTGGTTTTAATTTTTATAACCAGTTAGGTAAACCAATTTTGTATTTTGTGACACTATACAAAATTGGTTTTAATTTTTATAACCAGTTAGGTATGTATTTTAGATGAGCGATATCTATTAAATACAGAAACACCAGATCACTCCTTCAAATATTGGCCAATGTACATATATATTACGTTGTCTTACTTTGTAATCTGGTTGGTTGGAAGAAATTTACTAATTGAAACAAGTTCCTAGTGTACAATATATTCGTTTATATTATGCACAAAAAATAAACTAATAAATATATGACATAATATGTAGTTATAAAGAATAACGTTTCAAATAAAAACCCACCAATTTATACATAGAATATGTAATAAAGAGTATTTGTTTTTATGTGATACCAAATTATGTTTTAATTACAAATTAACTAAACGATAATGTCTGAATAAAGAGCCATGTGAAAAAAACAAGTGTTTTGTGTTAATTAAGATTAAAATATGACTCCGTATCACGAAGGCATACTATAGTGGGTTATATTACTAATAAAATTACACATAATTACCTTATTTTATATTTACTGATGTGGGGTTACAGAATCATTAATATCGGAGATCGGTTATTTTGTAACTATGAATACAGCATTTAGTTAATTTTATTGCAAAACTTGAATAATAAAATAATATTTAAAATTTTATTCGAAACATGTGAATACGTGCATGTATGTATTTATAGGATATAAAACAGAGGGTAATCAGGAACATAACATATTCGCACAAATAAAACGAGTGGGTTGTGGCCAACGTTAAACTCCTCACTATTAAGTCATTCCATAAAGTATTCAAATTTTGTATGGAATATTATTTATTCAGAGATAATTCAATTATTTTTATATTTAAATATTTAAAAACTTGATAATAATTCAATGCCATTTTATGAAAGTGGTGTGTCTTTTTAACAATTTGAAAATAAAAAAAATATATTTTAGTTTTCTGAGCTTGGGGTCACTTCAAAATATTTGACGTATAAAAATATCGAGAAGCACTAGGCGTATAAAAATATTGAGATATCCTTCAAAATCTAATGGGATCTAAGTGATTATTAGATGTACATAATATTTGCAAAATTTGAAAAGAATCGAATGAGTAGGTACTTTAGTTTAATTGATAAAGTAAAAAAAAACATCCCGTAAATAGCACACAGTACATTGCACACAGCATATAGCACACAGCACACAGCACATAGCACACATCACACACACACATAGCTACATTGTGATGAAACTTTCAGAATACAATCTCAGCATCATACTAGTTGACAATCTGCAATAAAAAAATAGCCTTAAAAATTGAAATCACAACTCCCTACTATAAAAAAGTATAATATATATTGACCTAGAAATAATACAATGTTCAAAGCAATTAGTTAATAAGCCGGATGTGGCTAACTCCAAACTCTCCACGATCTAAGCATATTTAATTTTTAACCATACACATAGGTATTTTTGTATTTTCATTAGATAGTGCCTAGGAACACCCATTTTTCATGTTAAAAGTGTGACATATCCTGAATGCATTTATGGGCGCATTTCAACTTGCAATATTTAAATAAATATTAATTGACTTTGTAAATATTCCGTATCATTTCTGACTCAAAGCTCTTTAAGCCAATTTTTTTTAAAAATATAAAATCTATTCAATTAAATTGCAAAAAATACTAATATAATGCAGTAGTCACGCCGTGCTCACAAAAATCTTCACAATTAAACTCATGTGTTCTGTTTCCATGATACTCATTGAGAAATTAGTGTTAAAATACGCTTTTACATTGTGAAATCAAACACTTTATTTTTTGGTTAGTGGTACCATCGATTCGATGCCACTGACTCTTTATGATTGTAAGTTATTGAATAAAATATTTTTCAAATTTTCTGTATAATATGTATAACTAATATTTTTACTTCTCAGTACCCCAAGAGGATATAGTGAGGTGTAATGAATTTAAAGTTAAGGTTCTGGAAGATTTAACGCAATGTATCTATGTGCGTGCTGTGTACTACATATGTGCTTAGTGCTATGTACGGCGTGTTTATTTTACTTTATCGATTATAGACTAAAGTACTCATTCGATTCTTTTCAAATTTCACAAATTTGTATATCTAATATTCGATTTAGACCCCATAAGATTTTGAAAGATATCTGATCAGTGCTTCTTATTTTTTTATCTGTCAAACATTTCAAAGTGACCCCAAGCTCAGGAAACTTAAAATTAAAAAAAAAAATTTATTTCATCACTTTCATAAAACTGCATTTGATATAATTTTCATAAAACTGCATCCAAGAATTATCATGTTTTCATTTTAAAACATATTTATCAAAAATAATTTAACAAACTCAGTAATACCTACCTACCTATCTTATTGGTAATCCAAACTCATGAAAATGCTAAAAAAATTCAATACAAAATTTGAATAGGTACTTTGTGGAGTGACTTGGTAGTGAGGTGTAAAGCGTTGGCCACAACCCACTCGTTTTATGTTGAATTTGCAATAAATAAATAAAAAAAATAAACCATTGTACGTAATACGTAAAGCAGTCGATTTCGTAAAAAAAGACTGCAAAATTCTTATAAAATGTGGTATCAATCATCGGTATGCGGTTTTAACACCCAGTCCCTCCATAGGTACGTGTTATAGTGAATGCAAAGCAATAGCACATTTAAGATATTAACGATTAGTAATTATCATAATACCTATATAAGAAACGTATGTTACTACTAACTACATACATTTTAATATATGTTTAAAGAATTTTATTTCTGCATTATTTAACGATCTCAAGACATTCTATGTAGATGTTTATATGTGACAATACAAGGTTACAACACAATATTATATTATGTAGGTAGGTATCTAATTATTTTAATGAATATCTGATATATAATGTGATTTACCGACTTACATTATTCCATTAATTATAACGTCTGAAGAAACTCAGCAACTCAAATGACTGTTTGAATTTAAATTCTAATTCTAATTAGGTATTGACAAACATCTTGACTATTATCGCTGTATTGGGGGAAGGTTTACGCTATGGCAACCGAACAACTACCCCAAAACTTTAATGAAGCTTTACCAGATTTTTAGAATTATTTCTACCATTAAAAGACATCACTTTCATAAAATGATACTGTAGAATTTTCAAGTTTTGTTAAGAAAATATTTAAATCAAAAATAATTTAAACAAACTCATTTCATAAAAATGCTGAATATTTTCCATACAAAATTGAATACTTTATAGAGGAACTTGTTAGTAAGGAGTTTAGCGTTAGCTACAACCCACTCGTTTTTACCTGTTTTTTTATCCAACTATATAAAATATCAAATTTGTTCTTTCAAAAAAAAAAATCCTGAGTTTCTTAAATATTTTTAATTAAGAAAAAATTTTTTTATTATAAATTAATGTGTTCAACTGCTTCTAATTCCAAAGTTTTTAAAATATCGGACAAAGAAACAAAATATCTTAAAATGGTAAAAAATTTGTGTTAAGGTTTTGTACGCAGGTATTCTTCAATTGTACCTATGTACATACTACCGCCATCGACAGTTGGATCTCATTTGTTACATGCAACTAGTCATTATTTTGTGGACAGTAGTTTTGGCGCATGTGCGATTTTATGGTTTTGTATATTAAATATATTCAAGTTTTTTTTTGTTTATTGCATTTTTATATAAAAGGATATAAGTAGGTTCACAATATGCAGTAGGTACGAATGGTACACTAGCACCATCAATTATGATTAAATTGAATGATTTACAAAACATAATGAAGTTTTATGCCGGCTGACATTCAACATTCTATTAATAAACCGCCCATGGAGTTGATGAAAAGGAAAGAGCGCATAACGCAACACGAACTATTTATAATTTGTCCACATGTCGTATTTGCGCAACATTCACCTAACGCAATTATCGCACAATCGCAATACGCACACGGCTCCACGTGCGAATCAATTTGCCGAAAATATAATTACAATCATCATTTTTCACCCTTTAATTTAATGTTTGATGGGGCGTTTTGCATGCACTGCATAAAAACTTGTTAAATGTTGTAATTATAGTCATACGGATACAATGTGTGCAGTTTTGAAGATGAACAATGAACATTATTTTTGTATTAAACATTTTCTCAAGCGATTATTTTATGAGAAAACCAAAAAAAAGTAGATGTTAAAAGAACATTAGTAAATACATACATACCATCATGCAATGTCCCTATCCCTTTGCACACATTTCTGGCTTCCTTTATTATCCATGCATCGTCTCATACATGCTCGTCGATTGTTCAAGCTTCTTATATTTCCTTCTTTCAAGTAAAATCCTCTGTAATAAAAAATAAAAATATTTTTTTATCATAAATTTATGTGTTTAATAGCCTACATTTCCAAAGTTTTTAAACATATCGAAAAAACGAAACACCCCAACTAGATAATTCAATTTTTTATAAAAAATATGAACATTGTAGTGGTGTAACTAAATATATTTTTAAATTTTTTTATAAAAATTTCATAAAGTGACGACTTCGTTCCATACAATTTGTAGGGCAGTATCTGCACAATATCTCACTCAATAGTTTGATACTAATTTAATCTCCAAACATACAGACCTACAAACCATCATGCTGACAACTGACAGCATGAATCAAAAACAGACTGACCTCCATACTATCCTATCCTGACATACAGAACTACATATGTACATGTTTTTTGTAGAAACCAAAATATCATAAAATATTTATTAATTTGTGTTTAAGTGGTTATAGTTCGGTTCGTATTCTTCAACTATACATACTATCGTCATCGAGAGTTGGATCTCATGTGTTACATGTGATTAGTATAATGTATTTTTTTACCATTGGTAACCTTATATAGTTACATATTATATATTCGTCCTTTTCCTCATGACTGAGGATAGCGGCTGTAGTCCGTCGCCACATGTATAATATGGCCCGCCTCCATGCCAATCTATCTTGGGCTGAACGCAGAGCACCAGTCACCGAAGACCCCATTGTGGACTTAACCAAATCGCTCCATCTGGTCGGTGAGCGACCACGAGATCTCCGTCCTTCCACGCTGCCCATCACAACAAGCTTCTCGAGGCAGCCTGGTTCCCTTCTGGCAATGTGTCCAAAGAAATGAAGGATACGTCCGTAACATATCGTATTCAGCTCGTCTACATAGAATTGACACATTCGTTCTTCTGGCTGTCCATGGGATGCGCAACATACGCCTCCAGCACCACATTTCGAAAGCATCAACCCTCTTTCGCTCTGACTCCCTCTAAGTGTCCATGTTTATATATATTTAGTAACTATGTTAGATAAAAAAATTAAAAAAAGGGAGTATTTTGTCTCGTTTAAGACCTGTTTTGTTTTACAGTTTAATTGATGACGAAAACTCAGACATAGAATTATGCGACATGTGCTTACAAGTGGACTGATTTTTTTTACAATGAACTCGTCCAACAATAAAATAAATCAACTCAACATTCAATATAATAGTGTTGATTCGGTCCATCGATTTTTTTCGAATGAATGCAATAATTTTTCACTATCAACTCGTAATGTAATTTTGAAGCCCTCTTTCGTTTTTGAATTTTAATTGCGCACGGAGCATGCGCGAAACTGTGCGTACGCACGCATAAAGAGGGTGCTCATTATATATATATTTTTTTAATCAAAGCTTTTTTGTACGGCGGGAACATTTTGTACCGCGCGATTTTAATTTTCAAGTACGACTTTAGTGTTTTGTTCTTCCTGCGAGGGCTGGTTTTAGTGTGCACTCCATCAAATGAAGGGGTCTTATTAAAGTAGATTATTCCCCTATAAAAGAATGCCCACTCATTATTAGGTACTTTCATATACACCTTGACAGTAACTTGGAATTCCACGCTGTAATATTCGGCGTGTCTTTTTAAATCAATCTTTAGGCCAGTAATAGGTACAAGATATATAATGTATTGTTAAGCAATTCTGTTACTTTCCACATATCATCATCGTTGGCACAACATTCCATTGTGAGCCTAGTCTCCTCCACAATTTTTCTCCATTTAGACCGGTCCATCTCCTGCGCTTTACAGTTTGCAACGCCAATCCTCAAGTCTTTTTGTATGCCGTCCAAAAGAGCTTGGAAAACGCACTTATCATTTTGCCGATATCGGATGATCTGTCAAATTTGACATTTATCGCGATAATTTAAACATAAAAATAACAAATAATGTTCAAAATCATAAAAGAAGATAAAAATATGTTGACATATGTATATAGATTTATTTAAAAAATGTGATCAATTGGCTTGACAAATACGAATACATACTTAACTTATTCCTAACCTCAAATGGCAAAGATGTTGATAAATTTTTTCTCGCTACCAATTTCAATTCAATTCATAAAGCAACTCGCTCACGCGAGTCGCTATTATCATTAAACACTAACTAAACCTAACCGAATATTATACGGGATGTAATTAAATACGACAACGTAGCTAATAATAGTATTATGTGGATGAAAATCTCCATTCCCAGTAATTTTTTTGTTAGGTTTAGTTAGTCATGATGAAAATAGCGACTTCGCATTTGATCACATTTTTCTAAGTTCTAGTCTATATTATTATGTATTCGCATTTGATCACATTTTTCTAAGGTCTAGTCAATATTATTATGTATTCGCATTTGATCACATTTTTCTAAGGTCTAGTCTATATTATTATGTATTCGCATTTGATCACATTTTTCTAAGGTCTAGTCTATATTATTATGTATTCGCATTCGATCACATTTTTCTAAGGTCTAGTCTATATTATTATGTATTCGCATTTGATCACATTTTTCTAAGGTCTAGTCTATATTATTATGTATTCGCATTTGATCACATTTTTCTAAGGTCTAGTCTATATTATTATGTATTCGCATTTGATCACATTTTTCTAAGGTCTAGTCTATATTATTATGTATTCGCATTTGATCACATTTTTCTAAGGTCTAGTCTATATTATTATGTATTCGCATTTGATCACATTTTTCTAAGGTCTAGTCTATATTATTATGTATTCGCATTTGATCACATTTTTCTGAGGTCTAGTCTATATTATTATGTATTCGCATTTGATCACATTTTTCAAATAAATTAGTTTTCTCAACATATTATATAATTAATTGTGTGATACTTATTATTTTTAATACAACTTATTATTATTTGTGTTGAAAATTTTCGCGTCTTATATCAACTTTGACAGCTCATCTAACATTAGTAAAATGAATAGTGCGTTTTCTAAGGTGTAATATGCCATCCATCCACCTAAGCTTGTGTCTCCTCACACCTCGTCTACCATCCTGTCGTATGTCGAGTGTCTTTTTTGGGGTTCAACCTTCCTCCATTCGCCGGACGTATACACAAAGAAACAGAACACTTAAATAAACAGTATAAAATCGTCTTCAGTTCATTAACACTTCTATCCATCGAGTAGTTTTTAAGTTGCATATACGATGACAGCTCATATACCCTGTAGGTGCATTGAGTTCCTGGTTCTTCTATTATATTCCAACATCGTCTCTATCGAGATGTTAACATAAATTTGTCTAAAAACTTCTATCAATTTTTGTGTCAATCTCGAATCTTTGTTAATTTAATATTAATTTAGTGTGTGTGGTTAAATTACCATAATTAAATATTTTCCAACCAACTCAAGCCACGAAAGTAAATTTGATACAATAGTTTTTTCGAAGGACTGTTATTTTTTTGTTCAAATTTAGCGTACGCGATTTATCCACTCAGCGACATTTGCAGTGCACTGGAAAAAATAATGAACATAAAAAAACATTACCTATATATTATGTAAGTAGATATATTGATGCAGATCATTGACAATTGAACATGGAGACGGGGGAGAAAATCGTGCTTATAGACAATGGCAGGGGTATTATGTGTGTGTATAAAGAAGCTTTAATTTTTTCAATAGCATCATTAATGGGGTTGTACAATAATACTCTTCTATTGTGTTGCACGAGGAATCAACCGTTTGGTATAATCGTTCATAATTTATTCTTGGGTTGATGGTTCAAAGGCGCAAATAGTCGAGTTATTTTTTTTTCATTTCTTAGTCTGTCAAAGTCGTGGCTTCCCGTAGCGTTATTGCATTTGTTCAATATGAAATTTGTTCTTTCTTATTAATGTATATTATAGCCATTATTGTTTTATTAATGGTAAGTTGGAGCTTTCTCACTTGGTTGTGGTTATTTGTTTTTTCAAAATTAACAATAGGTGTTCAGCGATCGACTTTTAATTATTGTTCTTCGAAATTCATCAAGGGAGACTAGGAATTGAAGCACAATGCATTTGCATTTTGTTATTCGTTTAATTCTCAGAAATTATTTGATTTTTTTGTGGTAATTAAATAATGCAAACCTACGAAGAGTTTTACTAAATCAGATTTCTTATTTGATCCAAAAATATTTGTTTCCTTTGACAGAATGCTAGTTCCATCAGAAAAGGATTATCAACTGATAAACAAAGAAAGATCGTTAAAATTTTTGAGGTTTATTTAACAAATTTTTGGTACAGAATATATAATACATATTTACTTTAATATACATATACATACATACACATTACATATACCAAAAATCCCACAAGAATTAGCCTGTTTGTGGGTATACCTTAATAAAATTAGAAATAAAAATGTTGACTGTGTGTTACATGTAAACAGTTTTTTTTGTTAATGCATATGAAGTGATAAATATATTTAAAAATGATAAATATATTTAAACAGGTTGATACCGACTTAATTTTTAGTCTACAAGTAAAAAATATCTTTCTACATTCACCAGTAGGTAAGTAAATTAATTTAAGCTTATTAGCTGGAATGTTGTCAAAGGAAATAAATATTTATGGAACAACCCAGAAATTTGATTTGAAAAGAGAAAACCTTAAGATATTAAATATCAGGGGCGTCAACATCAACAAAATAAAATCACGTAAACGATTGGTAAACAATGCCTCTTCGATCATATTGCCTCTTTTATTGGCGCGTTCACATCAGCCAGGCGATCGTCCAAATGAAATCCAGATATTTCCCAACAGACAATGTATCTCCCAGAGGTGTTAATGATTATTTGTTGTTTGTATCTTTGCAGACGAGTCGGGATGCGAGGCTGACATGGCAGAGACGTTAGGGGGGGGAGGATCCGCGGGGGTCCGTCCCTCCTCCAGAGATGCTGATCGAGCCATTGCTGAGGTAAGGCTCATTTTTTATACAGATTTTAACAAACAAGTGCAATGATGAGATCTTATTATTACGTGAAATCTGGTTAATTTGACGAATACGTATATGAGTATTTTTGTAGTTAAATGCTTTGCAGTCGTACGGTGACAAGTGTTTTATTTACTGAACATGTGCCTTCTCTTCATACCTTTGCCAATAAACTTAGCTCTGAACCCGATTTATTTACAGTCAATGAGAAATATCCTTGATATGACTGCAAATATTGGTTAGAGAAACTATTGTATTTCTTCCTCCTAGTTTATCCCAGTGTCTTTAGCATGTTCTATTTCCTACTCCTTGAACCTATTCACCTAGTAAATTATTGTGTTTTTTGCTAATGGAATGAAATATAATATTATTTTGTAAATAATTTAGTGAAACATTGTTATAGGTTTTTTTTCTTTTGAGGATGAACTGGTGAGGATGAAAGTTTGTGTTGTTCGATATAGGCGTTTTGCAAGTTTCGATTATTTCATAGTCAAGTTTTGGATTGTGTTTACTCCTGTTTAATGATTTATCGGACAAATATTTTTGGAAGGTATGACGCATTTCTTTTGCTTGTCTAGCTTAACATCTCAAATATCAACATCAAGTAACGTAAATTTAATCATTTGATTCGTAACCGACTTTTTTTAAAATAGTGATTATTGGTATAAATAATATATTTTTATTTTTTTGGTAGAGGATCGCATCAGTAAACACACTTATCAAATGCAAATGAGGTATTTCAAGATTATAGACGATTTGTTGAAGGTATAAAAAAAAATTACTGTGGCGACATCAAATCTGAAAAGCAAGGAAGTAATCTAATATATTAAAAATGTTTCAAATACGAAAAAAATGTCTTCCAACCCTTAGTTTTTATATAGATAAACAAAAAAATAAATAATGATTATCGTGAGGATTTATCGCTTGAGCTAGTTGCTTTGTAAATTGAATGAAAATTGGTTGCAAGAAAAATATTATCATTACTTTTGCCATTTGATCACATTTTTTCAAATAAATTAGATTTCTCAACATAATATTTACGTAATCCAACCGTCGATTCGTTCAAGAGAATGAAATTCTTTTGAAGGAAGAGGCAGTTTAAATCCATGACGCGTGTATAAAGGAACACTATTGTATGCAGGGTCTATATTTTTCACGGCTTTTCCAACTTTGAAGTAAAAAAACACCTTAAAAACAACTTAGAGGCTTCGCAGCATATATGTTGCATATTCGGATTTACTCAGAATTCGGAGAAGAACATTTCGTGTGTGTGTGTGTGTGTGTGTGTGTGTGTGTGTTTGTGTGTGTGTGTGTATGAGGTGTGTGTGTGTGTGTGTGTGTGTGTGTGTGTGTGTGTGTGTGTGTGTGTGTGTGTGTGAGGGTGTGTGTGTGTATGTTTGTGTGTGTGTGTCCCTTATAACTTTTGATCCGCTCAATTTACAGAGCCCAAATTTCAGAATATATCTAGTTATAAGCCTACAAAACTTTTATACTCAGAATTTCGAATTTTCGTTTCAGTCAAAGGTTATCAACATTTGAATTTTTACTTTATTTTTCCATATATCTCAGAAACCATCAGAGCTAGAATGCGGAAAATTTGTATAAACATAGACAAACACAAAATCCCAAATATGTTCCTTGAAAAAAAATTCCAGAGTTTCTCAAACATTGCTTATTTAGAGAAATATTTTTTATATGAGACATTTATGTGTTAAACTGCCTATATTTCCAAAGTTTTAAAAATATCGATAAAAGCCGAAACACCCCAACTAGATTATTTAATTTTATATACAAAATATTAGCATTGCATTAGCACATCTCAAATTTTTTTTAACAATTTTTATAAAAATTGAATTTAGTGACGACATCGCTTTATACAATTTGTATGGTTGTCGCCTATACACAATATTTAAGGGGACTTATTAGTTTGATACTCAATCTCCAATCATACATAGGTACATATGTACCATCATGCTGTTTTCATATTCCGGGTAGGAAAAAATGACTGACCTCCATATTATCCTATCTTGACATATATACCTAGGTACATGTGTTGTATAGAAAACAAAATATCTTAAAATATTCAATAATTTGGATTTATGGGTTAATAGTTTGGTACTTATTCTTCAACTATAGGTACATAGTATCGCTATCGACAGTTGGATCTCATGTGTTACATGAAACTAGTTGCCTAGTTATATGATACCTACAATTTTCAAAACTACTTATTATTATTTTTAATAATTTTTTGAAAATTTTCGCAAAAAATAATTGTCGTGTTTTTTAAGGTCTAGTATTTCCAAATGGCGATTCCTGTGTATAGAAAGCAATATTAATTTGTCAAACAATCTTACTTTCATTATGAGTCATTCTGAGAGCATCGGCGTAAAAATTAACTGGCTTAAAAACTTATGATGGGTTTAAAAAAATATATTAGTCAGTTTTGATGCAGATATCATACATATTAAAAGGATGAGATGAAATTTGGTTAAATTGTTAAAATAAACCTGTTGCCAACTTTTGAAATACAATGATCAGGGTTTGAATAAGTTTGATGTATACGATTTTAAATTTTATTAACTTTGAATGGTAGAAATAACAATTTTTAATGAATTTTAAATACTACCATGTAAACATTAGGCATCTTAAACGTAAAAAAAAACTTTTTATTTTTTTGTTCCACTCAAGCCGGGTTCAAATCCTGCCTCGACAGATTTCTGTCAATAGAAGTATTTGCTTATTTTGGGCAAATATAAAAATATGTGTTTTTTCAAGGACACACATATCTATTATTTTTTTATGTATAAAACTAGCGAACCCAACGGACGTTGTCCTGCCCGAACTTTGGCTTGCCTGCCATTAGCTGGTTCAGTACATATAAATTTAAATAAACATAAACCACGCATCATAACGGCCTATCTCATATTGTAAGGTAACCAGTGACAGAAGCATGACACATACGTGTATATCCACACATCAGCCTCGCCTCTGATTTTGCCTTTATTATTTTCAATAAACTGGCTCTTACGGGATACCAGAAAATAATAATAGAAAAATAGGAGTTTAGTGAAATACACACGTACCTACTAAAGAGGTACATACAAAGATATTTATAAAACTCCTGTATCGCATTTTATTGTGTATCTCAGTTAACCCAACACCAGGCATTCATTATTTGTGTCATGTTTTTTTATATGATTAATATCCGATGTTACAATTTTTTATTCGAATTGTGAATCTTAACCCACCAATAATATATCCAAAAAAATAAAATAAAAAATAGATCAATAAAATCGACCCAGGTATTTAGGAGTTCAGTTACATATTATGTAGTTTAGGAGTTCAGCGTCTGGTCTTGCCCCTTTTTCGTCGCCTAGATGTTGAATACATAAACGAAAAGTTCTTTTAATATATTGTGTGCTTCCTTTATATTTTTGTGTAAATTTGAATATTTTCTTGTTTTTTTAGTTTATACATAATTCATACTGTGTAAATTTGTTATTTTTTCAAATTATTAATATTATTTTTGTTCATACTAGTTGTAAGAAAATGCATTAATTTTTTACATAAAAATAAAATATACATACATAAACACATACAGAAGAATTATATGTATAAAAATAAATATTTTTTGAACAACAAGAAGAAGCATAATAAAAAAGATATGCATTTTTCATATTTTAATTTTCTCGTCATATTAATAAAAAAAACAAACAGTTGTTTTAAAAAAACAAACAGTTGTTTTAAAAAAACAAGCAGTTGTTTTAAAAAAACAAACAGTTACAAAATTGTACTGAAAATGAATCAGATTTCATGTAACGTGGGCTGGTTAGAAGTGGTTACCATATGGCTATAAACCTTTATCTGATGGTATGTTGGTACGTGTATTAAAAATAAAATGATTAAGCATTTCAAAAATCTAAATAGTCATATTTTTTAGCATTTTCTAATTGATCCAACACACGTTTTCACACGATGTGAGCTTTTTTGTTATTATTTTCAAATGTCTGATTTATTTCACAAAGCAATGTTGTTGGACTGTAATTTATAATAGCCTTAACTCCTACGTAGAATTATCTCAGTCCAAATATCCATCTAAATCTTTACGTATGTATGTAGGTAACATTATAATTATCATCATCGAAGTAAGTTACCCCCTGGATTATGCAAAGATGTGATATAAATCATTCTCCAAGTTTTTATCTGTGTTATTAATGATACAGTTTCCAGTTTCCCAACTACTTAATTAATCTCATTAAAATGTTTCTTTTTAAGCAGATATATATTTCTCAAGAACACTGTGTTTTTAGAAAATGATTTATGATTAATCTCGAGAGAAGAGGAATTATTATTATTATTATATATTAAACTTAATTATATCTAACGTCTAGATTCATAATTTGTAATCAGCTCCGTTTGACGATTCTTTTAATATTACTCACTACTACAACAACTTTGTATCCATGAAAGGAGTAAATCATTAGTTGGACGTATATATTATACGTTTAATCATAAAAATCTGGTTTGATTCCAAAAACTCATTAACATATCTGGGGCGTGTTGGAACAATCGAGATTGCTCAGATGAACGTTTGTTTTTATTACATTTTGGAATATTGAAAGGCATATTTAAATTTTAGAATTTTTAGCTTTTGGATATTTACGATATTTAGGTTCTATTTATATACCTACCTAATGCACTAGTGAATATCGTGCATATCTTAAAGAGAGATCTATGATTCCCAATGTATATTATATACTTAGGCTGTATTGTTTCAACAAAAGTAACGGTAATAGTATAGTTAAAATACTTTGAATTCGTGAAATTGTTCAAATATGCATTGTTTGACGGCATTAGATTTCAATGAAACAACCAAAACTTTTGAATAATTTTATGAAATCAAAGAATTTTTACTATACTTTTACTTTAATCTTTGTTCGAGAAACACAGCCTTAATGGAAACAAATAATTTTGAGCATATCTCGATACCGTTTTACAATAAATAGATATATCTAATTTCCAATGATTATATTATTTTTAAACTTTTTCAAATCTTTGGTTTAATATTTTTTGTGTTTATGACGTCATTTGGGCAAATTTATCCTTTTGATAGAATTTACATTCTAAATGATTTAAATGCTGAGTAATGATTCTAAATTTGAATATTTTTGATTTCAAATATTAATATCAGTGCAAAAATATATTTTTAATTTGGAAATACATTTTTTAATAGGTGCATTTTGATTTGAAAGATAAAAAATTAACTGTTTAGATTACCAGGGGGGGCAGTCCGGTCAAACGGCGGAATTAGAACCTTCGATTTTGTTATTTGATTTTTAAAATTCTCGATATATAATTCTCTTGCTACATTGGTTTAAAGCATGGGTTACCATAGAACGAGAATTGGCCTACTGAATCTCTTAAAAAAATACGATTTCATTCACCTATAGCATAAGCATTAATGCTTAATTTAGTGAATGTATGAGGATATATAATTTCCATAAGGACATATTCCTTTCAAAAAATTTTTTTTAACGGAATTTCTATTCTTTTATCATTTTTTTTATAACTTGTAAGTCTTTGTAGGTACAAGTATATATGACTACTATACATCCTCATACATTCCTTAAACTAAGCATAAATAATGGTTATGCTATAGGTGAACGAAATCGGTCGTGGCAGGATTCGAACTCGCGAACACTGTATATCTAGCAAAAAGAGCGCGATAGTACCTAAAGTAGATAATATTTATAAAAAAGTGTCTATTTTGCAAATTTTCAAAGATAATGTTATACAAAAAATTGAAAAAAATAAGTCTCTGCGATTCCAAAATGATTTTAAAATACCCAAATGTAATACAGGACAATTACAAAACAACTACATTTATTTGGGAATAAAAATTTTCAATTGCCTCCCAAATGAATTAAAGCAGATAAAAGAATTTAAAAAATTTAAACATAAATTAAAATTGCACTTTACTTTCTAAAATAGTAGTTTTCGATTTTGTTGTTTTGATTTGTTTCAATTTCCAGTATTTTCTTTTTTTATTTTTGAATATGTGTTTTGATATATTTGAATCGTCTATAATTCTATATTACTCATTTTTCAATTATTTTCATGTTTTCCTTTTTTTTTGTTTGAATATGTATTCTGATATGTTTTCTAATTTGAGTATTCTTCTTTTTCATTTATTTTCAACCTTTTTATGATGTTTATTTGATTTTTTTTTGTTCATGTATGATTTGATTTAATTACTTTTACTTTTATGTTGACTTTGCTTTGTATTGATACTTTTTATTTTGTTATAAGTGCTTCCCTCATCAAGCACAAGATTGTAATCTTTTTGATGAGGTACTGCAGGGAAAAATATGTAAGAATATTATTACTAGTGAATTTATATATTGATTTGTATTATAAAATATATTAAAAATAAAATAAAATAAATAAATAAATAAATAAACTGCTCTGCCACCACCCATCTAATTTATCATAGTATATATTTATTTCAATCATCATCATCCCTTCACAACACAGGGCTCCCATTTCACTCTGCCAATTCCAGTGTTCCAGTACTCTAGTTAACTCAATTTTTCTCAATGCAGTTTTAAAGATGTTTTTCAAAATAAATTGAACAACCTTAGATTGAGGTGTCCGATTTAGCCCGTGTTCCCCAAAGGTTGGTCGGTCGTCTGAGTCTATAATAGATATTTGTGATTATGATTCATATTGGACATTAATCAATCTCAGTCTGTGTCTAATATTAAACGCCCACCACACACCGCACCGCTGGCTACCGTGGCTGAGGGGATACTGGGGTTAGTTGGACCCGCGGGCAATATACTGCCCCTGATTATTAACTTAAAAGAACTGATTACTAACGGGAACCTTCATACACTATAGTAAATCTGTTTTAACGTCAACGTTGTACGTCTGCAAATAAATTGAGAATGTCACATGGAATCGTAGTGCGCAAATTTGTGATTTTATGGTTGGTCGGTAGGTTTTATGTGTAAAATGCCTCCCTCCACGACGAAAATTTACTAATTTTAAAAACATAAATTCAAAATAAAAACGAGTGGGTTGTGGCCAACGCTTAAATCCTCACGAACAAGTCATTCTATTAAGTATTTAGCATTTTCATGAAATGAGTTTATTAAATAATTTTTTATTTAAATATTTTATTATGAAAACTTGATAATTTTTCAATGCAATTAATTTTATGAAAGTGATGTGCCTTTTTATCAATTTGAAAATAAAAATTTCCAATTTGAAGTTTCCTGATCCTGGGGTCACTTTGAAATATTTGACAGTTAAGAAAATTGAGAAGCACTATTCAGATATCCTTCAAAATGTAATGGAGTCTTAGCGAGTATTAGATATACATATTTGCAAAATTTGAAAATAATTTAATGAGTATTTTAGTCTATAATCGATTGAGTAAAATAAACACGCCGTACATATAGCATACAGAAACAGCACATAGCACACACACAGACACATTGTGATGAATCTTTCAGAATACAATCTCAACATTATAATAGTTGATAATCTGCAATAAAAAAATACCTTTAAAAATTACGAAATCATAACTCCCCACTATATCCGCTTGGGTAAGTGAGGAGTAAAATCTTGGATAAATATGAATACTTGTTATTCCACAAAGAAATTATTTCTACCACCAACAACCGTTTCGGCTTATAAGACCATAATCAGACAAAAAAAAAGCATTGCGTAATAATAACAGGTATATGTTCGTATTTTTTCTTATTAAAATAAATTTTGGTTGTACATTTTCTTACATTTGAATATTATTTTGAAAGTGATTCTATGCGTATCTATTAAAAGAAAGGGATATTTTTTTTCGGTACAAAGAACGGCCACATTTTATTTGCTTTATCTAAATAATATCATTAATTTACGTAGCTAACGAAATACTATCTTATGGATTATGACCTAGGGGAGTTTTTAAAAAATATTAATTTACTTCTACACAGCTGTATGTTGTTACTAGCTACCATATTGGTATATTGCTTCAGACGACAGGCAGATATAATTTATAATCTACTTATGGTAGATAAATCTGCTGACCACCTATGTACATAACATAGATTAGATAAAAAGTATTATAAAATAACGGAAAAATAAATAGATTTATTTTTTAATACACATAAGTCGATCTCCGTGGCATTTGGTTCCTGAGCCGGTGATGCCGGTGTCCTGAGTTCGATTATAACAAAAACATTTTATTTAGATTATTTCTAACACAAATCTTGCTTCTTATGGGTTTGGGAAAAAAGGGTAAGTTAGAATAAAAAATTACTAATAATAATCATTCGCTACTTTTACCACAATTTTTGGTTGTGAAAAAATATGAAATAAATTTTTTATGTATAATATTATTTTTAAAAATTCTTTATAATATGTGCAAGCTGTGATTTTTTTAGCCAAATAAGATACCGATTTCATGCCTAGAAAAGAATTTTTGCTTGTGTACGTAATAATTTTTAATAAATTCCTCCTCTGTCTGGAATGGAACACAGGACGCCCGCACTGAAGTCTAACGACTTAACATTATGTCGCTGTGCTTGTTTTATGTTTAAGTGTGGTAAAATTTTTTTTTATTTAAATATTTATCTTAAAGTAGACCCTACATATTAATTAAGATGTTTGAAAAATAAAAATATTCGTGTTGGATTTTCATATAATTTATTATCTAACTAGCGGACTCAACAGACAATTTTCCTGTCCGAAAGTTGGCTGGCCTGCTAATGGCTGGTTCAGCAAAAATAAAAATAACCTCACATCATCACGGCATATTCCACAATGTGGGAATACCAGCGACAGGTGTGCGAATGTGTGCCCACACATCTGTCTCAACACACCTAAAAAAGGCAACATTAAGAATGGGCTGTGAAATATATGTAAGATGTTAGTTTGCTTACTCTATTTTCAATTACCCGACTCTAACAGGACACCAGAAAAAGATAAAAGGTAAAATTCATCAAAATATGCCCAGTTTTTTAGGAGTTCAGTGACATACACACGTTCACAAGAATAATATTATATCAAGATACTAACGAAACTCCTGTATCGCATTTTATTGAATATCTTGAAAGTTATAGTATTAGCTTAAATACCAGGTATACATTTTTTTTAAATGTTTTTTTTTATAATATTTATTTCCACTGTTAGAATTTTTGATTCGAATTGTCATTTAAACAATCCAGGGACTTACTGAAATACACAAACCAATCTTCAAAATTGGTCTAGCCGTTTAGGAGTTCAGTGACATACACAGTAGGTACATTACAGAATAATTAGGTATACATGTAATAAATATATACTTCTTGGTATCAGGGTATTAGAGACAATACTTTAATGAGTCTAATGTGAAACAGCATATGTACCAACTGATGTTCTAATGCAGCGGAAGTCACTTTGCTTCATAGGGAAATTTGTATGCGCAGTGTGCATTGTAGGTAATTGTTGAACTAATAATTATTGTTGATATACATAGGTAGGTACCTATGTACTTGTTGGATACAAGAACATTGGTTCGTATTGAAAACTACATACATACATACCTAGGTATATGCATAAATTTCTATTGTACGAATGATAAGTACCTAGTTAATTGCTCGATTGAAATATAATCAGCAGGGCGGCAATCTTAAAAAAAGAGTATTCTGGGGGGCAAGTCTGATCCAACCTGCGAAATCAATACCCTCGTGACTACCCATATCATGGTATAATTATCATATAGGGTTCTATGACATTTAAAGATATTATAGAACTCCATATAATAATTATATCCACGGTATGGGTAATCGTGAGGGTTTTGATTTCGCCGGTTTGAACAGACTTGCCCCCCTGAATTATTTTGTTGAATATCTAGATGTGATGAAATTGAATATGTTTCGCCTCAATCCGTCAAACTAATTGATTTGACAAAATAACATTTTTTCTTATTTGCTGCGAAACTGTGTAAGCAAATTTATCCTAATTTCTTCATTTTGCTCTGCAGAAGAAGAAGAAGCTCTTATGTATGCCTTTAGGTTAGTTTTAAAGAGGCGCTACCTGCATTTTAGCCATACCATTGTTTTCAGTAATAAAGCTTTATCTATTTATAACTGTTCTGTTTGGCTGTGTACACAAAACATTTGGTTGCACAAATCCAAATGTTTTGTAGTCACTATAGTTCGGTTAATTTTAACATGAAATTTTGTTACTTTTAACAATTTTTTAAAGAAAAAAATAAATAATTTCATGATTTAAACATTTGAATCCGCACGACAACAACAATAATTTCAAACATCAGTTATACGAGTCGTATTTGTATTCAATTCATTAAAACAGTTTCAGTCATTTTTAAACGGTAAATAGGTATCTTCACCTCATTCAGACCACATCATGTATAATAAAGATGCATATGGAAAGACGTTAAAACAACTTTATTAACGTTGATGAGTGTTGTATGTGGTGCTAGGGGTAGTAATGTTTTAAGGTTAGGGTGGGGGAAGGGGTGTGTGTGTTGGTTCTGACTTGAAAATTTCATTGCACCCCTGACAAGATGAAATAGCGGGCGGTTAACGGAGACTGATGGCGCTGTCCAGTTTTACATTTAAACCTAGCTCACCCAGAGATGCCCTATACTACATATCTCATCTACCAACCCTTAACTTGCCTCGCCTTGACCCATACTACATACTAACTAATGCCGCTGCTACGATCTCCTGCATATTATGCATCATCTAGAGCAGGGTCGACAGTAACATTTTCATGAAGGGCCAGATCGTACAATTTAGGCTATCATGGCATATATCACAATGTGGGGAAACCAACGACAGGTGTGCGGCAGTAGCGGAATTGCTTATGGAAGCCGAAAATCTTGGCTTGATATTTTTTTTTTTTTTTTTTTTATTATTATTAATACCAAAAATAAAAAAATTACAAAATAAGTACAAGTAAAAATACATCAGTTAAATTACATTTAAAATTATTTCAAATATATGGGTTGGTTTGTACCACCTCACTAGGCCAGGCCTGTTCCGAGGTGCAGTGGTTTACTAGTTACATAATAATTAGTTACATAATATTATGGTGTTATGTTGTGCAGTCTATGTTTTACTATGTTAGTTCTATGTGAGATTTGTTGTATACATAATATGTTGTTAAGGAATGACAATTTGCTGACAATAGTCAATCCCTTTATTATATAGCCACGTATGAATTGTTAGTTTTAGTCTTGTTTTCTTCATTATCTGTATGTCCTTTATGTCTTTAGCAACTAAATTTAGTATTTTTGGAGCCAAGTATTGATAATGTCTATGTCCGTATGCAGTATTCATCTTCAGAGTGATTATTCGTATTCGGCATATGAATATTATGTTAAGAAATTCAAAAACTAATACCTAGTTATTTATTTGTTTTTAGAAACCATACTACAAGATTAAAAATTGAACCGTATGTATATACGATACTTTCATCTTCAGCAATGACGCTACAGCCCGGTGCGAGCCTTGGCCTCCTCAAGAAACTGCCTCCATCCCGCCCTGTCGCCAGCAAGTCTCCTCCAATTTGTCTGTCCGATCGCTCTTATATCAACCTCGATGTCGTCCAGCCATGTCATTTTAAAAATATTTTTTATGGCCACTAGAATGAACAACAACACTAAAAAACATGAAATTTTCGACATTTGCCAATTTTCTTGGCAAATGTCGGGTTTTCATAGTTCAAAGGTTCTAGGCTTGCCCCTGGTGTGCGGGTGTGCTGTACGTTATTCAAAGGAAGAAAGACACGCGCGTGTATCCACACACACCAGTATGACCTAAAAGGCGAAATTCGGAATGTGTGGCGAGTCTCATTGCTGAACTATGATGTTATTTTGCGCCTTGTATTTTAAGACTGGAAGAAATAAGATCGTGCCTCAAAGAAAAAAATATGATAATTAATTAAAACGAGTAGGTTGTGGCCAACGCTATACTCCTCACTACCAAGTCTCTCTACAAAGTAATCAAATTTTGCATGGAATCATTACAGCATTTTCATGAAAAGAGTTTGTTGAATTATTTTTGATTTCGATATTTTATTATGAAAAGTTGATAAATCTTCAATGTCTTTTTATGAAAGTGATGTGCCTTTTTAGTAATTTGAGAATAAAACAATCAAATTTGAAGTATCCCGAGCTTGGGGTCACTTTGAAATATTTGACAGTTAATACATTGAGAAGCACTGATCCTACAAAATCTAATGGAGTCTAAGCGAGTATAATATTTCCAAATTTACAAAATTTGAAAAGAATCGAATGAGTAGGTACTTTAGTGTATAATCAAAAAAGTAGAATAAGCACGCCGTATATAGTACAAAGCACATAATATGTAGTACACAGACACATATACATTGTGATGTAACTTTCAGAATATAATCTCAGCATGATACTAGTTGATTATCTGCTATAAAAAATAACCTTTAAAGTACGAATTCACAACTCCCCATTTGATATACCCATGGAGTACTGAGGAGTAAAAAATAGATAATCATAGCAGAAAATTACAATCCATCAGACAATTTTGGTTTAGTTTTGGGAGTGGAAACATCCATACGACGATTGTATAAAAGTAAATTTGTATAAAAGTAATAAGTGTATTTTTTTACGTTCTAGAAGAAATTTTATACCGATTTGTACTGCTTGTATACAACTTTAAAAACATAAAAATTATTTCTTAATAGTACAAAGTGAAGTAAAATTTACATTCATGTATATCTTGACATACGTCATGTTTTGTATGGAAAATAAAATACATTAAAAAATTTAATAATTTTGGATTTAAGGATTCATTATTTGGTACGTATTCTTCAACTATACATACTAATAACGCCATCGACAGTTGGATTTCATGTGTTGTATGCAACTAATATGCTTAGTACCTAATAATCCCGAAAACTGGCTAATAATAGAATACTCCTTTGTAAAAACTATTTAAGTCCATTAGCCTTTGAGTCGCAAAGATAGATTGAGGTAGGGTTATAATATTGTGAATATCGGTAAAGACGGTAGAGGTGAGATTTCAGAATGAAACTAGTGCAATCACATGTCATTTTATCGACAAATTTATGGCCGAATAACCAGCATTGGATGGATAATACCTATCTTGGACAGAAACCACTCACTCATCCATTCTTGTGGCAGGAATAATTTATCGTTAGAATGATTTTCTAAAGCAGGACTTGTGTGCTGTAAATTCGTGCCTTAAATTAGATTTTCTTAAGTATGAAACATAGTCGGTAATAATACGAAGACTCAACTGAAAGAATAGGTTTTACATATTATTTCTGGAGAATATATTAATACATGATTTTAATAACATTCATCATTGTAAAATCAGTTTATGAATTTTTGAATCTTTAACACATTTTTACAACATTCATATTAATTTAGGTAGGTAGATGATATGGTACTTACATTGAATAATTCATGTTATTTTAAAAAAAATATAACTATATTTTGACGCGCAATTAGTCCAAGTATGTATTGACTTAAACCTTATTAAATTTTCTCTATCTATGAACAAAATAATTCCATATCCATTTCAGTATAAATCAAAATCTTTGAAACATTCTCAGTTTCCTTTTTAAGTTGTTGTATCATTTTATAAAACTAAAACCTTATGCTTATTGTGTAAATGAAAATCTATTATTGTGTATTCTCAGTTTTTTTTGTTTATCAGTTGTAAAACACGAATATTGAAATTAATATACATATAATACGGAAGTTTAAGAAAAATACGGAATAATACGGATTAGAATTGACAAATTTTAATAAACTTTATTAAAATTCTTCATTAAATATCTATGACCAAAAAAATCACTTAGCTATCTCAATATAAAGCAAAATCTTTGAAACTATCTACGTTTTATTTTCAAGTCTCGTTCTATCTTAATTTTATTGTATCCTTCTGTTTTTATAGGATTAAAAACTTATTACATGTGTAAATGAAAATTAATTATTGTTTTTTTCAGTGTTTTGTTTATAAGTTATAAAACACAAACATAAAAATAAATAATACGGGACATTCCTTGCACTTAAAAGTGAATAAATTTTTGTCAAACATCAATTTGTTCCAAGCAATCAGTGCCCCCATGCTCCCAGAAAAAGGATTTGGCATGGAAAACATCCTTAGAAATTATTTGTCTTCTTCTGAGACTCCTTACACAGAATTCAAACAACTTATCGCTGTCTTCACAATACATATGATAAAAACTGTTGGTTTTCCATAAATCAACAAATAATAATATAATGAAATGTTAAGACATTTAAAATGGAGATCTTTAACAAGATAAAAACGACGCGTAGCTTTAACAAGATAAAAACGAAATAGGCACCTAAATCTTGCATTGTTTAATAACCTATTATGTTATTATTTCTCAGTAAGAAAATTTGTTGCTTAAATAATTTAATACATAAGTTATGTAAGTATATTGAAATTTTATAATTTAAGCTAGTAGTACATATGTAGAACAGCTTTGTATATTATGAGTTCAAGGGTCCAACAATTAAGTTATGAATTACTTCAGTGTGTTGGTATATCATAAATGATTAATGTTGTAATAATTCATTTTTAATTGGGATACATTATATATTATAATTATTATTAAGTTCGTTGC
The DNA here is from genome assembly GCA_963576475.1 of Molanna angustata. Taxonomy (NCBI): domain Eukaryota; kingdom Metazoa; phylum Arthropoda; class Insecta; order Trichoptera; family Molannidae; genus Molanna; species Molanna angustata. The sequence goes on from OY754975.1 coordinate 11,378,548, forward strand.
TGGATTAAATAAAGACATCAAGAAGCTTTGTAACTTTTGTTGTAAAATAATTATCACATGTTATATTGCAATATACTCAACATTGTTTATATTAGCGATGATGATTTTGTAAAATTTCTTCTTCGAGTTTTCTACTTATTATTTATTTATTTTTTTACCACGTCGTATTTACAATGACAACAACAAGAAGATTACTGCTGTCCAACTAGGAAATCTTGTTCTAGGGCTAGCAAGTTTTTTTTTCGTAATCACACGACAGCTGCTGTCAATAACAATGTGATATGCGGTTCGACTACTGCTATCTCTGTTTAATGTACGATTTAAGTGCCCTATATGTATATTCCAATGGAAAATATCTACCTCGTCCGAGAGCAAGTAATTATTTCCATAATACGCACCAGAGTGCTGCGGGCCACTGCATCCATTCCGGAATGGGGGACGTTCAGAAGATTATGTCTTCTTCCCCATATATAGTTAGGTGGTACAAAAAGTCCTAGCCTTTCTACCAATTCTCTACAGTCAATAAATATTGTTGAAAATCTTGAAGCCAGTCAAGAGCAGTACGTTATCACCCCTTCTTTTGAGAATTTGATAGGAACAGGCCGTCAAAAGTTCTAGGTGATGCATGCATGTCGGAAACACTTCTTGAATCCGCACATATGGGTATCTCTTGAACTTCTGGATTTGCTACTAAATATCAAAATATTTCCTTCACAATTAATAAGTTCACAATTTTTAGTGACAAAAACAATTGCAAACCAGGTGATATTTTCCTTTCCACATTAAAAAGGCACATAATCACAGTATTCGGCACTCACAACCGCCATAATATAATGTTCCCATTAACTTAATTGTATTCTCCCGTGTTTCAACTCCTAACTTTTTCCCCTCCAACAGATTAATATAAATAAATTGTTGAAAAAAAACTTATTCATGATATTTTCTTTAAGTTTAGGTAGTTTATTGACCGATGATTTTTGATGCATCTCCATATTATTAAAAAATTGCATAAAATATCGCTTGTTTTAGTTTCACTTGTATTTTATGACCAGAGTCAGTCTGTTGAAGACGATCATCAGCCCGACTTGGCTCCATATTATATTCAAAAACTGTATCAAAAGATTATTCCACCAGGAAGACAGCTTGAATTGAGATCATCTGGATCACAGAGTACAAACCCTTTAAAAGAATTTGACAGAGTCAACGAGCCGGCTTACTATAATTGCAGTTTCAGTGTGAACAGTTACTTGAAACTCGAATCCGATCTCAATTTCAAATTTTCGTTTAGAACCTACCCATCTGTCACCTGCTGACATTCAAATTATCAACATTTTTGACTATAACATAACTATCTACCGCATTATTCACCGTTACAAAGGTAGGCTCTTAGCGAAACGGGTCGGATTTGCAGTGGATGCAACCATATCTCGAAAGCTTACAACCTGCTCGTGGTGTTAACTTTCAGCGTCCAAGTCTCACAGTCATATAACAACACAGACCACATATTATATTTCATTATCCTCTGTCTTAGGTCCGTATTAAGCTTTTCGTCGCAGAAGAGAGTCGCAGAAGTTTATCAAAAGCAATATAATACCTTAAAATTATTAAATCATTTGATTGACATTTTTATACTGTCTAAACATACATATATAAACGGACGATATACACATTTTTTATGAGAGAAACAACCTGTGATATTTTCAGTGCGGATTTGTATATGTTCGATTGTAAAATGTTTATTTTTTGTATATATTTTTGTTTATTTATAACAAGGTCTAATTTCGTAAGTAAGTAATATCGTAAGTAAGATGAAAATGAATGCCCTGAGGTGGTTCGGCCACATAGAAAGAATGAGTGATGACCGTCTGACAAAAAAAGTGTACAAGGCTGATAAAAGAGGAACGAAAAGTAGAGGTCGGCCAAGAAAAAGTTGGCACGATCACATAAATGGGATTTTGAAAGATGGTGATGTTAGAAGTAAGAATAATAGAAGAGCGTGTATGAGACGATGTATGGACGTGAATGAAGCGAGGAATGTGTGTCAAGAGAGAGGAGTCTGGCGTTCGGTTCTCTCTGCCTACCCCAAATAGGGAAATGGCGTGATGGTATGGTATGGTAGGTCTAATTTATTTATACACGACGCTGCTTCTACTGTAATTTTTTGTATTCATAATACTTTTTTTATTTAATGTTTGCTTATATCAATTATTTTTTTTATTCTTGAATTTATTGTTTAACTGTTTAGGTACATATTTTTTTTCTCTTTTTGCAAGTGTATAACTTATTATTATTTTCTTAATCTATATATTTTTATCAATATATGTTTTTATGTATGTATATATGTATGTATGTAAGAGACACTTTGTGTCGTTTATGTAAATAAATAAATAAAAACCAAGTAGGTATATTTGTTTATATTAAAACTGGTACCTAATATAAATCCGCAGTTTGAGTGCCGCTGTCGGGCGGACTTATCTGCATGGTGCATAATTTTTTTCGCGAAAATAATGGAAAATTCCCGAACGGGAAAAAATATAAAAAAAAAACTATGCAAATGAATGCGACTTATCAATGTTATTTCCTATTGTGTGTGTGGACTGTGTGAGGGTTTCTTGTGTAGTGGTGCAGTGAGGGGGTGCTGGCTGTTTTTTGTATTTTGTGAGGTTTTAATATTATCATGTGCGCAGGACCGGTTCCACCGTAGGTTGAAATGGTGCAGTTGTGTCAGGCGCAAAGTTATCTGGGGCGCCAAATACAAGAATAAAATATAGTTATAAAAAAGGTATGAATTTATTTATTGAATGTTATATACGGCTATCATACACAATATATACAGTATTTAAAAAAGAAAATTTATAGAAATCAGAAGCCAACAATTTCGACACTAAAAAGTCAATAAATAAATAAAAAAGAAAACAAAATAATAAGAAAAACGTCTCGATTAAATTTCTAAAAAGAAAGAATAAAATAATAATAATATACATTTCCTTGCATTCTGAGCAAGTGGCGAGCTTATACCATATAGGAATTTCTTCCAACTAATAACTTGATGAACGAATATAGGAACATAATTACGTATTCTCTAACTGACGTTGTTCCTAAAACTAAAATCTACAAAATTATCGCACCATAGATAATATGAACTCAATTTTTCTATGATGAATATGCCAAAATAGAGAATATGTTGCTATGTCCGTAGTTGTATTGAATACGCGTCTTTTGTATGGAACCCACATTACGTCACGCATATAAACAGATTGGAAAATATACAAAATAAATTCCTAAAACATTTAGATTATAGAAGCAGACGTTCTTTTGGTGATCCCGCACAATCAGCCCTATATCATAAATAAATCAACTACCTTAGAAGCCCGGCGAACTGTAGATGACATGTCTTACTTATACAAGTTGGTGAACTGTATAACTGATTCTAGTGAGTTATTATCTAAATTAAACTTTCATGCACCAAATAGGCTTACTATAAAGACTCATGCATTTAGGCCACCTAATTGTAGTACTAATTATGCTCAGAACTCCTACATACGTGTTGTAATTATAACGCTTTCTTTAATGAAATAGACCTTTTCAATAACTCCTTAAACGGATTTAAATGTTCAATTTCTAGATTACTGCTTCGTGGTTAGGTGGTGTGCGTGTATTCCCCTTTTCTACTTTCCTACTCTTCTTTCCTAGTCCCTCAAAACTACTTCTTTTTGTAAATATTATAAAGATAATATTTGTAAACTTTATTGGTTCACATGTCATATTATGTATGTTAGTAAAATAAGTAAATTTAACTGTCTGTTTACATAATAAATTAAAATAAAATAAAAATAAAAATAGACATTACGGGATACAAAATTTATTCCACAGTCATTGGCCGTCGTGGCTCAGTTGGATAGGTATCTATTCTTTTATCTGATAGGTATAATGTCTTCTTATTTAGTTCTTTATTAATGCAATTTATTGTGTGTTCTATATATTTTAATATAGAGAAACTGATCGTTTGAAAATGAGCTAAAAAACACAATCTCCATCTATGAAGTAACGATGAAACCTTATTGTAACGCCATCTATTGAGAAATCGTTTTTTTGTAAACAATGAAAGCAGCAGTCCTTATGCATGATGTGACAATGTTCTCGCACAGATATCACCCCTGAACCGCGCCAAAATTGTTGGTTTTTTTTTTGGCTAGTTTACTTGTTCGTACCAATATAGGTATATGACAATGAATATTTTTAAAGTTGCATATACGCAAACATTACATTTTTTCCTAGTACTTACCTATACATTTTAAAACTACGGAGACAAATTATAAATATGTATTTTATTTTATTTTTTTTTAATTTCGGGAAATTTACAGTAAAATAACATTTATTATATAGATGCATTAGTATAAGACTAAAATCAATAACATATTTCCATATTATTAACAATAAATTTTGATAATTCGTTGTAATTATTTACACTGTGGAAATCCATATTAAGTAAATAAAAATTTTTATTTAAAAAAATTTATTTATTAAATAAATTTTGACTGCTGTGCTTGCATACTTAAAGCTATATATGAAAAATACATTTATATCTGAATGATAGTGCATAAGTGTATGGTATGTGTGAACGTATGAGTGTAAGGCTCTTGAGGTGAGGTTATCACAAAAACGGCGCTATAAAAATAATCCAAATTTATTATTATTATTAAGGATGTGTATATGTGTGTGAGTGTGTCTATATAAGTGTAAGAGAGAATGTATAGGTACCTGCAAGCTCACATCATTATTGCTTGAACTGATGGTAGTAGAAAATGATTTAGGTCCTAAAAGAATAATATCGACATCCAGATGTTCGTGATTATAAGTGTTCATGCGTATGTTATGAGGTATGCATGTGCATATATAAATAGTGGATTTTCAAGGTAAGGAAGTTGCCTTTTAAATTAAGTTTGCCAGGCGCCGAATGACAATGATCCTGCCCTGCACGCGTGTATGTATGTGTTTGAAGTTATCGCGGTGTGTGTGTTAGTATGTAGAGAGGAGGGGGGGTGTTGGGGGTTGGAGGGGGTATGTGGACCGTGCCGGAATTTGCTTGCAGCTCATTTTAATCAAGTTTTTTTATTTATTCGCCCACTAGCGCGGAAACCTTTATTGTTTCGGCGCACGGCGTTCGCATTCGCCGCTCGGCGCAATTTTTATCTCTCAATAATGTTTGTATCACCTGCGAGCGCTTGTCTGAACTTTTTTTTATTTTTTTCTTGTTGTTTTAGTAGTTGTTGTGTATGTCTGCAATGAAAGATTATTCACAACATTCTATTTGCTTTACAAATATAATGCATATATTAGCCGACCGCCGTGGCACAGTTGGTAAGCCGTTTGGTTTCTGTGCGGGCGTCTTGGGTTCGATTCCCAACAGAGGAGAAATTTATTTAAATTTATTTCTCACGCAAATATTGCTTCTCTGGGCTGGAAATACTGGTTAGTTGGAAGAAATTGCCATACGGCAATAAACTCGCCACTTGCGCAGGGTGCAAGGAAGTGTTCATTATTATTATTATTATTATTCATATATTACCCATATTTGCTGTGAGGCCCGTCTTGGAATAGTGCTTTTTCTATTTTCAACTATCGTTTTCGAGTGTCCCGTATGGGCGGGGTAAGCGAAAATTCAACGGGCAATAATGACATCACAAAAAGTTCAGCAATGAGGTTCTCCACCCATTCTGAATATAGTCCCTTTTCAGGTGAGACGGTGTGTGGGTATACACGCATGTGTTGTGCTCCCTTTTATAAGGTAACGCATAACCACACATCTGTCGCTGGTTATCCCACCTTCTGGGATATTCCATGATGGTTATAATATGTAATAAAACAAAAAGTAAAAATTCAGAATGGAGATGTTATTTTGTATTTTCGATTGGGCTCTTAAGGAACACCCGATTATATAAAATAATGGAAGTACTATTCTAAGCCGGTGCTTCGCAGCATTTTATCATAAGTATATTTTATATTTCAAATTATATATACATATTATTACAGTATTTTTAACGTCTTAATAAAGACGAAGTTGCAATACTAAAGGATAACCGGGAAATCAAGGCATCTACAGGGCTTACGACCTGTCACCGGCTGGTTTATGCGATCACTTCATACGCTTGAACAACGTTATTGAGTTCCCTATCAATACAATTTTTGAAAGCTCTATATATGTTTATCATGAAAATCTTTTCGCTTGAGAATAAGATAAAACACCATTGCCATCTATGTATGAAGTGACGAAGAATTTTTTATTGTCACGCCATCTATTGAGAACATTAAAAACAATAGTCCATTATACACAAAGTAGAGTAAAAAATCTGTTTGATTAAAAATGTTCCCACACTCTCATAGTTTTTTTTTTCTAAAACTAAAAATCAAATAAACCGGCACCTGTCTATTATTTTTCTAAAATAATATATTGGTGTATACCTATATTCCAATCGAGCAGAGTGGATGTTATGATGTGTATGGAGGAATAACAGAGATGCGACGGATCGCTGAATAGGAAATTGAGAATAAATGAGTGGAAGGATTTTAATGAAACATTTAAAAAAAAATAGAGGATTTATCTTCGGCTCTTGAATGGAGGGAAACAAATAAATAATGCCGGCCTACCCCCAACCCCCCAACGTTTTGTATAGAATGGAGAAATCATTATATTTGTGAACGCTCATCTCTCTCTACACCTACATATCTGCCTATAATTGTATACAATTCCCCATTTTTGTGGGGTTTTAATTTCAAATGACCATTGTGGTGTTATGATAACTGTGTGTGTCGCGAGATATGTTGATAGGAAATATACCTATATCTAATACGACACTCATTGGCGACATGATTAAACACAAAAATTAATGGCATCTATTTCCTTGGAGTCAAAGAATTCAATTAATCTACTTCCATTGGAGTTGAAAAAGGCTTAAACAAGTGCGTTTTAAAACGGAACTAAACAAGTACATACATACCATCGCGTCATGTCTCTCACGGGGTAGGCAGAGAGAACCGAACGCCACTTATTTCTAATTATAAAACGAGTGGGTTGTGGCCAACGCTAAACTCCTCACTAACAAGTCACTATAGAGTATTCAAAGTTTCTATAGAAAGTTTTCGGCAATTTTATGAAATTAGTGAGTTTAATTCTTTTATTATTTAAATATATTATTATGAAAAATTGATATTTATTAATGACATTTTATTTAAGTGATGTGCCCTTTTAGCAATTTGAAAATAAAAATAACAAATTTCGAGTTTCCTGAGCATGGGAGTCACTTTGAAATATTTGACAGTTAAAAAAAATGAAAACCACTATTCAGATATCCTTCAAAATCTAATGAGGTCTATGCGAGTTTTTGATATACAAATTTGCAAAATTTGAAAATAATCGAATGAGCACTTTAGTCTATAATCGATAATCTAGAATAAACACGCCGTACGTAGTATATTATAGTACACAGCACACACACACACAGATACATTGTGATAAAACTTTCAGAATGCAATCCCAGCATGATACTAGTTGATAATCTGCAATAAAAAATTACTTTAAAAATTGCGAATTCATAAATCCCCTTGGGGTAGTGAGGAGTAAAAACAATGTTAAGTTCAACCCCTTCTTCATAAGGATTCATATTTTTTTCGTGCAACTCTCCAATAATATCTAAAAATTTAAGTCCTGGCAGCACCGTCTACCGTGGTTGACATTTGTCATTTGACAGATATTATACGCGTTCGTTCTGTCATTTGATAAAACATTTAAATAATTAATCAGCATAATATTATATTATAACTTTTTATTTTATGTAGCTTCACGGGCAACTAACAGGTACAATGTCAAATAATTATTTAACATGCACCAATAACAAGCTGCCACATTCTGGAGACTTACGATCTGCTTATGGTATTACTCGTCTCACAGAGCCAGACTTAAAACACAATTAAAAACTGTATCTCCACCGGGAATCGAATCTGGGACCCTTGGATCAGTAGTCAGATACCTAACCAACTGAGCCACGAAGGCCGAAGATAGAAATGATGCGACTATTTTAATTTTATGTTTCCCCCAGAGACAATCCAACTAGCAAACAAGTCGTATAAATAAGAGTTATACCTATGACTTTTAGTCGTATAGGAGTTTTATAGTGGTTATTAACTAACTCTGTTAGTCGTATAGACGTTGTACATCTGACGGTTAAGTCCTCTAACTAAATAGTCTAATTGCAACGTCCAATAAACGTTTTTGCAACGTAATTATACAAGGATCACATAATGGTCTTAATCGAAACGTTAACTTAACAAATCTGTAAGTCGTAAAAACATTTCAGTTGTATAAAGATTTTTAAAAAGACAATATCGTCATAAAAAGGGTATTATTATAACATCTAAACAACTTATTGGCCTATAAACGTTTTAGAAAAAACTTTAATAGACGATTGTATAGTGGTATTATGGATGACTTCAATACGACATAAAATTATTAGTGTGACGTTTATATACCTATTATCAACAGTTGGTTTTATAAATGAAAAACAAAAACTTTTATAAAACATAATATGTAGTTGTCGATGAACCTGTTATATTCCTTTTATATGACAATATGTTTTATAGATGTTAAGTACAGACTTTTATAAAACAAAATTAAACATTTTGTTTTACATTTGGGAGAAATTAAGAGAACATAAAACACTGAATCTAGTAATTGAATATAATATGATTTATTAAAACACCCTAATACATGATGAAGTTACATGTTAGTTAAGATAAATATCACGTGCGTTAAAAAAGTTTTATACGTGAATTAAATCAACGGAAACCTAATGTTTTTTGATATTTTTCTGCATTTTGAACAAACTTGACTTGAAAAAACTATCTCCAACATTGATAAACTGCAGCGTAATAAATATAATATTAAAATAAAATTATACACTTCGCTGTTTGTGAGTCAATAAAAATGATTACAAACACTATTCTTTTTGGCATCAAATTAAAAACATATATTTATGTATATTTTTTATAATAATTTGTGTGTTTTTTACTGACTTTATTTCCTATTTTTCTTAAATATTGAAAAACGCAGAAAAACCAACTAGATAATTTAATTTTCTATAAAAACATATACACTATCGCAGTGCATCTTGAACTTTTCTTACGGGGAATCTCAGTAGTTTGATACTTAATCTCCATACATACATACCATCAAGCTGTTTACATATTCGAGAGAGGAAAAAGTACCTACTGACCTTCACACAAGTCTTGCCTGACATACATTTTTTATATAAAAAACAAAATATCTTAAAAATATTCAATAATTTAGATGCTAGGGTTCATAGTTTGGTACGTTTATTTATTTTTATTTATAAAATACATGGATTTTTACGTATTCTTTTACTATACACATACTATCAACAGTTGGATGTAATGTGTTACATGTAGGGAATGCAATCCCAAACGGGATCCCGAAATACCGAGATCCCGCAGACATTTTGCGGGACTAATCTCGGTCGAAAATTTTGCGGGATCCCGCTGGACTGGCGGGATTACAGAGAAGCGTAATTCATACGTGTTACTCTTTGTTGATTTGTTGAGGAAACGGATTTCAGAGCGGCGAACTAACTTGACAGCGGTTTTATTATATACTTACATGATCCATATAAGTACGAAGAAGACAGTAGTCAATTTATTAATGTTGATGACACATTTAGTCTACCTTCAAAAAGTTTAATATGCAAGACAATCAAAACTATAGTCGAAAGGCTAGAGTACACGGACATGGGTAACAACGCAGAAGCCACTGCTCCTGCTGACGCTGATGAACCTTAGGATGACGACACTCCTCTCGCAAATCAGGAGACATACGCAGCAGCAGCAGCACCAATGTCACTTCAAGACGAACTCAAACTTACTTTGATTAGTATGAAGAGTTCGAGATCAACAGCCCAACAACCTAGATCTGGCAATATGAGCAACATTGAGGTTTTGATAAAGAAGGAAATGAATTATTTCGAGTCCGGTGGAAAGGCACATACCTTCAATTCACTTACAATGCGCAAATGACTATTGTGCCAACCAGCGTGGAATCTGAACGAGCTTTTTCAGCCACTGGCTACCTTGTGTCCAATATCAGAAGCCGTTTATCAGACGACACAATACTTTAACTTTTTTACGAAGCTATTTCCAAAATAATGTTTAAACTTATGATGCTTATTGTACAAAAATATTGTTTGTCGTGTGAACGTTATTATTTAAATTTAATTTGTAATATAAATTTATGTCTCATTTTATTCTTTGCCAATTTATGACAAACTTTACCGATGTCTAACTAGAGGTAAGTATGTTAATAAACCATTTAAAATGTCCCAAAGAACGTGTTTGATTAGGTATAAATTTAAAACTCTAAAAACAAGGTTGGTAGATCGAGGTATTAATTAGGTCTTTATTATACGATTGATAAGATATCTAAGTCCACCCTGCTGGATCCCGCAAATACCTGGATCCAGCGGTACTAAGATTGTTCAGTCCCGCAAATACCTGGATTGACATCGTCCTGCGGGATTGCATTCCCTAGTTACATGCAACTAATTATACTATGAATTTCAACCCTGCCAAAACAATCAACAATGGCGCTCGATCGCAGTTGTTTAAAAAACCTTTACTTGACTAACAGTCGTTCAATGACTTGTACTACATACAATGGCTGGTTCAATGACTTGTACTATAAATTATTATATTGTACTATTTTTCAAAAATAATGTTTATCTATTAAATCAGTTTTTTGTTCACATAATTTCATATTTTATTCTAAATTCAATACTTAAACCATAACTTAAACTTTAGATTTATTGGCAGGTACTTATTATTTGAAAATCAGTAATTTATCATTCTTCAACACTTAGGTGGGCTATTTCAATTATTTCTAAATAAATATTTGGTTTGTTAAATATGTTAGTTCAATTAATTCAAAATTTGGTTTATATTTTTTTTGTTTGACCATATAGAATGAACTTAAGATGAACGGTTAACAAATAAAAATTTGTACCTATATAATACAGTAGTGGCCAAAAAAATGGAAACTATTTTTTACTCGACTAAATTATATAGAAAATCTTCCTTCTTAGATTTCTAAATGAATATTTCTAAAAAAATATTATTGCCTTGTCTTTATTATAGTGTGGGTTATGCATGAATTATCATTTATACATAAAATATTCAGATATAATACACATTTTATTAAAATTATTGTACATTGAATAAAATATAAAAAATATTGTGCTCAGCTATGGAAAATTGTTAATGACAATAAAATTTAAAATTCACGTGTTTAAGATAAATCACTTTAGTATTTAGTTGGGTAGCCTTTATTTTTTATCACAGCCTTCATTCTTCGAGGCATTGAGTCCACCAACTTCTCCAAATCTGCATTATTGATGACCTTGAATCATGATTTTATTACAGCTTCAATCAGGGCCCTCTTATTCGATAAGAGATTTTATTTAATTATATTAGTTAAAATGTGCCACAAAGCAATAGCAGCAAAGTATAAAGATACAAAGATTTTCAACCTGGCCCACAAGTTTTCTATCTAATTAAGATCTGGGCTGTTACCAGGCCACTTAAGTACCATAATATTATTTTCTTCGAACCAGCTTGAGACACTTTTAGCAGTATGACAGGGTGCGTTGTCTTGCTGGAATATGCATGTCTCTCTATTTTCTCCAAACAGATCCGCTATAAAAGGCTTTAACTTTGGATCCAAGATAGTCTCCTTGTATTTTTTTCATGTAACGTCCCATCAATGATATGTAGACGACCCACGCCACTTCTTGACATGCACCCCCATATCATTATGCTGAGAGGGTGCTTCATGGTGACGGTAGTACACACTGGTAACAAGTCTTCTCCAGTTCTCCTCCTAACATACTTTATTCCATCCGATACAAATATAGAAATTTTTGTTTCATCGCTCCAGATTACATTCTTCCAGTCTTCTTAGGTCCAATTCTTGTGTTCTTTTGCCCAATTGAGTCTTTTTTCCCTTTGTTTACTATACAAGTAAGCTTTTTTACTTGGGCTTCTGGCCCTTAATCCATTGTTGACTAGGCGTCGTCGAATCGTCCTAGCGCTTACAATTATACCACTCTCAGCAAGGATGTGTTGGATATCACTCGAAGTGGATCTACGGTCTTGAAGAGCTAATTTCGTTATCCTTCTGTCGTCTATCAATAACGTCTTCCGGTTTCTGCCAGATTTTACAGCATTGTGTAAACTTTTGGAGACTTTGAACCTCTCGCAGACCTTTGAACTCCAGACTTGGACGCTCTGTGTCCCAACTTTTCAGCAATTTGTTTATATGTATATCCCTCTTCTCGTAGGGTAACTGCTCTACTACATTTTGTAGGTGACCAGTAGCCTCCAAGCATGTTTCAGAAGAAGTTTCAGAATAAAATAATCTCAGAATTTGAAAAACAGTCCAACCACTTACAAATGACACAGTACAGGACGAACGACAGACTAATAGCTCTTGCTTAGATAGGATTTCAAATATCCTCAATAATTACTTTCTAATGATCACAGACATCAAAAAAACAAATTTCCAGAAATAATGTGAGTAATAATGATGATTCATATCATCAAATAGTAAGGTATATGTTCCTTACAACTCATTATGAGACAAATTAGAAAGGATTAACTAATTTTGTAAAAAAAAGTTAAAACAATTAAAAAAATATTTATTGTTTCTTGCGAAATAAACAAAAGAAAATATTTGTCATTAAAAACAATAAGAATGCAATAAAATTTCAATGAAAAAGTAAAATGAATCACCTAGTAAGTTGAAAAATGTAGTCAAAATAAAAAGTTTCCATTCTTTTGGCCACTACTGAATATCACGTGTTTGTGTCACCGACACAGTAACAACATAGTTCTCTATAAATAATGGGGTGCATGCTATCTCCATGGCTCTTCAATCTATACGTTGAATGTTGCATCAGAACTTTTATGGAGGATAGCAAGGGTCTGAAATTTATTTATTTATATTCACATACACGGCCTCTTAGCCATTATAAAAATATGGTAAAAATAAAACATAAAACTCGTATTAAACAACACAACAATTAACAAGAAAAACAACACAATAATTCATTAAAATACAAAATCTATCACACAAATCGAAATATTCATAATATGTCCCATTCCGATTCGTTTAAATTTATCTGTCTGAATTTTAGTAGGTATATGAGAAATGTCAAAACGTTGACAATTCAGTAAGTATAGTATATGAAGGATGTAAAGAGAACGTACTGAGAATGGATGCCAGCAAATCGAAGTTCAAATGGTGTTTCAAAAGAGTGAAAGCAGAACAGCGTACCAAATAAAATTAGAGAACAAATGGTTCAAGCAAGTAGACGAATATGTCTATTTGGGAAGCAACGGAATACCGGAATGGACGGATTGATAAGGAGATCGAAAGAAGAGTTATGGCAAGAAACAGAGGGAATGGAGCACTTAGACCAGTTATGAATGACCGCAACATATCAAAGGATGCTAAAGTTGCCATTGATAACGCTATCTTAATAGTGCCAACCTTGATGTATGCAAGTGAAACCTGGACATGGCAGAAGTCACATGAAAGCTGAATAAATGCAGTTTAAATGAGATCACTAAAATGAATTTAAGATGAAGATAGATGTCATTAATAGAATGAAAATGATGAATTCATTTCATTCATTAATTGGCCACATGGCGAGAATGAATGAGGAATGCCTGACGAAGAAAATATACAATGCGCATAGGAATGAAATGAGAAATCAATGCCGCCCAAGAAAGGGATGGCATGACCATGTGAATGGTATTTTGAAAGACGAAAAGGTTAGAAGCGTGAAGAACAGATAAACATGTATAAGAAGATGTATGAATGTTGACAAGGCGATGATTGTGTGTCAAGATATATGGCATTCAGTTTTCTCTGTCTACCATGTGAGGATCATGGCATTATGGTATGTATAAGAATCACATACATTAGGTATGAGAAATTTTATAAATATAATAATTAAATTAGACAAACGATTTACTACAAACAAGACAAATATTGAAAATAATATTTCTATATTGCCCTCATTCAGTATAACAAAAGCTGTTTTTCATTCAAATTTTGCTTATGAGTAAAAGCATTTCTTTATAAACATTATTCTATTTCTATTTTACAAATATATATATTTAAAGTCACTAAAATTTAACGATTTATTATACACAGACTAATCTCCTGAGCTCGTAGTGCACAGTGACATAGATCTGTAAATGTGTGGGTGCGAGAGAGACTGCTCAATAAGAGTCTGGTCAATCAAAGAACACTTTTAATATATAATACTAAACATAATATAGGAAAAAAAAATCACTTGATCTCTGAAGTGCTGCTTTAACTAATACCATGAAATATTTCTTTAGCTTTTGTGCATAATTTTAAGACAATGAACCAAAAATTCTAAAAGAAATTTTTCAAAAGCATACTTTGTGAAATATAAATTATATTATATAGTAATATGAAAGTTTTCTATGCATGACATGTTATGGCTGGTCTGGAAAAATATAGTTTGTTACTCATGATGAACATACACAATATTATGATTTCAAAAATCAATATTAAGTCTATACAAGTTGTTCTAAATTCAAACTTTACATTGGAAATTAGAGTAGCGTCTAGCCCCAGCTCTTCTTTTCTGCATTATTAGGTTAGGTGTAAGTTTGTGTATAATAATAATAGCGACTCGCGTGAGCGAGTTGCTTTATAAATTGAATTATAAATTATTATAAGTTAAATTTACATTTTTTATTTAATTTATTGCATTTAATATAAAATTTCACAGCTCATTTGACTCCATACTACGAGACCTCAACCAATCAGAGAGCCAACCGGAAACATAATGCGGAATGGTAAATGCGGATTGTAGACGCTAGTGGAAATTAGTAATTGATGAATATTATTTGTTTTGTTATTTTTTTATAAACTTAATTTCTTTATGTTACATTGAGAATACATGAATGTAATTCAATGTAAATAATGTCCTTTTTATATATTTTTCAAAACAACATAGTAAAACATCAAGTTTCCCAAGTAGAATAACTGCCGTTGAAATGAGGTCTCTCAGACAAATGTGTAATAAGACGATGTGTGATTGAATAAAAAAAGTAAGCACAAGAACAGAATGTATGTTGGAAAAGGACGCCACATGCAAGATAAAAATATAATATATGTCCTTAAGTGGATCGGCCACATAGAAAGAACAGATGAAGAACAGTTGACAAAAAAATTATACATGGCTAAAAGATGCGGAATAAGAGATAGAGGTCGGTCGAGAAAGACTCATTTAAATCACATGAATGGAATCTGAAGTTTAGATAGTAGGAGAGTGTGCATGAGGCAATGTTTGGATTAAGTGAAGCGAGAAAAGTATATCAGGATAGGAAAGTATGGCGCTCGGTTCTCTCTGCCTACCTCAATATGAACAAGGCATGATAGTATGTATGTAAAAAAACACAAAATATTTATTAGTAACTAGTATATTTCTAGAAAATAAACTCTTATGACGTCCGGTTTCTAAAAAAAACTGATAAAATAAACATTTTCCTAATATTCATATAAGATATTATGAAAAATGATGTAAAAGAGTAAAATTAAATAATAATTTAACATAAACAGAGCAAATTTCACAATAATAATGTTAATATATAACCTTTAGTCAGTATATATTATTATAAGGTCTTTGGTATATACCTAGTCAAAGATGTTCCGTACTCAAATTTTGTATGGAAAATTTTCAGCGATTTTATGAAATGAGTTTGTTTAATTATTTTTTTATTTTATTATGAAAAGTTGATATTTCTTTAATGCCATTTTATGAAAGTGAGGAGCCTTTTTACCTATTTGAAAATAAAAATTTCAAATTTTAAGTTTCCTGAGCTTGGGGTCACTTTGAAATATTTGACAGTTAAAAAAATTGAGAAGCACTATTCATATATCGTTCAAAATCTAATGGGATCTAAGTGAGCATTAGATATACAAATTTGCAAAATTTGAATAGAATCGAATGAGTACTTTAGTCTATAATCGATAAAGTAAAATGAACACGCCGTACATAGCACATAGCACATAGCACACTGCACATAGCACACTGCACATAGCACACACACACAGATACATTGTGATGAAACTTTCAGAATACAATCTCAGCATGATACTAGTTGATAATCTGCAAAAAAAAAAATACCCTTAAAAATTGCGAAATCATAACTCCCCACTATATCACCTTGTGTTAGTGAGGAGTAAAAATATATCATACATGTTATATAAAATATATCATACATGTTATATAAAATATATCATACATGTTATATAAAATATATCATATTTATTTTATTTTATTTATTTTAAAACTTTCTGAGCACAAGTGCACAATGGCGGGCTTATTGCCAAATGGCAATATCTTCCAACCAACCATATACATTTAGTGAAAAACTATTACAATTATGGTATGTAGCAAAATTTTTATACAATACAAGCAAGAGCTAAAATATATTATACATGTTATATAAAATATATCATACATGTTATATAAAATATATCATACATGTTATATAAAATATATCATACATGGTATATAAAATATATCATACATGTTATATAAAAAAAAATCTCTTTCTTTCTTTATTCTTTTGTTATTTTAAAAATTATCTCCTTTTTTAATGGGTACCTATTCTGAATATTATATACTAATTTTCATAGAGCATTTGTGAACGAAACCATGTAAGTACACGGGCGTCCTGTGTTCGATCCCCAGCAGAGGAGAAATTTATTTAAATTAATTTCTCACGCTAATATTGCTTCTCTGGGCTGGAAAACAAAAAAAAAAGATTGGTACGATTAAATTTAAATAAACAAGGCGGTAATATTTGGAAAATAACTGACCTTAAGAAGTCAGATTTGGATTTTTGATTTTTTTTAAGACATTGAAATCAAAATACAAATAGGTTGTTTCGTTTTCTTCTGTTTTTAAAAAGAGTGATTGTACATATTATGCTTGCAAATATATGAAGCTTCGAATTGTGTTTTTTTTATTATTTCAATGTGTTTTTTTCATTAAAATGGGAATGGGTAAGTGGACAACACACGAATTATATATTTCATTTGGTTACCACGGCCAGCCGCATTCTCCTGTTCATTTTTTTCAAATATTATTGTTATTATGTATGTTTGAAAAATTATGAAAGCTGCCCGCAGGGAGAGGGTAGGGGACGGAGAGAATCATCCCTCACATTCCTCCCTATCACATACCGCAATGCACCGACGAAAGAGTATTAATTTGGCGATTTTGGCGATGGCGAATTGGCTCAGGATGATCGGCGTCCGAGTTAAGTTTATTTGTTAATAATGGTGAGTTTATTGCCATAAGGCTATTCCAACCAACCATCCAAAACAACGTGAGGCCATTAATGTGTAGTGGTAGGTACATTAAATTTATCACAAAAAACAATCTTCTATTCATATTTGTCGATTGATTTTTTTGCACTATGGTGTCGAGATTGCCTCTGTCACGAAGGGTTTATAAAAGTTATATTCGTGAAATAGTTCATCTAAAAAATTTATTTCACTTCCTCTCGGAACACGGGTTGCCTCTTCGTTCAAATACTGAAAGAACACTCAGTATCCCAGTACACAATACTTCCTTTTACACCACATCTTTCTTTGTACAAGCAGCTCGTCTTTGGAATCACATCCCATCACAAATTTGGGTTTCATTAACACCTCCCGCTCTCGAAAGAAATCTGAGGAATCATTTCCTTACACATAACACCTAAATTTATTTCCTTATCCTATCCTTGTCGCCCCCTCTCCTGTCCCCACCGATTCTTTATTGTTTTGTTTTATACGTAATAATATTTTTATTATATGTTGTATTCATAAAAATGTTGGTAGGTACGTATCATAAATACAATATTTTCACCAAATAAATATAGTTGGTTGGAAGATATTGTCATTTAGCAGACGACATGAAAATTTACAATTGTGTGAAAACTATATCTGATTGTGCAAAACTTTAAGAAGATTTGGATCGACTTGCAGCTTATTGTAGATTAAATTTATTAAATTGAACACCTCTAAATTTTTCTCAATTTCTTACACTAGAAAAATTAATAAACACACTTTTGATTACACATTAAATGATGAACACATAGTTAAGAAATCTTTGTGTCGGGATTTGGGATTATTCTTGGACAGCAAATATAAATTACAGACAACATATAGATAAAATTACAACAGCAGGTTATAAAAAATTAGGTTTTATTTTTAGGATAAGTAAAGATTTCAAAAATCCACAAACATTTAAAATATTATTTAATTCACTAGTCAGAAGTACACTGGAGTTTGGCTCTGTTATTTGGAACCCGCAATATCGAGTGCACATTAATAATATAGAAAAAATACAGTGTAAATATTTGAAGAGATTGGCATATCGAAGTATTGTTGCACCTATTCCACCGTCACTATATAGAATCAAGACGTAAATGCCAAGATATACAATTTCTGTACAACATATTGAACAATATTATTGAATGCCCGGAACTTTTATCGAGTATAGACTTTAACGTACCATTGAGACGCTCCAGACATACAACTCTCGTCCGACCTAAATTATACATAAATTTTTCAATTAATATAAAAATAAATAGTATAATACAATTATCTATAATATTATCTCTTTATATATAATATTATGTATGTTTGTATCTAAATATGTATGTTATTGTAAATAGATTAGTGCCTAGATTAAGATGTATGTATATAAATAGATTAGATAGTTTGTAGATTTGTGAAATGTGACTCACTTCAAAGCACGAGAAAACTCTTTTTGAAGTTGAGTCATAAAAAAAAACAAAATTATAATGTATCTTTTTAAAAATTGTATATATTGTTGTATTGTGTATTTTTCTTTGTTATTTTTAATAATAAATAAATAAATTATTTTGAAACAAGTGATATCGTCAAAATGTTGGTTTTAAACATCATCCTATTGATTTACATCACTTTTCATTTTCCTAGTTTCTAGTGTGACCAGTGGCGTTCTTTGAGCTTTGGTGAATTACCCTCCACACATCCAGATCTCTTTTGCAATGTATGTAAGTGCCCGGTGAAAATGCGCCGACGACGGTCGTTCAAATGTTTTGAAGTCGAGTGTCAAATGCTAAACATTGCTGTGGCGTAAAAATGTGTGTCCCGAATAAAAAACACAACAAAGCGAAAGTTTTCACTGAACGTTTGAAAGCTCAAAAGCGACTTTGCACATTTTTTGAAAATTTCGCCACACCATTGCTGCCATGTTCACACTACTTGACATTGTGTTACGTAACAAGAGTTTTAAACAATACATACTGAGTCATACTAAAATGAAAATAAAATATACAGTTTGCCCAAAATGAGGTTAAGATACTGCCTTTTTTTTAACACTTATAACATAGGTATATGAGAGGTTCCATATATGCAGATTCTATTTGTTCGGAACCTAATTATTGAAACTTAAATTATTGATATTGTATGTATCTCTATAGACAAGTGTATTTTTAACTCTCCACTTCTATTTTCCCCAAGGGGTAGACAGTGAGAACCGAACACCGCATTCTTCTATCTTGACACATACATCGCCTCATCAACATTGATACACTGTCTCATACATGCTCATCTTGCTAGTGTTGCAATTTTACTTTAAATTTCTCAACAGGTATCATGTAGAAAACATACTATGATTTTCGTGACAATGTTTTTGAGTGTATGTTGTGTTGTGAAAACTTTCGTCTTCTGGGAATCTTATATTTGTTTAAGAATCTAATAGAAATGTTCTTCATAAAAATACATTTCAAGAAGAAAAAATGAACACTTCCTAAGGTGTGGAGAGTTTAGTGTTGGCCACAACCCACTCGTTTTATTTATGAACTTGAATTCTGGATGCTATACACGTTGCACAATATTCAAGCGTTATTTATATATCGTTTTTAGATCAATTTCAGTTTTCTATAACTTCACTTGTTCTTCAATTAAACGGTGTTTTTCTATGTTCTTCAATTCTCTCCTTGCCTTCCACATACCCGTGATTAGTCATCTGGCTTGCTGATTAATTCGTTCGATATATGTATTTTTTCAATTAAACATATTTTTCGGTTAACTGGTTTGTAGTGACTTCGAATTGTGTGAGTGAGTTGTATAGTCCCTATTTTTTACCTATAGAGACAGAACGCTCTCAATGTAAATGTGTAACTGTTATGAATAATAAACTCACGAATGTAAAACTGTGCAACTTGCTAAACACGACTCGAAACATATGGAAATAACCAAACTTAAAAATAAGTTGAACGTGAAATTAAAATCTTATACTATTTCTATGATTTTCTAGCATATTCCTGAAAAAAAAAACAACGACAAAATGAATGCCAGTCAATACTTCTTCTTCCTTTTTGTAGATCTTGAGATCTATTTATGCCGCTGAGTTCATCAAAATCGCCTGTGACGTGGACTGTCACGTCATCGTTTTAGAAGTCTTTTACCTTTCCATTCCAGTTGTTCAACATAAACATCACATTTCTATTAATTTTGAAAATTTTGCACACATTACATAATAACTGCACAATGGCGGACTTAATGACTTATGGCAATATCTTTCAAACAACCATATCCATTTGGTGAGATGTATTTTGTTTATGACACGTACCAATTTATGTACATAAAATATTTATATTTATAGAAACAAATAAAACAATAAATAATAAAAAGAAACGGGGAAAGAAAGGACGGGACAAGGATATGATAAGAGTTACGTATAAGGAAAAGATTCCTCAGATTACTTTTGAAAGCGGGAAGTGTTTGTGAAACTCGAAGTTGTAATGGGATTCTATTCTATTATATTCTCTGTCTTAATATTTCATAATATTTCCTTATAGTGCGGTAAAAACATTATATAACTAAAACACAGTATAAGCACTTACATTCTTGACTATTTATAATAACATTTATATACCAATATAACAATATCGTTGCTATGTTACTGTTTGAGCTGACAACGTTGCAATTCATTCATATTTCTCCGGTGATTTGACATTTGTAGATGTCTTGAAAAAAAATATATATACCTAATGTTTCTTATAGTGTTTGTGCTTTATTTTTGTATTTTATTTCTTGAATAACATTATTAAGATATTTATATGAAAAACTGGAGCAATAATGAAATAGTGAGTTACCTTAAATTAATATTCCCATTCTCAAATAATCTGTCAGTGGTTATGACAAATATTTTTTGTAATTTGTTTTTTGTAATTAAGTCGTGAAACAATATAATTGATCGTATTTATAATTATCTGATGTTTTATTAATTTGTGAAAAGAAATAGAATACAAATATTCACGTCGCTTCACAAATGTCAAAAATAATTGACAATGCGACCATCGGCAACATTTGGGAATTATCGGAAATGTTCGGTCCCTATACTCTACTTATATTGCTGTTAAAACAACCTGGGAACGTGTTAATCTTATATAGGCGTAATGTAGCCGTTATATAGCATTATTGCCTTATATGTTCTATTATGAATAGTGATTTTCAGCACTGTTGTTATACACTGTTTTAAACCTAACATAAGTTATTATGAATAAGACTGACAGTGTATAAGAATTTTTAGCTCACATGTATATTATAAAATTAAATTAAATCCTGAATGCATCGACAGATGGGTTGGCAATTCTTCAGCTTTGATACATATCGAAGTAATGATAATTTTATATAAAGATAGGTAGGTCATTTTCGCGTGTACATTCGGAGGAAGGTACGCAGTATAATAATATGTGAAGGGGCGGATTATTAATGATATCCAACCCCTTCTTCCAAATTCTCCACAACTCCCCGCATCATTGTCTCCGAGGGAATATGATTAATCTGGTTGGTCGTTTTGTTTTTTTTTTCTGGCGTTTGTTGAAACATTTACGATTATAGCTACACATTGAAAATTTGAATTAAGTGTACATTTTTTAATTCGCGCCAATGCTGTTGGGACCGAGCTGAGGTGAAATTGTGAAAATTAAACAAAAGTATTAATTTTTTTCGACTTGTTTCGTTCCACGTCAAAAATGAACATCCATGCGCTTTTAAACCGCAGTGCCGATTCTTCACAACGAAATTTTTATCCAGCGGTAGATGATTCTACAACAGTACCTGAATCCAAGAAAAGAAAGATACCCTAGTATATAATCATTAAATCATAAGAAATATAATAAAGTATATATCAAAAATAAATTTTCTGAGGAGGGGCGGTATTTTTGTTGTTACAGTCCAAGAGATAGCAGCGTTTTCAATTAATTGTTTTCGATAATTCAAGGCTGGTATTTTGAAAATTTATTGAATCTAGGTATGAAAAAGTTAAGTCTGGCACCTGGGAGTGGTTGCGTTTACCATTGCGCATCCTCTTCATGAGTGAATGAAAAATTTTCTTTATAATTTGTACTTGTATATTATATGTACCTACCTTTAAAATCCGTTCGATGGTGAAATATATACCTACTTTCTGTTACTGAAATATGTAAAAAATAATAAAAAAGGAGAAAGTTTTTTTTTTCAAAAATATTCCCGGGTGTGCGTTGAACAAATCACCAAGTTACATTATAACCAGATGGATGGTATAAGAGCACAAAAATCTGAAATTTTCGCCTATAGAAAGGGGATGCGCACTGGTAAAAGCAACCACTCCCAGGTGGCAGACTTACCTTTTTCAAATGTCTGCCTTCGTGGCTCAGTTGGTTAGGTATCTGACTGCTGATCCAAGGGTCCCGGGTTCGATTCGCGGTGGAGACACAGTTTTAAATTGTGTTTTCAGTCTGTATCTGTGAGACGATTAATATCGTAAGTCTCCAGAATGTGGCACCTTGTTATTGGGTGTGTGTTAAATTAATATTTGACATATGTCGGCCTTCGTGGCTCAGTTGGTTAGATATCTGACTGCTGAGCCAAAGGTCCCGGGTTCGATTCCCGGTGGAGACACAGTTTTAAATTGTGTTTTCAGTCTGGATCTGTGAGACGATTAATATCGTAAGTCTCCAGAATGTGGCAACTTGTTATTGGGTGCGTGTTAAATTAATATTTGACATAGTACCTGTTAGTTGCCCGAGAAGCAATATTAAATATGTAGTAGGTACCTGTTAGTTGCCCGAGAAGCAATATTAAATAAATAAATAAATCTTTATTAAAAAAAAGGAAATATAAAAAATAACAGCCATTAAACAATGAATTGTTATTTGACATTTTTTTGACTCATTGCTATCTCTTATTACTAAATTAAAATCTTATAATTAAATTGACGTAGTATCATGAAATTGAATTTAAAATAGTTAAGAAAAATAATAATTCGATAGATCATTAATTTGTATGTGGATAGCGTAGGAACTATAATAACTCATTTATTTATTGTGGGTTACATACAGTTTTGAAATACATTTACATGAGAAAGCTTAATTATTTAACAAATATAAAAAACTAAGATTGTAACACCAATTACCAAGTTTTAAAACATTAAACAAATTTAAAAGCAAATAAATAGATACGTACCTATGTATATGGACAAAAATGGGAAAATTACAAAAAAAAAATATTTTGAAAGTGTTTGAGGTAGAGTTTGAACCATTTATAACTGTTTTTTTATTTACTTATGTACATAACTATAATTTGAAATTTCATTCTTGGACAACTAATTTTACCAAACTTCACATTTCATATTGGTTATAATTGGTACATGTAATATAGGTATTTTATCATTAATATTCGGCATTTATTTAGTTATTCACACGTTGGCCTCACATAATCGTCCAATTTCCATAAACTGAATTTTTGTTTCATTACGAATGATGTCTGTATTGATTCCTACAATATTTTAATTTTGTACGGTGTATAATTTCAGTATAGAAAATTAATAAATTCAATTGAAAAATTAGTATTTCCTCTAATTATATGTTTCGTACCGTAAAATTTCTAAATGCGTCAAAGAATTGGATATAGTTAAATATTATATGTGTAAGAGAAAATTAATATAAGCAATAATAATTATTACGGAAGTGTTATAAAAATCGTATTATACAAATTGAAGCATTTCCAATTGACGTATTAAAAGGGTCAATTCTAAAAATATACATATTAAAATATCCGTTAAAGCTTTGTTAAAATACCCATAAAAATAAATTTGAATATTGAATTTAAAATTAAGTTTGATCTAAAAAAAAATAAAACCGTTTTTCGCATTTAACTTATTTAATTGTCTTAGTTCATGCACAAACTATTTTTATTGAATTATTTATAGTACCTAGTAAATGTACTCTTTGCGTAAGTACGTATTGTGTTGTGTAAGCACTGGTGAAATAGAAAGTCATCTATTATTTATACCCAGTGTTTTATACGCCTTGATTATTTTAATTATATTGATCCAATTAGATTTTTATGGCAAGAGTTTATATCTCATTAATCTTTTTTGGTAAAATAAAGAAACCTACATATAATTTGTCTGTTAATAATTCTTCGTTAAATTCAATTAAGGCAGTTTTAATAAATTAAAACGAATCAATATTTGTCGAAGTGAAAAATTAGAAGACTATAATCAAAATTATAAATAATAGATCATGTTGCGATGGTGATGAATAAATCTTTAATCTAAAAAAATCTGTGCCTACTCGTATGCCGGAGTATTTCCGCCAAGTACCTATATTTTAAGAAAATTCTACAACACAAGCAAAACAAAAAATTCTACGAAACAGTCTTCATGGCTCATTAATTTGACTCCTGAGCCAAGGGCCTGGATTTAAACCCAGTGTAAACACGTGAGACGATAAACATTTCAAGACATCAGAATGTAGCGAATATTAGGTTCGTATTGAATAATCAATACTTTTTATTTATTTGACTATTAGCTGAACACCCACAGCTTCGCTTGTTTAAATTATAAGAATGCCGATTAAATATTAATACGAGTAATATGTACGATGTGCAGTATAAAATGAAATAAAAGCAGTGAATATAACTTCACGGATATTTTTTTATTTCATTTTTAAAAATGAATGTGTCCTTGAAACAAGTACATATAAATCCTCCATTCATTCATTATAGGAAAACAAAATCGGTGTGACAGGATTCGAGCTTGTGAACACTTGATTACAAACCCAGCGAGCTAACCGCCCTGGCACCACCCATCTATAGATTTATGTAGATAGTTTCCGATATATTCGTATGTGCTAAAAAAATTCAAGCCTATTTCTAAAAGAAATTAAAACGAAAAGAGTTGAAAAATACTTGGATATAGGTATGGTAGTTTAAAATTTATCTTTGTAGCATAAATTTTTCCCTGAATCGAAAGTTCATTGACGATTGAAAAATAAAAGTTTTTTCACGCAAATCTGCACCACAGTTCTGAAGCCCGTCCATTCTTTAATATTACGTAGCCAAGATATCTGTCTTATTTCACAGTCCCTCGGCGACCTTCTAACTTGTCTTTCGGTAAATTTTAGCAAGTGGTATTTTCCTATTCTTATTATGTGACATAGATATGCGATCTTGCGGATCTTTATTGAAGACAGGAGTTGTCTGGTGGTTTAGGTCGACTTAAGACTTCTGAGTTTGTAATGTCTGTCCAAGAGATTTAGTGCATTGACAGTAATAGGTTAAAAACCAGTTTTTCAGCAGTTCTGCGATGCAATCACATCTCATAAGCTTCTATAACCTGTTTATGAGACTAAAATTTAATGCAATGTTAGGAATTGTATGTTTTTATTTATTTATTTGAATCTTCCTGTATATATAATTAGTACACTGGCGGGCTTATTGCCTAATGGCAATTTCTTCCAACCAACTAAAGTAAATGTTAAATATACAAAACAGTGTGTACTAAGGCAAAAGGTTAATCACATTACAAAATAAATTAAGATAGCAGAAGAAAAGTAAAAATAAAACAATGAAGATAGCATACACTGAAAAAAATGTCA
Organism: Molanna angustata; assembly: GCA_963576475.1. Lineage (NCBI taxonomy): Eukaryota > Metazoa > Arthropoda > Insecta > Trichoptera > Molannidae > Molanna > Molanna angustata. The sequence continues at coordinate 11,404,624 of OY754975.1, forward strand.
ATTTGGTGTAATCTAAAAATATCATGACGTAAGTATAAAATAGGTGCGGTCACCTAAAATAATGAAATAATCATATTATAATATTACGCTACCATTGAAATGTGTAAGATGGAATCGAATTATTTGAGTAAATAACGAAGAATTATGATGCTCATCATCTTAAAAATTGATCACATTAAATAATAGTCCACTGTCCTATGAATTTACGTGATATTCATAAATAAGAGTATAATCATAAAAAACAGTGACGAGTTACCGTATTTATAAAGATTTCACAGTTTATTATGAAGAAGTGTCACTGAAAATACGATGAAGTCCCCTAATTTAGTGTGATAAAATTATGTGAAACTTTTTAAGGTATGGAACATTAATTTATACTACAGTCATATTGTTTTATGTGAAACATACTAAATACGATTACAGAATCGTCTTATTTTCAGAGTAAGCATCAAATTTTAATATGAAATCATACCATTTTGAGTGAATTCTACTATAATACGATTACAGAATCTTATGTAAGAGGAATCATATCATTTTGTGTGCTTCCTACAAAAATATAATGACAGCGCACCACACAATATTCTCATTTGCTCATCGTTCATTCAATCAGTCATTCATTTGTTCGGCATGGTGCAGGGTGGTTGTCGACTCGGTCTCGCAGTCTCGCTACAAAACTTCACTGACGGACAGACACAGGCCAGAATGTTGAGATTGTGTTTTATTTTTAGGAGGCGTTTACATTGTGAAAATTCATTTTAAAAAAATATTAAAATAACATGATTCTAGAGTTTTTGTGTTTACATAGTGGAAATCCATTTTAAATGAATGAAAAAGTGACTTTGTGTTTTTGCGCAGTGTTTTTTGTATTAGCGACCGAACGTTTTCGCCGGGGTGACTTGGCGTTTTCGGGGTTCTAGCGAGACTTTCGTAAACGAAACGAAAAACGAAAGTTTCGTTTGGACCTTGAAGACGCCAAGTCGCCTTGGCGAGGGCATTCGGTCGTTGATGTGAGGAATGTTGCGGGAGAGTGCAAGATTGTTTATTTGTTCAATTAAAATAGCAATGTGGCTTTGTTTGTTTCCACTTAATTGTTTTTGTTCCACAACTAGTTTCGGGAACTACCGTTATCTTTTTCAGTTTAAACCCACCTGAAGAAGAGAGCGCTGGTTCTTGAAACTGGTTGTGTCGTGGGAATAGGTGGGTGGAGGTGGACAGGGTTTTATTGTTGTTTTAATATTTTTTTATAATAGGACGTCATTGGATATATGAGGAAGTCATCTAAATTTGTGGACATTGTGGAAATTCATTTTAAAAATATATTAAAATAACATGATTCTAGAGTTTTTGTGTTTACATAGTGGAAATCCATTTTAAATGAAAAAATAAATAACTTTGTATTTTTCCACAATATTTTTTAAATTAACGACCGAATGTTTTCGCCAAGGTGACTTGACATTTTCAAGGTTCAAACGAAACTTTCGTAAACGAAACGAAAAACGAAAGTTTCGTTTGGACCTTGAAAATTCCAAGTCACCTTGGCGAAAACGTTCGGTCGTTAATACAAAAAATATTGTGGAAAAATACAAAATTATTTATTTATTCAATTAAAATAACAATATATCTTTGTTTACTTCCGCTTACTTATTTTTATTCCACAACTTGTTTCAAGAACTACCGTTCTCTTTTTCAGTTTAAACCCACCTGAAGAATAGAACGGTAGTTCTTGAAACTCGTTGTGGAATAAAAATAAATAAGTGGAAATAAATAAAGTTATATTGTTATTTTAATATTTTTTTATAAAAGGACGTCACTGGATATATGAGGATGTCATCGAAAAATAGTAGGAACAATTAAAGGACGTCACTGTAGATAATAGAACGTCACCGAAAAATAGTAGGAAATATAATAAGACATCACAAGAGATATGAGGAAGTCATCTATAATAATAGGACGTCACTGCAGATAAGAGAACGTCACCGAAAAATAGTAGGAAATATAATAAGACGTCATAGGAGATATGATGAAAGCAAACATAAATAGTAAGAAACATAATCATATCTTATAATATGCCGCTATCATCATAAATCGTATTATCATCTTAATTTTGATGATATCACTATGCTCCGAACTTATGGTGAATTCACCATACTTTAAGCTGAATTCACGTTATTTATGAATATCAGTTTTCTCAGTGTATAAGTACAATTCATAGTAACGATAGGATAACTAAAGGATAAGGAAAAGAAGAGGAGAGGAAGATGTAATCAGGTGTTGTCAGATAAATATTTTTGCTTTAGACTTTTCTTGAAGATATTTAGTGAGATAGACGACGTAATATCATCACTTAAACTATTCCATAGTCTAACTGAATGTACTTCAAATGAAGAGCTAAAAAAATCAGAACTACGAATAGGGATAGATAATAAAGTACGTTCAACAGATCGATTTTTTTTTAATTTGGATTAAAAAGGACATTGTATAGTAATGATAAGATATGTCATATTACGTCGTCGTCGTATCTTAGGCCAACGAAGAAGATTACTGTAATGGGCTTCATTCTGAAAACGTACAAAAATTTTAATGATAGGTATGTCTAATTTATTAATTAGTTATGTGTACTTTTTCTATCCTGAAGATTGAATAATGTAAAGAGAAGTTAGTAAGATTTAAATGACAAACGAACAAAGATGCGTACTATAGTATGAATAGGTATATATAATTTAAAGTGACAGTTCTGATAAACACATTTTTGTTTAGATGACTTTATGTTCATTCAAATTAAAATTCGTCTTCGTATTTGAAACCGATCAATATTTTAATTTAATAAAATTGTACAGAATTATCAATTAATCGTTGCCAATTTATTATGTGTAGGTTCATTGTAAGCTGCCTGCCATAATATATAAATTATAAATTCATTCGACTGTGTGGTAAAAATTTAATTTCGCATTGTGCATTGTCGACGATTTTTTTTATTCTTTATCCATACCCTCTGAAATTATTCATGTATTAGCGGTTAATCTGATAGTATTATTTTTTTAATTTACCCACCCCCACCCCACAGAAACACCGCCCCCGCAATCCTTCTCCCCACCCGGGTCCGCCTGACCCAGAGCTTCATCCCTGGATGTATACATCCAGGTACCTACCGTTGTTGGTCGGAATGCCGTATTACTAAATCCTATAATTTAATTATTTATTTTTTGTTAAATCATGCGAAACGAAATCATTTTTATGTTTTGTGTACTGTATATTCCTATACTCTGGTTGTGTACCTATTGATTTATGGATTCTCTCAGTAGGTAGGTAATACACGAATTCATAATATTATTATATTACGTACTAGCTTTTATGTCCCGCCGTTGGCCAAGAATGTAAAATTGTGAAAGAAAAAGCAATCGTTTTTATAATATTGTCACCCAATTATTTTGCAATATCAGACTATGAAAAGTGGTTTGAAATTTGATTGAGTTTAAGTATTGTAAAATGTTCAAGTGATGGCCACAACCCATTCTTTTTTATAAATTGCTATAAAGTGTGAATGAAGTATAATATTTATACAATTTCTGCTCGCATGGACTATGCGTAATGGTTTTAAATATGACTGTTTATCAACGTTGTAAAGAGATTGGTTTGGCCACAACCCCCATTTTTAAATATTATCATCGAAAACAAATTGTAATGTGTACCTATTGAAAATTTAGTAATTTTGGATGTTGGGATGTGGTTAAAATTTGATTAAACAAACGTAGGTACTGAAAAGATCTAGTATTGGTCACATCCCATTCGTTTTTATATTTTTTCATCAAGTGTGCATTATATTTTTGCTCAATTTGACTGAAAGTCTTCATTAACGAAGAAGAAGAAGACTTGAACTATAGTAAATAGTTTTTAATTTGAATATAAATGTTGTGAAGAGTTCAGTAATGGCCACAACCCCCATTCTTTAAATATTAGGTGTTGAAAATTATTCAAAATAGGATGATATAAATGGTTTAAATTTAATTAAACAAAAGTATTGAAAAGATTCTAGTGCAGGTTATATCGTCACATCCCATATCCCATTCATTTCATATGTATTTTCATCAAGTGTGCATATCGTTAATAATATTTCTGCACAATAGACTATAAGACTTAAAACTAACCCAAAAGACTAAATAAAAAAGAGAAAAATAAGTATAAGACTATAAGAAATAGTTTGTATAAAAAACTATTCCAATGGTCTACATAAAATAAGTAAAAATACATATACCTAATAGAAGAATTAGACTATTGGAAATAGATTGTATAAAAGCTCACCCAAAGGTCTACAAAAAAGAAGAAGAAGAATATTTAGACTATTGGAAATAGTTTGTATAAATACTGACCAAAAAGTCTACATAAAAGAAAATGAATAAGACTATTGGAAATAGTTTGTATTAAAACTCTCCCAAAAGTCTACGTACTTAAATGAAGAAGAAAAATAATTAGACTAAAGGAAATAATTTTTATAAAAAAATGACCCAAATGTATACATAAAAGAAGAAGAAGATGAATTAGACAATAGGAAATAGTTTGTATAAAAACTGCCCTAAAGATCTACATAAAATTAAGAAGAAACAGAATTAGACTCCAGGACCCGCCGCTTCAGGCCCTTCAGTACCTCCCGTCCCTTTAATCCCTCATTACGTCCCTTCCCATCAGACCCTTCACTACCTTCCGTCCCTTCAGGCAGTTTTATACCTCCCGTCCCTTCAGGCCCTTTAGTGCATCCCTTCCCTTCATTACATCCCGTCCCATCAGTCGGTTAAGAAAAGTTTAAATCCAGAAACCATCCTGGAAGAACCGCGAAGAGATGAAAGAACATTCTTTTCCCAGGATGCTCTACTTAATAGGTAAAATGACTAAATACACGAAGAAGAAGAAAAAAGTTTAAACCCAGATACCTGCGAAGAGATGGAAGGACAGTTGGACCTTCTTCTCCCAGGATTCTCCAACTTCATAGGTAAAATGACCAAAAATACACGATGAAGAAGAAGAAGAAAAAATAAGTTTAAATCCAGATACCTGCGAAGAGATGGAAGGAAAATTGGACATTCTTCTCCCAGGTTAGTCCACCTTCAAAGGTAAAATGACCAAATAGACGATGAAGAAGAAGAAGAAAAAAGTTTAAATCCAGAAACCTGCGAAGAGATGGAAGGAAAATTGGACCTTCATCTCCCAGGATAGTTCATCTTCATAGGTAAGATGATCATGTACACGTTGAAGAAAAAGAAGAAAAAAGTTTATATGCAGAACCCGTCCTGGAAGACCTGTGAAGAGATGGAGGGACAGTCGGACCTTCTTTTCCCAGGATACTCCCCCTTCATAGGTAAAACGACCAAATACACGAAGAAGAAGAAGAATAAGAAAAAAGTTTAAATCCAAAAACCATCCTGGGCATACGCTCGACAATTCACCAAAGTTTCATTATAATCGGACAAACGGTTGGTAAATAAATAAATAAAATAATTTTCCTATAGGAAATCAGTATAGGTATATTATTGTTGATTTGTAAGTAAATAGTATTAGGTAGGTACCTACCTACAACAACCTTCTAAATAAATTCGATTCCTAACAAATTTTATTTGAATATCACATTCTTTCTGTAGCCATGGAAACGATTCGAACACGTAAGTAATATCGAATGGTTCGGATACATTTTTTGAATATGTAGGTACCTACATTGGTTTGTTCGATGCCATAAAAATGAAAATTGTCAGAAAAATCAAATATTATTTACAAATTATGCAATTTTATTATGCCTATATCTTTACTAATAAATAACACATTTTTACAATATATGTCTTAAAACTTGCCGTAATGTCTTGTGTTTCATTTTATTATTTCATAATTACATTTATTTCAAAGGTTTATTATTTTCAAGAACATATTCATTCGGTGGGAAAATGAAATATTGTATGAAAAGATATTAAAATGGCGGCGTTTATGTACAAAAGGCTTACTTTAAAAATAAGTTAAACATTATAATTATACCAAATATTCACCATGTTTTTCACTTAAACGCTAAGTTATACTTCAAAATATATTTTTTTTGTGTAAATACCTACTTCTAACTTTTAAACTAACAGATATTTGCGTGCAAAATGTACACTTTTTTGACAGATACGACTTGGAAAATTTTGTATGAAAAAAATAATTATTGAAATATTTTTAAAATTCAGCATTTTTATCGCATTATTTTTAGCGTGACACTGCATCAGGTATACAGGTACACGTTCGCACATAAATTAGATTTTTAGATGCTCTTGGTTTTTCAGAAGGCGTGAGACAAACACACACACACACACACACATACACACACACAAACACTAACATTTTGATTGCTTTATTACTTTAGATGTACCTACCTACTTTTTTTGTTTTCGTATTCTACATTGTATCTGTTTTAGTAGAATTTTTATATTTATGAAAATGCTTGTTTGTTTTACCAGTTGCATGTAACACATGAGATCGAACTGTCAATGGCGATTGTATGAATAGTTGAAGAATATATACCAAACCATAAACCCTCAAATCCAAATTATTGAATATTTTATTTTCTATACAAAACATGCTGAATAGGTCAGGATAGGATAGTGTAAAAAGGTCAGTCCTAATAACTTCTTTCTAACCCTAATATGTAAACAGCTTGATGGTATGTATGTACAGTATCAAAATATTGAGACTACCCGCAGATATTGTTTACCTATACTTACTGCCATACAAATTGTATGAAACTATCTCGTAACTGATTTCAAATTTTACAAAAATTGATATAAAATGTTTGAGATATACTACAATAATGTATGTATTTTTTATAGCAAATTAAATAATCTCTTTGAGTTTTTCGATATTTAAAAAAAGGGATATTCCTATTGGCCCTTTCTTGTAAGAAACCCTGGAACTTTTTCATAAAAATAGTTGATATTATATTTGTTTTAGCGTTTATGCTTTTGAAGATATAGTATGTAATTATTTAGTAAAAAGTCAAATTAAGTAACAAGAAATATTTGAAACTAATATTCTGTTGCTGTATTCGCTTTTTCACACAGCTTTAATTTAATATAATTTTGTCTCTTTTACAGTCATTATTTGGTGTGAATGATAATTATAATAAAATTGCACTGGAATAAAAAAAATCATATGTCTGCAGTGTGTGTGTATTATTGTACTATCTCTTTTTCACTTAATTTATATTCTGTCGTGTGTACTCTTTCTTTGTAATATATTAAGAATTCGTCAAACTGTACCATTTATGTAGAGCGTTTTGTTCTCATAATATATAACGTGTCTATATATAAAATGTCATTGTATGAATGTAAATTTTTTACTTATTTTGTACAAGATTTGATAAATTATTAAGTACAGAAAAAAATATTTACCTATTTTACCTGCTTTCAAAATGTTGATTCGATTTGTTAGGTAAGGTAACCTTAACCTACAAATCGCGTTGCAAAAACTACAAATGTGGTGAACCTCTTTGGGGAAACCCGTAAAAGTAAATTTTCAGTGAGTAAAAGGGAAGTCTACACCCCCATCTTAAGGGTGGTTGGGTGTTGGGAGGTAGCAAGGTCAGTATCTCAATTCCTAAACGAATTTCCAAGCCACGGAGATATTCTCCATTCTCCCTCCTAATACGGAGGGCAAAACAAACAAGAGTGTGAAAAAGTTCACGATCGGGTGCAACGTTAAACCTATATTGTTCATACTCTATAAAAGTACGTGTCTTCTTGTTTTGGTTTATTTATAGCTATCTGCGATTAAAGACTCGTTGACCGACTATTTTAGTCGTATGGTCCTACATACTTTGTTTGCATTTATATTTTATTTTATAGATTTACAGAACCAACAGTTAACAGTATAATTTACAATGGAAATATTACATGTATTAAGTAATAAACGATTCAAAGGTTCTTTCAAATATTTATTCCAACTGTCGATTCGATCAACATAATTTATTTCTCTTAACGAATCGTCAGTTTCAATCCAGATGCGCGAGATTTGTAAAGTCAGGTCCATATTTGTCATTTTTTTTTCAACATTGAAGTCAAAAAACACTAACTTAGAGACTTCTCAGCATAAATGTTCCATGGATTTACTCAGAATTTGGAGCAGAACATTAAGTGTGTCTGTGTGTGTGATTGTGTGTCCGTCTCCCGTTATAAATTTTGATCCGCTTAATTAACCCAGCATAAAATTTCAAGTATAGAAAATTTCAAGCCTACAAAACTTTTATACTCAGAATTTTGAATTTTGTATCAGTCAGGGGTTATCTATTTTTAGATTTTTGCTTTATTTTTCCATATATTTCAAAAACCATACCAAAAGCGGATCAAAAGTTATAAGGGAACACACACACACGCACGCACACAGACACAAAATTAATGTTCAACACCGGATTCTGAGTAAATCCATGTATCGAACATATATGTTACGGAACCTCAAAGTTGGTGTTTTCTGATTTCAAAGTTGGAAAAACCATTAAAAATATAGACCTACCGGCTTGATAATATGTCAATATGTTAAGAGAATTAAATTCTCTTTAACAAATCGACAGTTGGACAAATAGGTATACACCAATATCTTGAATGGCGATCCAATATAGGTACAGAATAAGCGATATATCATGTAACGGTGTGGGAAGTACCTACATTTTTCTAATTTTTCATGCATAAAAAAATCTTCAATGTAATAAAATATATGAGCTTGAAACAAATGAATATGGTTGTTTGGAAGATAATGCCATTAAACCCGCCGTGTATGTACCATTTATGCATTAATTGTTTACATTAAGTTTGTAATAAATAAATGGATAGTTCTTATTTAGTCACAATTCGAAAATAAGTTAGTGAATTAGGTAGTACTTTTATGAAAAGTTATCTTGTGAGATAATCTTACTTAAGTACATATCTCTATATTCAGATTTAACCCTGGATTAGTCGCACTATGGTCCATTCCCCGTATAGTACCTACATACATTTTTTTAAACAATTTTGTCACGTCTGGCTACAGTCTTAATAGGACATAATGTACTAACTTGGGACGACAATACAATTTCCTTGTGTGCCTAATTTTTTACTTTGAACTTGCACTGGGGATTATATCGATTATATTGTTATTTGATGCTTTTATGTAGTTATTATTGATAATGCTAATCGACTTAAATATGTTTTCGAACCACAGAACAGAAAGTTTCCCTCTTCTGCGTTATGAGCAGACATAGGATATCTCTCCGCTACTATAGAAGAGTCATGATTTAACAATTTTAAGCATATATTTTTGACATGAATTTTCCAACGGGTAGCACGTAGAGAGTGCACACTATGAGTTTCGTCGTGATGTGTATGTACGCCGTAGAGTACGCCTCAAGGTACGCTGTAGCTTACGCCGTATCCTTTTTGTGTCCTCTGTACAGCCAAAACTAAGTCCGATCGCACTGAAAAAAAAATGTTAAAAGTAAACGAACTATAGTGACAACAAAACAATTCGTTTTGTGCTACTAATTTTTTTGTAGATTAACTATTATTACTGATAACAAAGGTTTGGCTAAAAGTTCGGTTTGGTAGCCAGTTCGGTGGTCACTTTTTTTTTCAGTGCGACTTAAAATATATTTTTTACATAAATCCAACAAATCAAGATATTGTGAAGTAAGAAACTTGTATAACAATCGCATTGAATACATGCCGTCACACCATGTCCCTGACGGGGCAGGCAGAGAGAACAGCTAGCCACATGATTCGATCTTGACAAGCGTCCATCGCTTCATCAACAATCATGAATCGTATCATACATGTTCATCTGTTAATCCCATCTTTAGAGGAAAACATTTTCAGATGTAGGTACTTACCTATTTTTTAATTTTACATCACAGAGAGAAAGAAAAAGACTGAAAATATGAATCGAACTGAGTTCGCGAGCACAAATGAAATGTATGTAGGTACGATTGGAAAAATAATGTTGACAAAAAAAAATATATAAAAGAAATAACAATTCAAAATGCAATTTGGATGTAGGTACCTACCACTGCCGCGTCTCGTTTCTCTCCACTCCTAGATCATCGTGCATCTCCCACCTACCCCGTACATCCGCGCCACCCCGCGTGGTGGTGGGAGGGAGAGGGTGACTATCCTATCGGCGATTCTTTTATATTTTTTAGCGATACCGGATGAATTTGTTCGTGTATACTTTACTAACACGTTCCAAACTAACGTGTGAGTGTTATTGGATGAAACAGAAAAGGGGTCTAACTACATTTTATTTTAATTATCCAACATAAGATTAATAAATTTGAACATAAAATAGTTTTCTTTTATTATTTAACATAAAAGTATCTATTAAATTTTACTTATTCAACATAAGATTAATATATTTGGACATAAAAATAGTTATGTTTAATTATTTAACATAAAAGTATCTAGCATAATTTTAATTATTTAACATATGATCAATAAATTTGAACATAAAAACAGTCATCTTTTATTATTCAACATTAAAGTATCTATTAAGTTTTCATTGTTCAAAACAAGATTCTTTATCATAAATCTATTTAACATAATATTAACATTTTTAAGATAAAATTATTAAACTTGAATATATAAAATGAGTGAACTTTGACTATTAACATAACATTGACATTTTAAACATAAAATTCTTTGTCTACAGAAATTAGAACATAAAATTATTTTACGTTGATTATTTAAAATTATGTAATCAACTCATTATTGAAAATAAAATTATTTATTTTAGGTAACTTAACTTTGAATGTTTAACGTAGTTATCTAAGCGATCCTTGGATCAGCAGTCTATTTAGTTGTTAGGTATCTACCTAACAACTAAACCACGAAGGCCGAAGATTATTTAGTTTGGCATTTAATTATTCAAGATTATTTAAATTAAGCATTTAATTATTCATACATACATACATACCATCACGCCATGCCCCTCACGGGGTAGGCAGAGAGAACCGACCGCCAAATTTTTCTATCTTGACACTCATTCATTGCCTCATCAACATTCATACATCGTCTTATACATGTTCGTCTGTTGTTCACGCTTCTTACATTTCCATCTTTCAAAATATCGTTTACATGGTCGTGCCATCCTTTTCTAGGGCGCCCGCGACCTCTTATTCCGTTCCTGTCAGCTTTGTATATTTTCTTCGTCAGGCGTTCTTCGTTCATTCTCCCCAAGTGGCCAAACCATCTCAATGTGTTAACTTTCATTCTGTTAATTACATCTTTCTTTATCTTACATTCTTTCCTTGTATCTTCATTCCGAACTCTGTCATACATCGTTCTGTTACAAATTCTTCTAAGCGATCTCATTTCAACTGCATTTATTCTGCTTTCGTGCGACTTCTGCCATGTCCAGGTCTCACTTGCATACGTCAGGGTTGGCATTATTCAACTTTAGATGTATAACAAAAAGTTATTTAATTTTCATTTTATATATTAATTTCATTATGTATATTATTTTACATGTTTTTTCAAGTCAAAAAACACCAACTAAGAGGCTTCGCAGCATATGTGTTCTATGCATGGATGTATTAAGAATTCGGAGTAGAACATTTAGTGTGTCCGTGTATCTGTGTATGTGTGTGTGTGTCCATCCCCCCTTATAACTTTTGATCCGCTCAATGCACAGAGCCAAAATTTCAGAATAAATAGATAGTTATGGGCCTACAAAACTTTAATACTCAGTATTTTGAATTTTCGTTTCAGTCAGGTGTTATCAACTGTTGAATTTTTATTTTATTTTTACATATATCTAAAAACCCATTTAAGCTCAGACCCTGAAAATTGGTATGAATATACACAAATATTTTTTTTAAAAGTTTCAGAGTTTCTCAAACATTTTTTATTGAGAAAAACATTTTTTTATGATAAATTTGTGTTTAACTGTCTAAAATAATTACCAAAATTTAAAAAAAAATATCAAAAAAAAAATCGAAACACCCCAACTACATAATTTGATTTTTCATAGAAAATATTTACATCATAGCAGTACATCTCAGACTTATTTATCAATTTTTATAAAAATTGAATTTAGTGACGATATCGTTTCATATAATTTATAAGGCAGTATATCTACACTGAATACACAGTATCTACGGGGACTCAATAGATTGATACTTAATCTCCAAACATACATACATACCACCATACTGTTTTCATATTCTGGGTAGGAAAAAGGATTGGACTCCATACTATCCTATCCTGACATACATACCTACATGTTTTATATAGGAAAAATTTAATTTGTGTTCAAGTGTTTATAGTTTGATACGTATTCTTCAATTATACATACTATCGCCATCGACAGTTGGATCTCATGTGTTTCATGCAACTAGTTTAATTTAAATCATGCAACATAGATGAATGGACATTTTTTTTCATTATAAAGTTTTAATACGGTATATTTAATGTTTGTGTTCGTTTATTCTTAAGTGAAACGTGTAAAATTTAGTCTTAACTATTTATAAGTAGGTTTAAAAATTCTGTATGCAAGTTTAAGCGGGCATATAAAAAAAATTACCCTTTGATATTTTAATTAAAAAATATTATATATTAGAAGTATTCGTTCAAAAGGACAAATAATTGGATCTGCGTTTTAAGTATGTACATGTGGTCCTTTTCGTACTGATCCAACGTTGTCGATATTTTGTACGTACATTTCACAAGTCTAGGTATGTTCAGATAGCTAGATTGTGTGCGTGCGTTTCGAGTGCATCTTTCATACGGATTCAAATATACACACACACACACTCATGTGCGAATGTTTGATGCAGTTTTTTTAGCGATTTTTTCCGTTCGTTGAAATAATGGGCACAAATGTGGAAAAGCGTCCCGTCCACCCTCCTACGTATAAGTGGGGGTCGTAGTGAGGTGGGGGGGTGGGAGTGAAAAATGTTATTTTTTTAAATCTTCCTTTTTTAGGCGCGGCAACTGAAATACACGAACGATGGCGTACCTACAATACAGCTTCCTGCGAAATCAGTTTGCCAGATTAATACGGAATATTCGATTCTTCTTTTTTTTAATTTTTATAATATTAAAGGCAAACAATGCATTTTTATCTGCGCACTCGTTATTGATTAAAGCGAAAATGTTCGATTCGTATAAATTGATAATTGTCGCGAATATACATACCTACTTTTGTCTTTTGTATTTCGTCATTGTGATCGATAGATTAGTAGGTAGGTACTTTGTTTAAGTAAATGAGTAACTTATCTACCTACTTTATTTATTTAAATGAAAAAAAATGATAACTGCTTAACTGGAATTGATGAAATGTGTTTAAACAATAAAAAAATACAACACGCTATATCAAAATGTTAAAAATATCTGTTTATAGGTATAACGTTTTCGTACTTTATTTTGTATAAAGCAATTCACCCTGCAATGAGTGTTTTGTGAATTTTATATTTATAATATGTAGGACGTTGGTATATAAAATTAATTAATAAATAAAAAAAATCGTTCGCTTTCCATAGACTGTTTAAAATTGTTTAACTTTTTACTCCTCACTAACCCAAGGGTGGGGAGAGACTCTTAATCATTTAATACGAAATCTTCATACATACATACATACCATAAAGCTGTTTTCATATACCTACGGGGTGAAAAAATAACTGATCTCCACAGTGTTCTATCCTGTCATACAGGGGCGTGCCTAGAATCTCCAGACTACGCAAGCCCTGAAAAGTAAATTGGGAAATGTCAAATATTTTTTTTTTAGCATAATTTCTTCGTTGTTCATTGCAGCGGTCATGAAAAATATTTTTCAATCACATACCAAAATAATATTTACATATTGTGGGCCTGAAAAGGATTATATCTTTGTTTTAATACCTGAATCTTGTTGTATGGTTGCGATAAAAAAATCAAAAATAATTATGATGTTTTCAAAACGACGGTCTTTCTAACCTTTGATTAAATATTTTTTCTGTGTATTTCTTTACATATTATATTTACAGGCAAGCCAAGGTTTTCGGCTATTATAAGCTATTCCGCTACTGCTGTCGATCATTTGGATTTAAAGGCATATTTATAGTTTGGTACGTATTCTTCAACTATACATACTATTACTATCGACAGTTGGATCTCAAGTATTTCGTGCTACTAGTAAAATAAGTAATATATCTTCGCAACAAGAACATATGAGTATTCATACTATATCTTCGCCCCCACTTCTCGCCACGCTGTAAATATTGAGATTGTGATGGACTAGTATTGCCAAATTTAGTTACTTTTGGACCTTGTCAATGCCAAGTCACCTCAGCAAAAACGTTCGGACATATTAAAACGGATTTGTGGAATAATACTTTTTTTCTAATTTATTTGCTAATTTTAAAATGGATCTCCACTCTGTCAACACTGAGACTAGAATTTTGACATATTTTTAGATTTTATATTTTTTAAACGAATGTGAAAGAAATTTTAATACATGTACATATTAAGATTTATATTCATAGGTTGGTCGAAGCAGCATTCGAACCTTCTACCACTGGATTACTATCCAGCGCCATGTCCTGTCTGTCACCGACCCATGTAGGTTTACATTAATAGTTGGGTATTTAAATGCAATTTTTACGGCTTCATATGTTTTCAAGAAATTTAGTTGTATCAACTGAAAAATATCATAAACTGTTATTTGTAGGTATTATTTGAAAAACATCACAAAATTGTTAACATGAACACTGCAACGGATGACCCATTCTAACTAGACTGTTGTCCGTCACAAACCGTCCGTCCTAGGATGCGTCCCCAGGCGCTGACCCGCGATAACTCCCCCCAGGGTCCTCCCTCCATCCCGCCTAACTTCCCTCCACCATCCCCTAGCGTCCTCCCCCTCCTCTCCCGTCGTCCCCCAGAGGGGACTTAGACCGTTGGACGCGCGATGTCCGCTTGATTTACAGCGGACATCTCTCATCGTCATCTCGTACAGCGGGTGTACGCCGGCCGACCTGCCTGTGTCGAGTTTAAATCTTATTAAGGTTTTGGTCCACAGCGTCACTACCATCGATCTTTGCTAATTCAATGTTATGTGCTGCGCTTTATGTGCAATATACCACCACACATACATACATACATACACACAAGCACACCTCCATTTAGAAATTATTACGGATTATACATTCCCGGTGTAGACCCAGTTTTTTATTGTGTTTTATAATCTGTGAGACTATAATAAGTCTCCAGAATGTGGCTAATTGTCATCGGGTGCGTGTTTAATTAATTTCTGACAAACTCTGACTTTATTTTTTAAATTAACGTCATACAGTTACCTACTGGTTGGTAAAAGTTTTAACTCAAACGCTCCTTCTCTATGCGTAACGGTAAGATTTTTATCTATATTATATTGTACTGTATATATTTTATTTATATGTAAAAAATACAATTTCTTACATACATCTAGTATAAACAAAAATAAAAAATATGAACACCCAAAAAGACACGTACCTATCAATAAAAATAAATCACAAAATAAAAACAAAAGGAAAACACACTACCACAACAGAAGACATCAAACAACATGAAAATAAAGAAAAAACATTAATATAACAATGTAGTATCAAAACAGATATTAAAAAGTCTTAGAACATAATACATAAACAATTGAAACACACGATTTAAAAAAAATGTTTTATGTATTCAGCACCTAAGCGACGAAAAGCGACAAGACTAGACGCCTCCTTTACACATTCAGGCAAATCATTATAAAGTTGTAATTTTATAGTACACACTATTTTGTGTACCTGCCAGGTTTGTCTGCGGCAGTCTAAAGTCCCGCCTACTTCTTGTCAGGTATGCGTGAACTTCAAAATTTTACATCATATTTTTTGAAAATATCTATGACTTTGTTTTTGTTTGACATCTCGCCAGGGGCTCCAATTTTTGACAAATTTTGGTCATTTGAATCTTATTAGCACACTGAGAATGACACTAGCAATAAAGTCAAATGTCAAAGGAAAAAGTAAGCCACAGATAAAAATCTTACCGCAATCCATAAATATGGTGCATTTGAGTTAAAAATTTTAGCAACCAGTAACTGTATGACGTTTCTGTGGCTCTAAAATTCAGGTCGGGTCTTGACCTCATGTGAAGTTCGTCAATTTTGCGTGGAGCCACGCAGGTTCTGGACACTTAGCTATAAGCATTTTCGCATCTCCGTCCAACCACCGATGCATCGGCCTTCCAGCTCTCCTCCCACCTGGTGCTCCATTCAAAATCGCCGTAAGGATGTCTCTATCGCCTATTCTTTGTACATGTCCGGCCCATCTAAGTCTCCCAATCATTATCTCACTTGGGGATGATGGAGTCTTTGTAAAGATCATATCGCTGCTTGTTGAATCTGATACACCACTCTCCAATGTCACAAATCGGGCCATATATCCTCCGAAGCACCTTCGCAGCATACATATTTTACTAAGAAAACTGTATCATCGGCAAAGCTACTGATTATACACTGCTCATTATTGCATTTATCCAAGTTATTCATTTATATTATGAACAATAAAGGGCTTTGAATACTGCCTTGGGGAACTCCAAACCTGAGAAATTGATGATTGCTTAAGACTGTTAATTTTCACGTATTGTTTTCTATTCTTCGTGAAGCTAGAAAGCATTTTAAGTGGAGCTCGAACGATTCCGATACTTTTCACTTTTTGCAATAGTATTCTGTGAGAAATGGTATCGAAGGCCTTAGCTAGATCTAGAAATTAATAATCCTGCCACTTTAGTTCCCTTGCCAAAGTCTGTACGCATGTGTTTATTTTTCCAGATCATATTTTTAAGACATCCCGATACGACAGATGCTTTATTGGATTGTTCGCGGACTTCAGTGTATAGGTCGTCATGGCTACAAACATTTACTCCTTAATATTTGAAACTCATTACTTGTTCCTCGGGCTTATCATTAACAGTTAGCTTACAACTTGAAAGTTGTGTGGACGTAGTACCTAATATTTTTTGTTTTACTGACTGTTTATACATAGTCACGTTTAGCCCCTGTAATACTTCATTGAATTTGTTCAACAATATATATGAAAATTGATTAATAAAGGATACTAAATATTTATATAGACCAGCATATTTTGCTACATCCAACAACTGTACATACTACTTTTGCACAGAGACATTAAATTTACTTAGCGCCGCGGATATATAATAAAATAATATACTTGACTTAGCAATATAAACAAATTAGTAACAAAGTGGTTAATGGACAGGGGCAGAGAAGAGTGTGAGAGGGATCTTACTCATGTTTTGAAATGACGGATCTCACTCATGTCCTAATATCAACAACATGAGCATACAATACTCACGGACTAAATACTTGCACAGCTACTCATTTCGAATAGGTATTGCCTCGGCAAAGGCTTTTGCCTAGTGTGGCAATATATCCAAGTACCTAATATTGATGTATATTTTATTTGTATTATATTTTGTATTAATATTGTTATGTAATTATGGCTTATGTAATTCTTTTTTTATTTGGAAATAAAAAAATACTATAATTACTTTTTTTTGTTTTTGAGACGTCGTCGCTACATACCACAAATACATAAAACGACTTTAATCAAAGATTTTTTGTACACATTTTTTTTAAACAAACATAAAATAATAATTTATTTTATAGCGTACACTGACCAACCGACGAATTACACTCGACGTAAATTTTTATTTATGAAAAAGAGGACAACGGACTGAGATAAATTGCCTCCGTTGATTAAATGAGGCTTTCCATAAAAACGTTTGTGTCATTAATCAACTGACATAATCACATGATCGAGTTTTGAGATTTAAATATATTAATACATTTAGTACTAGCTGCTATTACAACCCCTTATTTTGTATCGACGGATGCACACGATCATAATGCCACGGCCATAATTACTATAGGTTCGATTAGGATTTATCGATCTGTTTAATGGCGACCTCAATCGTATAATTTCTTACAATACATCACTTTCTGTACAATAATGACCAACAATTTTTTCACCGTCTAACAAAAATTAACCTTTTTTCATCGTATGTAATTATTAATTGTTCTATGGGATGTTTTATTGTAATGGTGCGACGGCACTGGGCAAAAGTCGCGCGACACGAGTTGCGTCAAAATATTGAAAATAATCTGAAAATTTAAATACATATTGAGATCATCCAAGTGTAAAGCAAACTTAAAATTATAAAAGAAATAAAATTCACTTTATCGGACACTTAATTGGTAATAGGTAGGTACCTACTTTCTCGAACAAATTGACCGATTTTTTTTAAATAGTAACAAAATATTTTGTTAAAAGTAACCAAATTATTGTGACAAACTATTGGGTTACTTGATCCAATTTTTTGTGCACACAGTCATACCGTACATTTATAATAACTAAACAAGAGTTACTGATAACAAAAGTTTGGTTTAAAAACAGGAATCCAAACAATTAAGCAATTCTATTTTTTTTCACTGTTACTTGCTATTTTTTGTTTCGTGCAAAATAAATATGAGTCAAAAATTGGGTCATAAATTTTACGACATATTTTTAATATAGTTATCCATAGTGACGAAGTTGGAATATTATATTTTATTACATAAAAAAAATCTTCGTCACTTCATATAAGGCGATGGTATTTTTGCTTATTCTCAAACGAAAAAATTTTCATGATAAACATTTAGATTGATAGAAAACTCAATAAGAAGGTATAGTTAATGAACGTTGCTCGAGCGCATAATGCTTACTACATAATGTGTTCGGAAAACAGAAAAATATCCTATTTCTTTTCACAATCTAGTATAGAGAAAAGAAACATAAGGTATACTGGCAATCGAAATCAGATCGTCGAAACAAAAGTCAAACGACCTACCACCGTGCCTCGTCATTTGATTCCATATTTCCATAAATGAAAATAAATTATTCCTTATGTTAATTTATGTTCTGTGCGACTGTCGCTTAAATTGTCGTGTTAAATTTTTAGTCCCTAGTGAATACGCTCCACCATAATATTTTCAACTTTGTTCAAACATTTATTAGTTTGGTCGGGACGGGAATGTGTACATATATACATTCTTGATACTTCTTTATAATTACAAGTGTGGTCTCTATAAATTATAAGGCATATAATTATTATCGGCGTAGACGCTTTGACGTACTAATTGTGAGTTAAGTATGGAGGAGACTGACTCAACGGCGTTAGT
Source organism: Molanna angustata (assembly GCA_963576475.1). Taxonomy (NCBI): domain Eukaryota; kingdom Metazoa; phylum Arthropoda; class Insecta; order Trichoptera; family Molannidae; genus Molanna; species Molanna angustata. The sequence continues at coordinate 11,423,836 of OY754975.1, forward strand.
GTATTTTGGCAATATCATATAATCTAAGACAATCAAATCTCGGGTCAAAATGGCAACAATGTAAACCATAACTATTATGATATCTCCAAATCTTTATGATAGGTGTGCTTGTTTGAATGTGCTGTAAAAGTAAATATAATTGCCATAAATAAATACACCATAAACTTATGATAATTTGAAGAGTTGTCGTAAACATTTTCTTTACGTTGGATTATTTCGCGTCATGAAAACTGTTATATTTACTTGCAATATATTTTCAATTTTATTTAATAATTATTTTTTAACTTTACCTAAGGTTGTTCATTCATTCATTCATACCATCACGGAATATCCCACAATGTGGGGTAACCAGCGAAAGGTGTGCGGGTGTGCATTGACTTATGAAAGGGAGCTCAACACGTCTGTGTATACCCACAGTCTCGAATCGCCTAAAAAGGCACTATATTCATATTGGGTGGTGAACCTTATTGCTGAACTATGTCAGATGTTATTGTTGCCGGTTGTATTTTTGATTATCCGCCTCTTACGGGACACCCGAAAACAGTAATTTAAAAGAGTGGAAGCACTATTCTAAGCCGGTGCCTCACAGATAATTTATATGAAGCTGGTAATTATAAACATTATGTTCATTGTAGCTTTCTTCAATGAAATATGTTCATTGAAGAAAGCAGTTTTGGCTCAACTTTCATACAAATATTGAAATGTAAAATACATAACTTTAAGCTGTAGTTTTATGAGAAAAATATATAAACAGGTAGGTACATATGTAGGTATCTATGGGCAGGAATTACAGTCGGCCCTCAACTCATTGAGTTTGTTAAACTCAAGATTAATGTTAAGGGGAGATTGAATCCATTTCCGTATTACAGTGCAATATAACATGTTAGTAACTAAATCATCAATTATAGACATATTTTACTTTTTCTGTGGTTATTATCTGTCAAATTTTAAATAACCTCAATTTACACGAACTACAAAACGGGACTTGAAATACTATCGTTTTATTATCCAATATGGTAAATTTAATTTTTTTCACCAAAATAATTATTTTAAATGCCCATGTTCGTTTCAATATGGCTGTCAAGTTTGTTTTGTTGTGTGGCGCCACCGTCGATACAACTAACGCCTCTAGTGAAAGAACACTGAAACTACACTCGTTGCCTAGCAACGATTTGAGAAATGACAGTTGACTCACCGTTAAGCACTTAATCCGCCAGAAACGTTGAGTAAAATATTTGTCGTTTTAGTGACGTATTTGAAGGAAGATAAGGCCTAAACGGACACTGTAATACGCTATATTTTTGTAAAACTTGACTTTAGCTCTTAAACTGAGATTGTAATACCGGCCCTATAATAACCATTTTGACTTGAATTAAACAAAGATTTTTTATTAAAATCTAAAGTTGTGAATTCTTTCACAACATCAAAATATGTAGAATGTAGATGTATGGTGGCAGAGCGGTTAGCGCGCTGGGTTAATAATCCAGTGGTCGTGAGTTCGAATCCTACCGATTTCGTTCAGCTATTTATTAAGATTAGGGAATGTATGAGGATTTATATGTACTTGTTCCAAGGACATATTCATTTAAATAAAAAAATAACTCTGATAACTATATGTATTTTAATTAAATCAGGAGAACAAATACATAATATACATAACAAATACATAATTCTGGTTGGTTGGAAGAAATTGCCTTATGGCAATAAGCCCGCCAGTGTACAATTATATTTGTTTATATTATGTACAAGAAGATGTATAAATAAATAAATATAAATAAATAATATTAGTCATAGTGCTATGTAATTTAGTCGTGGATCTTGCAAAGGCGAAACCAATAATTGTAGATACATGGCCTAGGTGACACAGTACTGGGGGGCAAGTCTGGTCCGACCGGCGAAATCAAAACCCTCACGATTACCCAATTCATGGATATAATTATTATATTGAGTTCTATGACATCTAAAGATATTATAGAACTCCATCTTTCTGTACATAATATAAACAAATATATTGTACACTGGTGGGCTTTTGCCATTAGGCAATTTCTTCCAACCAACCAGATTACAAAGTATGACAAATTTGTCAGTGTACAACAACAAAAGAATAAGATCAAAAGAAAATAGAGGTTTGTAACTCTAATATACCTACTATTAAATAAAAAAAAATATTCATAACAAAAAAAGGATAGGGTGAGAACAAGGAATTAAGTGTTTGAATCATTATTATTTGATATAAATTTTATCTTAATTTTTGAATTAATTTACAAAATTTGCCTGTGTGGTTCTGTTTTATTTTGTTGTTTTATATATCAAACATTACATACACATTTATTTAAATTTTCTCGTAAAAAACATTAATAATTTTTGTCTTTATTCCTAAGAACAAGAGTTGTAGGTATCGGCTTTAAAGCAATACCATATGACTCAACCAAAAATCGATCGTCTTGTCATAGTTGATGGCGGTTAAGCTTCTATTCTGGCGTCCTGGATTCAACTCTCAGCAAGGCATCAACTTAATAAAAACTATTAATTACGCATTTGTTGCTGCTCTGGGCTGGAAATGCTGCTCAAATGGAAGAAATTGGTTTTTGGTTACTCGACATTGCAACAGAGTGCATAAATGTTTTCAAAAATAATTAAGTAGTAATTAATTTCAGTTTTGGTGATCAAAATTATATCTTATTTTGTCCACAAAATAAAAAAAAATATCTCAATTATGACAATGAAGAATTCAGTTGTTGTAGAATTAGCAGGACGGGCGTAGCCTGCTAGTTAAATGTATATAAAATAATTTAAGTTGATTGATTTGATGATAATATTATTAATATATGTATGTAAATTTTTCGAAACACGTTTTAATTTTAGCAATCTTTTTATTTTGTTCAAAACGAATATTTAAATTATAACCGTTGTCCAATAAAGCTAGGTGTACACAAAAAATGAAGTAGCTCTTATACATTAGGTAAATTTTGCACAAGATTATAATTTTGCTGGGTCATTAACGAGTATAATTTTAATAATCATTATATTAATTAAAATAGAGCATTTAAAATATCGTACATTGAGTGCATCACATAAATAACTTTAGATATTATAAAAATGTTGCGTGAAGGATTTCAAACTATTCGCGTAGTTTAAGGGGTATACCAACTACGAAAAATATCTTAACATGAAGAAGGACATTGCAAAAAAATAATGTGATGATGAAAGATCCGTAAAAAATCTTCCATCTGTATCGTATCAGGTCCCTCGACTTTTTTATTGAGGAAACCTCGTAATTTTGGATAGTGCAAAACAGTTTCTCCGCATTCTTCAATGCGTTCACTCTCGAATGTTACCCGCCTTCTTCCGACCTCGCTTCGGCTCTTGATCTTGCCATTTAATCCATTCACGTTCTTGAAAAGAGATTATTCCTTCTTCTTTTTCCTTGCCTCTTCCCAGTTCATCTGGGGTCGGCCTTTTTGGTACGCAAACGCCAGACTTTTCGATCTTGCGTCATCTCTTCATACCAGAAGAAATGGGGCTTGGTTATATAGTTTTTATTACCGGTTGCCACCTGACGTCAAGGCATTGATCTGCTTTTGAGACCCGAGAGCCACCCTTCACTGTGATGGTCACAGTCCATCCGCTGTTCTATTGTTTTACTCCTGCCCAAAATGTCAAACACTTATTTCAACCTCTGTCCGGAATGTGTCTGGGTAGCCCGAAAGAGATTTTTAGCGTAGAATCCTATCTACGGCATATTGGTTCACGGGAGATATTTTATTTCCCTCCTACCCCCCCTTATCTGGTGGGAATTCCCCTATCCGCCACATGGGGACGCGCTCTCTAGGGATAGACTAGTTTTCACACCATTTTTTTAAACATAACCTACAAAAGTTTGGTAAAAATACCAATTTAGTCAAGTTTAGTTTGTCGATCGACAATTCTTGATAGAACTCCATTGTACGTTAATATGTTATAAAAAAATATAAAAATACTTGGTTATAGTTCTATTGTATTTATTAGATTATTGACGCGTTTCGTGCAAAACACATCGTCAGAATAATGCTCTACAAGACTGAGACTAGTGGTTATATACAAAATTACATGACAGGTGTATAAAAATGTTGGTTTTTGAACGGTTGAAAAGAAGTTATACGTAGATTTGTATAGATTCATTTGCATTATATAATTTCTTTTCAACCGTTCAAAATTCATTTTTATACACCTGTCATGTAATTATGTATATAACCACTAGTCTCAGTCTTGTAGAGCATTATTCTGACGATGTGCTTTGCACGAAACGCGTCAATAATCTAATAAATACAATAGAACTATAACCAAGTATTTTTATATTTTTTTATAACATAGGTATTAACCAATTTAGTCATTTATTTTAATATTTCAGTTAATTTTTTTAATATATAATGCAACTGGTTCACGCCAGTCGCAATTATAGCTACAAACAAACCTAACCAACCTATGTTTACCAAACTTTTGTAGGTTAGGTTTACAAAAATGGTGTGAAGACTAGGTTATCCGCTCTCTAGAGGTCAGGTTCCTCCGAGATAGTCCCCGATTCCACGCCATAAATAAAAAAAAAGAGAACACGAGTATGTATGTGCACAATCTTAGAAATAATGTGAGAATAGATTTTTTTACTACAATTGTAGTAGGACCCTTAATAACAAAATGCCTCCAAATACAAGTAGCCAAATTAACATAAACAACGCGTTATATTTTTGATATCGGTGTTTCTGATCTAAACTGTAATAAAACTACCGTGAAGTGAAGATGATAACGTTAACAAAATGCCCTCATGTAATGTCTATTACTAACTTACCATACAATCATTCTACTCACCTGTACATATGTATATTCCTACTGTTGGTACCTACTGTGATCGCTACTTGATTTATTACACGTGTTATTTCGCGACTATTAACTTGATGTCAGTCCGCACGAGGACAGTTGCGACTCGTTCATGGCGATTATTTGGACGCTTTATTTTGGAAAATATTCAATTAATAATAATAATGAACATTTGTTGAAACAAAATTTTTATAACAATTAACAAGAGAAAATTCATTGACCTAACGAAAACAAAAACTTTTCTGTCTTAAAAGGGCCGTGCTCAGGGGGGCAAGTCTTGTCCGACCAGCGATATCAAAACCCTTGTGATTACCCATATCATGGATATAATTATCATATGGAGTTCTACAATATCTTTAGATGTCATAGAACTCCATACGATGATTACATCCATGATATGGGTAATCACAAGGGTTTTGATTTCGTTGGTCGGACCAGACTTGCCCCCCAGTTATATTTCAGGAGGACTAGCCCCCAGCAGCTGATTTTCAGCATGATCCCATGAATTAAAACATTACATGGTACACAAAAAAAAAGTTACAAGAATGAAAAAAAATAACAAAACTATTTTTTGTATAAGAAGATGGGTTCCACCTTTTATGGGTTGGCGTTTTTAACTATCCTCTCATGAAGATAATTTTTAGTAATTTATTTCCTATATTTAAGAGGTGACACGCAACAATTGACTGTCAATAAGAGAAAGTATAAGGATCAATGTGTTTTGAACTTTAATTAATAATATAATTACGTTTTAAAGATAAAATATACAAATAATTCATTTTTAATACTTCATTCCATCTCATATAATATAACGTTTACCACAACTTTGTGTGATGGTTAAGCTAAGTTCACATTACTGTGTCGTGTTGTGTCGTGGCGAGACAGAATTTTATCAGTTTCATTCATTTAGTATGATGAGATTCACATTATTGTGTTGCATTGTGTTGTGGCGCTTCTGTCGTGTCGGTAATCGATGGATACCCGATCGCGCCACAGAGGTGGTGGGGGATCTGTCGCAACACAACACACCACACTAATGTGAATCTAGCAGTTAACGCGTTATACTCGATGAATGTGGTTGTATAGTGTCATTCTGTTTAAAGATGTCCGATGAACTTATCGAGTTAGTTAGACAATATAAAGTTCTATATGACACAAAATCCAGAGTATAAGGATCAAGCTATAAGAAATGTTATTTGGGAGAAAATAGCAGACATTAAATAAATCGGTCTTTCTTTTGTTCCTATAGGTCGGCGAAACTTGCCGTTCCTTTTTTATATTCATTTCAATTAACTTGCTCAAACTGTATTTTATTCATTCAAAAATATCTATGAAATCTTTCTTCATCCCTTTCTAATTCCTGAAAGAGACAGTGAAATGCCTCTCTAGACTCTCTCAGTCTATTTATAGGACGAACACAATATCTTCTTTTATTTTTTAAGAAGACTCGCCAACACAAGAAATTCAATATCTTCATCAAAATATCTGTATGTATCAGGAGATTCCGAGAAAAACATTGCACTTACCAACGGCTCAACTCACAATGATCTGAAAATTCGACACATTGCAACACGACACAACACAATAATATAAACACTCACCCGACACGACAGATAGCTCCCCAACACAACACAATAATATGAACCCACCTTAATTATTGAATAACACCTTAATACCTGTTCCCGATTTCCTTTCCTTGTATTTTCCCAATCCTTTTTTTGCTATGAGGTGTTTTTTTTATTCTTAGTGTAATGTATATTTTCTTTGTTTTTTTCATTCTTTTGTTGATGTACATATTATATAATATTTTGTTATACTTTGTATTCTATATGGTTCGCCATCTGGAATAAGTTCGCCAATGTGCACCATATTTGTTTACATTGTGTACAAAAAGATAAATGTAAAAAAATATGTATAAATAATGCACATTTTCTTATCGTAAAAATATAAAATGTTTTATAAGATTATATTCAATTAAGAAATGTAAAACTTCATTTTTTGATATTTTTATTTACTTTGAGACCCGGTTCAGACTGGCGGAATCCGGCGGATGCAAATCGCTCGAAACTTGTTTGCGTTAGTATCGTTCGTTCATATCAATCCGCGCGGTTTTCATGTGTCTGAACCGGGGCTTAATGTACCTATTTCTAAATGTCTGTTTTAATATGCAATATTAGAAGTCAACGCCAGCTTATTGCTCAGCATTATTATGTTTGAATAAATTATTGACTATTCAATTAATAAGTATTAGTTAATAAGCTCAAGTAGATATTTTATCATGCTGTTGATCTAGTGAAAATCGTACATTGTTATTAAGACATTTCTCCCACTCAACAAGCGAGTAACTCTCCTAGTGCCAACTAGCCTTTATTCATCTCTTGAAAGACGCATTCAATGAAATAGTAAATAATATGTGAATAGGTGTGAAAATGTTGTCACTTTGTGTGAAAATATTTCCCATAATTATTACGTATTTCTTATCCACAAATTTATATAGGTATATTTTTTGTAATATAAAAGGTCTTGATAGAACCCCACAATTAGTGAATTTCACATGGCATAGTTAGTTATCAATTCATCTTAGGTTATAAATGATAATATAAGGAATTATTACAAGGTTGAGTAGGTATACAGAAAACGAGTGTGTTATGGCCAACGCTATACTCTACACTACCACGTCACTCCATAAACAATTCAAATTTTGTATGAAATATTTGAATGTTTTATGGAGTGACTTGAAGGATGAAACATGATAATTTCACTAACCGATGTTCGTAGTTGTATTAAGTAAGTATATACTTTAGTCCTTGATCAGACAGATTAAATGGATCGGGTTGAGGGTTAAGATTATTGTAGTTGTTACAGAAGCGTTTAATAAAACTGTTATTTGTTCTTGACAAAAGTGTGTAAAATAGGCTGTTGTGACATGATGTTCTAGACGGGCAGTTAAAGGACATTATTTCAACAAGACAAGGACTATCGACCAAATTATTAAATATTTTGTAAAAAAAGGATGTCTGTGATTTTTCTTCGTTTTTCTAATGGAAGTAATTAGTGCGTCCCTAAGGATTGGACATGGCGAAAAATTCATCAAAATCACGAATTACATAAATTGATGTTTTAGAGATTGATATAAAAACATGATTGAAAATATTTTTACTGACAAACATTTTTTCAACATCTCAATAGAGACGAATATTGAAGAAGAACCAGGAACTCGAGGCACCTACAGGACTTACGACCTGTCATTGGCTGGTTTACGTGATCACTTAATGCGTTTGCGCAACGTTCACCAATTATGCCTTCTTGTTGAGTTCCCTTATCAATGTAATTTTTGAATGTTTTATATATTTGAATAGTGTGAAACGTTTCACCTGAAAATAAGGAATTATACTATTGCCATCTGTGGAGTAACGAAAAAGCCTTTTTGTAACGCCATCTATTGAGAAATTAAGAAATTATGTTATTTGTAAACAATGAAAGCAACAGTCCTTATAAATGAGATGACGGTGTCTCGCACAGATGTCACCCCTGAACTGCGCCAGAAATATTATTTCATTTTTGGCTTGTTTACCTACCTCGTCTCTATTGAGATGTTGAAAAAATGCTTGTCAGTAAAAATATCATTTGACTCCCGGAAGGGAAAAAAATCCAATGTTTGCGTATATGCAATTAAAAAAATATTCGACGATTGAAAATTGTGAAAACATAAATCTCCGCCATTTTATAGAAGCGAAGATTTGTTATATTATACGGCAATATAAGACAAGATTAATATTTTTTGTCTTGGGTGAAACTTTCAATATTATTACGTGGTTGAGTGGTTTCAAAATAGATCGATAGTTCGACGTCCTAAGATTGGTTGAAGACCGATGGCTAGACGCTTTGCTACATTCGAGGGATTATATTTCGACTTAAAATATGAACACTCATTAGTGGATACCAACCTATAATATCTGAGATAAAATATCCAGCAAAGTTATAAGGTGAACTGTGTTGGTTTTTCCTATCATTCAATTAATAAATAGAAATTTATTTATTTATTTTAGAGGACAACATACAGCATATAATAAATTATTTAAAATAAAGATGATTTGATTAATAATAAAGCCAATTACAGGTTGTCGCTGAAGTTATTGTAGTATATTAAGATACATTAGGAATGATTACATATTATGGTGAGATATTGTGTGAATGATGTGTGAAATTGCATATATATTGAAATATATTTTTGACCGTGGTACACAAATAATAATAGCACGTGTTTCATTATTTTATCCTATACATTACGATTGAGAAAAAATGATATTAGAACTCTACTTCTTCTTCTTGTTGTGTCATATCAAGTCTCTCCGACGTTGGCGACAACCATAGAGAAAGCCTCCCTGTCCTGTGCAGTGTGAAACAGCTCCTCCACAGTTCTTATACCGGTTCATTCGCGGATGTTACGCAGCCAAGAAATCTGCCTTCTTCCGACCCCTCTACGACCCTCAATCTTCCCCTTCATGACGAGAACTCTACTTAAAATTTGCTTACCGTCTTTTTAGTAGTGATGAGTAAATGCAGGAACATGATCAAGATCGTGGTCTTGATCTTGGTCCTGCAGGTGGTCTTGGTTTTGCACCCCCGGTTCGGTCTTGCATTTATAGGTGCGGTCTTGCATTTTTTATTTTTTTTTACTTTTTCGCTGTAAACGAAGTGTCCACATGCAGAAAAGTAGAGGGTAAGTGAAGGAATAGAAAGCTTTGAGTTCTTTTTCTTCGTATTTACTTTTGACTGGTCTGTGACACAGAAACTATGCTTCATGAGATGATGAAGTCCAACTATACTTCCATCTCTTACGTGGTCTTCCAGACGGACGATGTCCAGATGGGATCTCATTAGCTGCAGTATGTGCAAGTCTGAGATTTTGGTTAAAAAAACTAATGTTGTTCAGCAGCAAGGTTTTGAAAAGGAATTATATGGTTAATATTATTCTCTCAGCACATCCAAAACAATACTCTCTGCAAAGATACACACGAGAAGACGCAAAGCCCCAAAGAATAGGATTTTCATACTGTTGTTAGACATTTTGGTAGTATGTAAAAGTGACGGACACAATATAGTCGCCAACACGTCATATGTCTTGTATTAGTGTGGTCGGGCTCCTAACCCCCAGTACAATGCAGGCGATTACACATACAGCCGGCGTGGCAGTCGCCGGGTAATCTTATTACATTTACATATTAATCAACGGATTTTAATTATCCCCACCCTTCTCGGCCCCCTATCCAACCCCCTAGACCCCTTAACCCCTCTGGTACTGGGCTATATTGTATACACAGTATGTACCGTGTGGGTGGGTCTCCTCTATACCTATCCACCGCCAATATGGAATGGAGCAAATGTAAATTAATTTTATTGGCCCATGACTAAGGAAATTTAACTCTTAATCAACAATAGATACAATACAATTTTAGGTATCGTTCAATAAGAATAACACAACAGTTTCGTATGTTATCTCTATTTTGTAATATATACACGATTATTTTATCTAAACGGGAAAGACATGTGAAATACTTCATCCAACCTCCTCCAACCACTCGTCTTATATCGTCAGACCACCTTGCTATAGAGGTCCTCCAACACTTCTTCTGCCCATTCTAGATCGATATTCCAGCACACTGTTGGTCCATCTGGAGTCTGTGATTCGAGCGATATGCCCTTTGGTTGGATGCGGTCTGCACAGGATTTTTTTAAAAATATCACGGTTCAGTGAGGAAAAGTCGCCAATTGCAATGGGAAGAAAAGCTGCATATTTTTTTAACAGTTGGGTATCATCATCTTCCGTTCGCAAAACTTTGCACTTGAATTTTTTTTTTTTTTAAACTCACGCTAATTTATAATTTTTCAAAAATAAACAATCATATGTTTTTAATGCTTGATTAATTAAGTGTTTATTTCGATTTCTTGGATCCCTGCTCATGTAGGTATTATGGGTAACGAAATTGCTGATACTGATGCTAAGTCTGCAGCTTCTTCAGGCGTTGGAGCAAAAACATTTTCTTTACCTAATCGCTCTTTATCAAATTCAATATGGAATCAATGGAACTCTGATTGGCTGTCTGAAACCAAAGGATCATTTTTAAATCTATTCAAAACAATATCATTCCAAGAAGACCTTGGTACAACGATTTTAAACTTTCTAATTGCAAGTCATTTAAATATAATTAAAATAGTCGATAGTGATGTATGTAAATGCAATACCGACATAGAAACATTGGATCATCTGTTCTTTTCGTGCCCAATCCAGTCTTCTGGTAATCTTTACAACGAATTTAGTGAAATCTCTAGACCTTTTAATGTTGCTCACCTCCTAGCTCTCAAAAAAAAAATTATGTGTATCGTAAGCTAATAAAATTTATTGTTAAAAATAATATCCTTCTTTAGTGTACTTTTTGATATTTTATGTTTATTTTTAATGTTAAGTGACTTTCTTTTATTTGCTACGTTTCATAGTGTATGTCTTGTTTATATTTAAGTTTGAGTGTTCTAAAAATACAATTATGGCACAAACCATACAATATTGTATGAATTGCCTAACTAATAAAAAATAGCTTAAATAGCTTAATAAATAGAATTCCACTCAATTATCTCTATGCTAGTGATCGCGCAGATTTTAATAATCGAATTCAATCAATTAATTTTAAAATTGAAACGTTATTGGACCTTATCTATGATAAGAAATTCAGTGTTCATCAAGAGGTAAGTACAATATTTTCTTTTCATATATTTCAAGGTGTAATTGTTTAAGTACTATTTGATTGTTGACATGGTATAAATATTAGCATTCTGGAGTCCACCTCTATGTAAACTTTAACTTTATCAAATTTTCACTCTTCCGTACGCAAAGTTTGCTTTAAAAGGGATCCGAAGTTTTCGCTTCACATATTAATATATATAGGTAGATTTTTCCAATGTTATATAAAAATAATAGATACTTTCGTCCAACTTCTTGAGTCTTTTCGCCGTGGAGGGGAGCGGTTTGGTCATATACCATCATCATCATCAGCAATGGCGCTACAGCCTGGTGTGGGCCTTGGCCTCCTCAAGAAACTGCCTCCATCCCGCCCTGTCGACAGCAAGTCTCCTCCGAATTGTCTGTCCGATCGCTCTTATATCGCTCTCGATGTCGTCCAGCCATCTCATCCTAGGTCTCCCTCTGCTTCTTCTTCCTTCAGGACAGGTGTCCAATACTTTCTTTGGGACCCGGCTATCCTCCATTCTACAAACGTGTCCGTGCCAACGTAGACGTTGTTTTTTTTCTGTATTGGTCATATACCAACCAAGCAAAAATGCACAAATTTACGCTCTGTGAACCCACGTGACTGGCTCAAGTTGTTAACAGGTAACTATACTAGTCCTTAAATTCGGTGAACAATAATTAAGGCGCATAGCTCAATTAATTTTTACCGCACTTTAGTTACAGTATTAGGACGTATTGTCGTTGTCAAAATGCCATCTTGTGTGATGAAAATATGTAAAAATTACACTAGAACTGTGAAGGAACGACCAGATATATCAATTAATGTTGAATTATTTATTCGATAAATAATATACTTGCTTTGGATTTTTCGATAGATATTTTTATCTTGAGTAAACGAGAGATTAGTCAAGTCATATTTGCTTGTAGCTATTCAGAGGGATTTTGTTGTTGTCTTGCTTTTTCACACAAGTAACAAGTTCGTCTCATTCTCAGTCGTTATTAATTTGGTATGAGAGATACCTAATATTAAAGTGAGATTGCACTGGAGTAAAAGAGAAAATATGTCTGCAGTGTGTGTCTATTATTGTATTATCTCTTTCTCATATATGTAATGTATTCTGTCGTGTTTGCTCTTTCTTGGTGATATTATATGAATTCGTTTAACTGTACCATTTTTGAAGAGCGTGTCTATATATATAAAATGTTATTGGATTTTACTATTTTCGCGACGTCTTAAAAAATAACAGAAATTTACCATTTTTTCGCAATTCATACTATAGAGCTCTTTAAGCGCAAGAACCAGAACTCACTTGATATATGTAGATTGAATTCAAACAGATGTATCCAATGTGGTTGATAAATAATGTAGGTATTGTTAAATAATAATTTATATTTTGTTTCGCAAATCAAAATATTTTTACAATTATTGAATTAGAATAATATTTAAGATAATTTTAGCATAAAGTAAGATGTTTATATTATCATGTTAACACGTGCGTTCTGAAATAGGCTTGGCTGGTTTCGTAGAATTATTTCTCCCTTCTCTGGAGTTCTGCATGCTCATATAAAACTAAAAATAATGTTGAGGATGGGAATTTTCGTAATATATATTAATTTATTATATTACTGATACAAATTGTTGCTAATTCAAAAATTGTTTTGAGAACTTTACATAATAAATACGTTTTAAATCTTTGTACTTTGATACAATAAGTCTAAACTATCTGTATAATTAGCCTTCACCATGATTTTTCGTCGTTCGTCTATTTTTTTCAATTTCGGTGTTTATGCATAGATTCTTCTTCTTCTTATCTTATTATTATATAGAAATATTTCTTAAAACTTTAAAATTAATTTGAAAAAGTATCAGATTATCTGTCTCTATTGAGATTATTGAGAATTTGTCATATAAATATCATTAAATTCCCAATAATATTCAAGATATAAAAGTATTTTCTTCTTCTTCTTCTTATTCACTCTGGTCATTTCGATGATAACTAACTATATATGATAAAAATATCGGAAAATCTTTTTTTTAACGAAATCGGTCGTGGCAGGATTCGAACTCGCGATCACTAGATTACAAAACCCAGCGCGCTATCCGCTATGCCAACGCCCATCTGAAAAATATAAACTCACCTAATATGGTCTTTGGTTTACCTATACAGATGATTGATACAGTTGATAACTGATTAGTTTTATGCCGTCGCGTAATATACAAGGGTATATTTATTTATTTATTTATTTATTCAATTACATATACCTACATATGTAATTGAATAATGTTTGAATAACAATTGATTTAAAAAAAATGACTATTAAATACGGGGCGTTATAAGATAACTTTGGTGTTGAAAATACAACACATTACTAACTTAATTTAAAAACAATAACATTATTTTAAATTTGATTTTAATTTAAACAATATTGTTTTCTGCACTATCGAGCGTGACCGTCAAATTTATATCTTTTTGACGCCTCCTGAACTTCACGTGTTAAAACAAAATTAATCGGTGATGATTTTTTTTTCTCAATTTTTATACATATATTGTGTGTTCTGTATTTGCAATTTTTCTGTGTATTTTTTACATCAATGTAGGTAGGTATCCCACTGTGAGTTTCGTCAAAGGCCCGGCTTGTATATCCTAGGTATATGGATGTATGTACATAAAAATGAACGCTAAATTACAATCTAATGTATGACACACGAAGCAATATGTGACATACAATATTTTTTGTGAAGAAAAGGTATAATAAAGAGTTTTTTTTAATTAGCAAGAATAGTAATTAAAGTAGTAAAAAATATCAGCCGGTAGATTTTCATATTCTCTTTCGATTGAAACAAAAATCTTTTTCAAATGCCTTGTAGTTTTTTAGTTACTTAAATAAAATAATAAAAAAGGGTTTTACTTAAACTAATTTTACAAGAAAAGTATCAATCAAATTCATATTTCAAAAAAATCATGCAATAGAATAAAGATGTAAGTATAAACTATTCTCCATTTCAAAGACGTATCTATAAAGGGTACTGGGGAAATTATTTTCAAAATTTACGATATACGTAGCTTACTGTAGCTTCTTAAGGTTTTGTGTATCGAATTGTACAATATTTTTTTTGTGTCCTCAATTGATATATGTAGGTAATATGCGTAAAGTGCATTAAGTTAGAGCTTATTAGTCTTCCATGTACAAAAGATCCACTTCGTTATTGATATAATAGTATGCGTAAAGTGCATTAACTTAGAGCTTTTTAATCTTCCATGTACATATAAAAGATCCACTTCGTATTCTATGCGTAAAGTGCATTAACTTAGAGCTTATTAATCTTCCATGTACATAGAAAAGATCCACTCCGTATACATATTATATGCGTAAAATGCATCAAATTAGAGCTTATTTGTCATCCACGTACAAAAGATAGGTAGGAACCTACACCTCGTATTGATATAATATGCGTAAAGTGCATTAAAAGCTAATAAGTATTCCATGTATGTACAAAACATCCACTTCGTATTGATATAATATGCGTAAAGTGTATTGACTTAGAGCTTGTAAGTCTTCCATGTACAAAATCTCATTTTTCGTCTATAATTTCATCTGTCAAAACGTCCTAATGTTCTGTTAAATTGTTTTTTTTTATTTATTTTAAGTGTAACTAATTTACATAATGTAAATGTACATACTTCATTAAATGAATCCAGAGATGATCCAACCAAAAGTGTTTAAGACTAGTTGTCCATTATGATGTTTCAATTTTTAAAACTTATTTTTATATTTTTTGTTTCTTCCCAATACCGTGTCTATTGGGCAGTCTCTAAGTTTCGCTAAGATCATCACATTTGATTAAATATGTGTGAAAATTATATTATTCCTGAGATAAGAAGACTTACCTTTTATGTGGAAATTTCAAACAACCAAATAAATACTATTGATCTACAACATTCCGTTGTCAACAATGTATTAATAACCGCCCGCTCAGAGTTCTTCGTATAGAGGGAACCATTATATATTTCAATAATTTGCATTAATGTGTTCAATTTACTTATATATTACAAGATTTTTGTATCATTTTATTCATAAACCATTTATTTTTTTCTTTACATGTCTTTACATGTACATGTCAACTTTACATGTTTTTTTTATGAATTTGACACAAAACATTCAATGTTAAATCGCCCACTCAGTGCAATACGAAACTCCGTTCCTATAACAATTTAAACTTAATAACAACTTTCATACATACATATCTTGGTAGCGTTTATATCAAGGGTCTGTTTGTTGCAAAATTACCATAACCTGTAATACTAAGTTAGTTAAATTCTGCACTTCTTGGGTGCTAATGGATTGATTATGTTTTTCAATTAAGATAATATTAAATTTACCTTTTGCATTATTAGTTCGGGAGAAATAAGAATAATTACAAGTTACTGGGTTGTAATTAAAGGCGATAATTTTGTTTACCACAATATTCTCTCCATCGCTCACTGGTCGTGTGTACCTACCTTCCTATATCGTTAATCAAAAAATATATTATAGAAATACTTTGCGTGTCTTAAAGAAAGGCAAGTCGATATCTATACAATTTTATCATATTAAGAAATCTTGCAATAAAAACGCACATCACTATACATAAATTAAGAACCAGCAGTAAGTTAATGTACATTTTGTACGATAGGTATATCTGTTACTGTTATGAAATTTTGTTAATTTTCTGTTCATAGGATATTGAACTAAATATATTATGAAAACAGGTTTTAAATAATTTTTTTTTGTTAAATATAAAAGAGATCGTTGATAACATCGCAAAATTAATTTAATCTTTATTTGATTGTGTAGATTACAAGTATTTTTGACAAATTTTTCAAATCTCAATAGAGACGAAAATGGAATATTATAGGAGAACCAGGAACTCAATGCACCTACAGGGCTGACGACCTGTCATCAGCAGATTTACTTGATAAATAATAATTCTGGCGTGGTTCAGGGGTGACATCTGGGCGAAAACATAGTCACCTCATGCATAAGGACTGCTGCTTTCATTGTGTACAAACCACTTTCTCAGTAGATGGCGTTACAAAAAAGGTTGTTCCTCACTTCATGTTTGTTTAAGTAGAAGGTGTTTGCTAGTGAAGATGAAAGGCCATGTCTACAGGACATAAATAAATAAATTAGTAAATAAATAAATAATAAATAAATAAATAATAAATAATCAATAATAAATAAATAATAAATTTATAAATAATAAATAAATAAATAAAAAATAAATAAATAAATAAATAAATAAATAAATAAATAAATAAATAAATAAATAAATAAATAAATAAATAAATAAATAAATAAATAAATAAATAAATAAATAAATAAATAAATAAATAAATAAATAAATAAATAAATAAATAAATAAATAAATAAATAAATAAATAAATAAATAAATAAATAAATAAATAAATAAATAAATAAATAAATAAATAAATAAATAAATAAATAAATAAATAAATAAATAAATAAATAAATAAATAAATAAATAAAAAATTGAAACATGCTATCCGAATATTTTGAATTCAAGGCAAACCATAATAATATATGACGTATCATTCGTGATGTACTTCATGAGATGCGATCTTAAAATCATTTATAATGAACCAAAAGTGTCTGAAAATTAATTCAGCTAGTGTAAATTATTAGTTATCTATACCTACACTGTGAAGTATGGTGTATAGTTGTTGAGACATGTTTGCATTATCACACACGTCTAGTCACAATTTTGCATAATTAGCTTTGCGAAATCGCCTCCGTGCGAGTGTATCCATAATTGTAAAGTTTACTCCGCTACCCCCCCTCCCTCCCTTCCTAACCTCCAGCCCCCACCGGCGGTACATCCTCCCTCTCCACCCCCTACTGGAGAAGGCAGAAAGGGTTTAACACCACCCCCCCCTTATTCTAAGTAGGGTGTTTAGGGGGAGTTTCGGCTAACATCGTGCGAACCTCATTTACATTGTCCAATGATTCAGAGTTGCCTGTGTCTGGGTGGACCAAAGTATTTGTAGCAGGGTTGCCACAATTATATATTGTAAATATAATATCTATAAAAACTATGTAACAGATTTATTAATCATATTCAACTTTGTTTAAAACGAATTTGATATCTGTTTCTTTAAATAACGTATATTGTTAAATAAACACACGCGTTTACTATTTACACAGTTTATTAATAAATACAGTAATTAGATATTATAAGAGTGAAGTACAATTTAGTATATAAATGAACCACAACGTGAGAGCATTCCTTTATATCAATCTCCCTACTCCCGAAGAATGCCGATCTACCTTTCGTGCAAACTCGTAAAATGCTAAAAAATTGCTTGTTAAAAGGCGCTACATCAATATATTACAATGTACTATTTTATTAGACCGGTTTCAAAGCGACTGCTTTCACCTTGTATGAAAGAATTCTCAATGAAGGAAAGCAGACACTGCATCCAAAAGTACACGCAAAAAACAAAAATAACAATAGAGATGGGTCGGTGGCAGAGCGGTTAGCGCGCTGGGCCGAAAATATGATACCTAATACTTAAACACCTAATGTATGAAATAATAATATGTTTTCAGACAAGAAAAGCATGGCACGACCATGTAAGCGATATTTTGAAACATAAAAATGCAATGTCAACATCAGATGAACATGTGTAAGACGATGTGTGTATGAATGCTGACGAGGCGATAAATATGTGTTAATATAGAAAAAGGTGGCGTTCGGTTCTCTTTGCCTACCCCGTGAGATATGGCGTGATGATATTCATGTTTTCAGATATGATAGTGTATGTTTTAAGATTTATGATTTATTAAGATTCTCTTTCAGATTTTAGATATGGTATGTATTATGTATAAAATAAAACAAAAGCAATGAAACAGACCAGAAGCGCAAACCGTTGGCAAGGAAACACAATACATTTGAAAGACAATTATGACTATGAAACTGTTGAAGACTTCAAATACCTGGGTTCCACAATCAACAAAGATAATGAGGACACAACATAAATAAAAAACAGAATAACAACAGGTAACGGAGCATTCTTCTCTCTTCTACCGGTGTTCAAATCAAGAAGTGTCCATAGAAAAACGAAAATCACGCTGTATAAAACCATTATTAGAACAGTTGTGACATATGGATGTGAAGCATGGACACTTACAGCCGAATCTGCTGAAATACTGGACACGTTTGAGAGACGAGTGCTTCGTAGAATCCTAGGACCTGTGCCTGATGGTAACGCCTGGAGGATTAGATACAATAATGAGCTGTATGCTATCTACAAGACTTCCAGGCTCTCTGTGGATGTCAGATTGAGCAGATTGAGATGGGCCGGACATGTACAGAGAATGCCACCACAGGGAATACCAAAGAAAGTTCTGTGTGGACATCCAGGTGGAAGACGAAAGGTTGGAAGACCGCGGCTGCGATGGGAGGACGAAGTTGGAAGGGATGCTTCCCAACTACTGCAAGAGCCGGGCAGTTGGAAAGTTGCTGCAGAAGATAGGAGAAGCTGGAGGCGAAGACTGACGGAGGCCAAGGCTCGGTATGGGCTGTAGTGCCATTGAAGAAGAAGAAGAATGTATTATGTATTTATGATTTGTTAAAATAAGTTTCAATCTAGTTTTCGAATGACAACCAGTATTTTCTAGTTGGTTGGAAGATTTTGCCTAATGGTAGTAAGCCCCACAGTGTGCAATATTTTTGTTTATAGTGGGTACAAATTGATAAATATTTTTTTTCATATTCCAAGTTTTCTCTCATCCATCGTTAGTTGGGTCAAAGAAGTAAGTAGGCAGGTACATAAAATAACAAACTATGCCAATATGACAATATCCATCTCTGTGCATAACACACAATTTTTCAGCTCGTCGTTCGAAGTACAAATCAGCAAGATTATGGAATAGCCTACTTTGTATTTTCAAGAAAATACTAAAGAAGGAATATTTATCCCTTAACACCTGATCTCGATTTCCCCTCCTCGTTCTTTCCCGATTGTTTTTATGTCTGTAATATTTATCTAGTATAATGCTAATTTTAGTTTTTCTTTGTTTTTTTTTCGATTTCATTCTTTTAATGATTTAGGTACATATGCAATTTTGTCATACTTTTTTTATATGGTTGGATGGAAGAAATTGTCTAGTGACAATAAACCCACCAGTGCGCATTATATATTTTTTAAATAAATAAATAAAACAAACAAAATATGCAAAAAAACTGTTAGGGAAAATTTCAATAATATATGTAACTAAATAGCTATTCAAAGAGAAATGATAAAGACAGAGAAAGATATAAAAACCAGGAAAAAGTAATAGAAAGAAGAAAAATATTTTTTCTAATGAATTTTTATGTAATTTCAATACCTAGGTACTTACTTTTTGTTTTTCCAATGAAACTAATATAATTTTTTCTTTTTTTCAGGTAAGGACAAATCAAACCTATGTATACGTATTGACATTTTTAGTAAGGTAATTTTATTCAAAATTTTGAACTGACTAAAAACTCATGTAATCGTTTCTTTTAAACTGCTGTTTTTATTGAAAAATGTTATTAAATTAGCATTTATCTGAATAAACTATAATAATATGAGAACGTAACAAAATATATTATACCTATTTAATGTAGATGGTTGGTGGCAGAGTGGTTTACGAACTAGGTTATTTATATAGATACAGTGGACGTGAGTTTAAATCCTGCCACGACCTATTTCCTTCACCTATAGCACAATCATTTATGTTTGTTTTAGGGAATGTATGAAGATTTATGTGTATTTGTAAATACAAAGACATATTCGTTATTAAAAAAAATACTATTCACATCATGACGCATAAACTATTTATAAAACACATTGTATAATTATGATTTTACTATGCATCAATAAATAAAAAAACAAAGTGTTTTTTCATGAAAAAAATGTTAAGTAAGTTATTTTGCTAAAGATTTTGACAACTAGCAAAAAATTTTCTTTTTTAAAGTGTTTACATATACATAGGTACCTACAATATTTTTTAAATGAAAAAAATATTGTTTTTCTACGTATATTTTTACATTTTATCAGGACGACTGTTTAAGCTCACTAGGCCCTTATAAAGATTTTTTGTGTTATATTATATTCTATGTTTTTTTAGTTAATAATGTCAGCTAAAACAGTTGTCCTGAAAATATATGTTGAGCAACAATCGATTACACCATTTTCAACTATTATCAACGTTGACAATATAAAAACACTATATTTACTTATAGTATCAAAGAAGTTAATCAAAAATCTATAATTAAAATAAAAAGGATTCAATCTCGAATTTGTGGTCGCGATATATCATTTTTTATTTATTAATAATATTTTTTATTTGTGCCATCCCTGGTGTTTATTATTATTTGTGAATGTATTAGTTCACATCTAAGCTTTTGTTTATCGTGGCTGTATACGTGTGACTGTCGGTTTAACTATTATTGTTTGACAGCTGTGTCTGTGTCTGTGTATGGGTGTGTTGATTTGTGTGTGTGTGTGTGTGTGTGTGTGTGTGTGATGGTGTCTTTGTGTGCGTCTCATTATAATAACAATTAATTTTAATGGAGAAATATCTACAGATGGTGATTTCTTAGAAATTCTACTTAATACAACCTTTAACATTGACAAAGTTCAACATTTGCCGGCTCATATTTTATAATTCGTGTTTATATTGTGCTGTACGTTTAATAAATATATAAAATAAAATTATAATCATGAAAAAGTCTTAAAAATGTTGATTTGTAAAAAATCACAAAAAATGTTACATTGATAAACGATAAAATTGAAACTTTTTTTCATTGGAAATTGGTCGTAATTTACAGTCCTACCTGTATCAAATATATCAACTTGGAACTTACAAATGGACAATGTATTATACCTACTTAGAATAAATGTATTATACTTTGAATTTACAAATGGACCGTGAACAGTGATTTTTTTTAGTTTTGATTTAAAAATTGGAACATGTAAAGAACCTACATTGCACAAAGCACTCTTTGCAAGATGAATTTATTGCCTTACACAAAAATGAGATGTAACACGTCTTGGCAAATAAAAACAACGTATGAGTTTCGTTTTTTGAACACTTACCTACATACTCGTACTATAAATATTTTTTTAAATATTTTTTTATACATACATACCATCTCGCCTTGTCTCGCGCGGAATAAGCAGAGAGAACCGAAAGCCACATTTTTATATCCTGGCACGCTTCTTCCACATTCATGCAACGTTACATACATATTATATGTATTTCAGAGTTCTCATCCAAAAGTACATACAACCACAAATTTTAACTTCCCTTCACCCCCAAGGATTTTTTATTGGAAAAAAGTGTCATAATTTATTTTTCACGTCTCGTGGCCTACGAAGCTCAGTTGGTTAGATATCTGATTGCTGATCCTAAGGTCCCGAGTTCGATTCCCGGTGGAAACACAGTTTTCAATTGTGTTTTCGGTCTGGATCTATGAGACGATTAATCTCGTAAGTCTCCAGAATGTGACAACTTGTTATTGGATGCGTGTTAAATTAATATTTGACATAGCACCTGTTAGTTGCCCGAGAAGTAGGTACCTACTGTACCTAAAATAAAATAAAAAAAAACATCGTTTCATTTTCAATGTGAAGCAGGTATTCCACGGATATTTATTATAAAATGTGCGTGTGTTGAAAATTCAATGTGGTCTACATAGTAGGCAGTCTGTGGCAGGACAACGTCTGCCCGGTCGCACTAGTTATATTATCAAATTACATAAGTGCATACCATACATACCTTCTTGCTATCGTGTTCGTATGACGTTTATATTTTTCACACAATTTTTTTTATTTTTATTATTAATCAAATCAATACAAATTTACATATAAATTACAATTAAAAAGGTTTACATGTTCCATGATATGATTCATAATAACCCTCTTTAATTGAGATAAAATCTCGTGTTAAAAGAGGGGAGTATCTATTTTGTATTGTTACATTCGCCAAAACATTGCACATCTACTAACAAATAGGAAGCTACACAAAAACAAGAATGAAATAAACAAAAAAAGGTACAATTTTTTGATTTAATTCTTAAATATATTATAATTTTTTCGAGTCAATTATACAATTATATCATGTGGACATATGACATTACGTAGTTGAAACGGTTTGTGCAATAGTACTATTTGTGTATATATTATGTATGTACCTACTTACCTATCACCACTATGGTGTGGTGTTTCGAGAGCTTTCGATAAGTAGATGTTAGAATCTAATTATATTCCAGACTTTGATAAATATGTATGGAGCTTTGCTTCGTACCAGGAGGTTGGGCGAGGAGACACGAGTAGGATCGGGGTAGGGGGGGGGGGTGCGGGGTAGGGGAGTGTTGTGCTTAATGATTGTGCTTTTGTACGATTCGGTTAGGTATTGTGCGACATGGGACGTATTGGAATATTAAATTATAATTATATGCATGCATATTATGTGTGCACATGCCTCATTATCATAAAACATCGACTTGATTATATTGGCGACGTGTGGTTTTATGAAACTCAAGATTGTGATGGCATTATTGACATATTCGTGATCATGAATATTGCGGTATTGCATGAAACCACGAAACTTGGAAATATTATGAAATGGTACATGTAATATTTTTTTATTAACTACAATAGGTACACTTTGTTTGAAACCACAAATTGGTTATATAGGTATACATACATCAAAAAAGATTAACTGTTCTACTTACATATTTATATTTAATATTTTTATTCCTCACTAACCCAAGGGGATAAAGTGGGGAGTTATCATTTTAGCAATTTTTATGGGTATTTTTTTATTGCAGATTATCAACTAGTATCATGCTGAGATTGTATTCTGAAAGTTTCATTACAATGTATCTGTGTGTGTGTGTGTGTGTGTGTGTGTGTGTGTGTGTGTGTGTGTGTGTGTGTGTGTGTGTGTGTGTGTGTGTGTGTGCTATGTGCTGTGTGCCATGTACGGCGTGTTTATTTTACTTTATCGATTATAGACTAAAGTAGGTACTCATTCGATTCTTGTAATTTTGCAAATATGTATGTCTAATACTCGCTTAGATCTCATTTGATTTTGAAGGATATCTGAATAGTGCTTCTCAATTTTTGAACTGTCAAATATTTCAAAGTGACCCCAAGCTCAGGAAATTCAAGATTTGAAATTTTATTTTCAAATTGATAAAAAAGCACATCACTTTTATAAAATCGCATTGAAGAGTTATCTTGTTTTCATAATAAAATATATAATAAAAAAAAAAATTATCAAACTCATTTCATGAAAATTCATGAAAAAAATTGAATAATTTATAGAATGACTTGTTAGTAAGGAGTTAAGCGTTGGTCATAACCCACTCGTTTTTTATCACACCATATTTTACAATGATACAAATAAGTAGATTACTGCTGTTCAACTAGGAAACCCTGTTCTAGGGCTTAAAGATTACAATTTTACAGTAACAATATACCTACTAATGAACTTAACGATGATAGTTTCCGTTCTACAATAGGCAGGCACCCAATCAAAATATTTTGTTCTAATAATAAATAAACCACTACTTCAATAATTTAAATTAAAACAAGGCTTCTAAGGCGAAACAGTTGACCTAATAATATAAATAAATTAGTGAAACTCTTTTTGAATCTTTTTTGATTTTGTAATAATATTATGGAGTTTTACAGTACCTACTATCGCTGTTTCAACTGGAATTATCAAATATACGTGATTTAGGTAGTTTTTTAAAGCGACCGCTTCTTTCTCAGGACGTATAACAACTAATCAAATGAAATTAATGGCTTACCAACTGTGCCGACGGCGTGGCGCAGTTGGTAAGCCTTTCGGTTTCTGTGCGGAAGTCCTGGGTTCGATTCCTAGCAGAGGACAAATTTATTTAAATTCATTTCTCATGCAATTATTGCTTCTTTGGGCTGGAAACAATGGTTAGTTGGAAGAAATTGCCATACAGCAATAAAATCACCACTAGCTCAGGGTGCAAGGAAGTGTTCATTATCATATGTCAAAGTGCACTGTTATAAACATAATTGTTTAAAAATGTGCCACATACCTACATAGTTAAGTCCGAAAAAAATGATAAAATACATATCATTACTCTGTTTTCCTACATAAGGTTAGCAAAAAGCACACCTTCTAACTTAGACATAGAGGACCTAACGCTATATCTGTATACTTGCAAATTTTCATAGCATCTTTTGATTTGGAATGATCATCTCGATATTTTCGTGATGACATCTTTCTTTATCATAGATTAAAATCTTCTTTATTTTTATCATGTTATACATTCTTCTTTGCGAACTCATGTAAACAAAAGAGAGATACAAATTTCTTGATTTCTCTTTGGTAAACATTTCTAAAGCCGATGTCCATTGAACTTAAATTGAAAAGGATATTTTGTAACGTTGCTGGGAAATATTATTCTGGTCCTCATAGAGATAGGAGGACAACGTCATCTACTGTCGATGCTGGTTAGTTATGTGTTAATCCTCATCTAGGATAGTTGGAAGTAGACATCACCTTATTAGGTGCACCAGCATTTCAAGTTATACCGTTTCTCTCTGATGCTCTCATCCCCCGGCGACCTTCTCTTTCTGCCGGCACCTCATTTGAATTTCTAACCAGGATACTAACCCCCTTGCAATTATTGGATTAATGTAAATTACGACACCCCCCCGACGAGCGGGACACCCAGACAGGGATGTTATCGGGCGAGAATGAGATAGCGGCTGAAGAACGGGGTGGTTTGGGCAAATCAGATGGGTGGGTTTCGCTACAGGACGGGTGGCGATAGGGGTTGGGGGGGTTAGTAATTATAAACGGTGGTGCTTGTTGCAAATGTTGGAAATAATTAATGCCGCCGCCGACCCGACTGCGAAATAATCGATCCCAAGATCTAAAACCCCTTCTTCTACTGCTTCTTCGTCTTCCTTTTCATCCCACCACACCAGTGAATGACCCCTCCGATTGAGATCAACCCTTGCCGATGCCGGCGGACAATCTTGAATTAATGCAGCAGCTACTTTTATTTCCATCTCTTGTAATGTCCCAATATTGATCGGAATGGCGTCACTAACCGATTTTTTATATACGATTTTAAAGGAATACTTTGGTAGATACAAAATTAGCATCATTTACATATTTCACAAAAATCACTTAGTTAGATATTAGTTATTATTAATAATAATACAAAAAAATGGTTCGTGGCCACGACTTTACTCTCTGCTTCATAACTTAGACCCGAATGCACAGTCCTAGGCACCTAAATAATAACTTAAGAATACTAAATACTCACTGAAGTATTTAGAATTCTTAAGTTAGCAATTGCGTTGCAGAGACATCACTAACTAAATACTTAATACTTCGCCAAACTTAAGGTCAATGGCGTAGAATTTCACATTATTGTGTATGAAGAAAAGAGATAGATTGCTTTCTATGGGCTTAGACTGACGTTTAAAATGTTTTTTTGCTATAACAACACAAACATACGTAACCAACGTCACACTGACAGCTCGATGTCACGAGTTTTCTGAAATTCCAACGAATTTTCGGCATCTCGTATGGATCGCTGAATACTCTGTTTGGTATTTGATTTAACAAATTTACCATATACACATTTGTCGAAGTCGCTAAAATCACCATCTATCGAAAACAACTCGTATTTTATACTCGTATAACTCGTATTAAATCACTCTAAAGTAAGGTTCCTCGCGATCAACCTTACTTTTTGACAGTTTACAAATGTTAGTTTACGTCGACGCGTATGTTGAATTGAAGTATTTAGAAATGTCCCTACAATGCAATTCTCATACAAAAACTTCGTAGCATCCTCCAGTTAGGAAGCCACGTGATCTCCTATCTTAAGTGAGCGACTGTGCAATGAAAACATGGTTTGTATTTAGAATTTAGTATTTAGGTAGGACTCTGCATTCGGACCTTAATGTACATATATGATAGAATTTTTGTTATCGAATAAAAATTAGTACCTACATTATACAATGCAAACCTAAGATTA
Organism: Molanna angustata; assembly: GCA_963576475.1. Lineage (NCBI taxonomy): Eukaryota > Metazoa > Arthropoda > Insecta > Trichoptera > Molannidae > Molanna > Molanna angustata. The sequence goes on from OY754975.1 coordinate 11,450,511, forward strand.
TAACATTTATTACTAAAGTAATAAATGCAGTTGGAAGACTGAGCAATTAAATAAAGGTCTGTCCTCTTATATAATTCTAATCTAATCACTAATTCTAATTCAAACGAATTTATCAAAAAGTTATGTCATTTCTGTAATGTCAATCTCTTAGGCATTCTGATGTATACACTGCTAGTAATAACTTCGACAAAAATCTCTTTATAGTACTATAATGTGAATCTCTCAGACAGTATCTCACATTCTAATGTATTCACTGCTAGTTATAACTGCTACAAAAACTTTCTATATAGTACTCTGATGTCAATCTCTCAGGCAGTATCTCAAATTCTGATGTAGTCACAGCTACAAAAAACTCTATGTGTATAGTACTATAATGTCAATCTCTCAGGCATTATTCCACATTCTGATGTAGGTACCTATTCACTGTTAGTAATAACTGCTACAAATACTCACTTTATAGATGCATAGTGGCGTTAACTTGTGTATTGATAATATTTTTAAACTGTGTGTCAATTTTATTTTTTTGTTTTTATCTTATACCATAGAAGTAAGAAATGAAATCTTTAGTAAGCCGGTAAGTAGGTATGCTATAATTATAATACCAGGGGGGAATGTCTAGGCAAACTGTCAAATCAAAACGCTCACGATAATACATATCATGGATATAATTATCATATAGAGTTGTATAATATCTTAAGGTATTATAGAACTCCATATGATAATTATGGGTAATCATGAGGGTTTTGGTTTTACTGTTTGACCAGACTTGCCCCCCCCTGGTATTAATTTGAATGTACCCACGCAACAGGTAGATAAGTTCTAAGCCAGCTGTCCACTGAAAGTACAATATGCGTGCGTGCTTGGCTTATTTTAAAATTATAGAACTTTGAAAAAATGTCAGTGAATTATAGCGTGGCAAATTAAGGATGAAAGAAGAATTAATGCTGTAGAAAAAAAATGAGAGCGTGTAATATAACGATATGTATAATGATAGAATAGAAAATGAGAACATAAGAAGAGAATACAAGATAAAGAAGCAAAATGAGAGTGAATGCCTTGAGGTGGTTTGGACATATTGAAAGAATGAACAATGAACGTTTGACCCAAAAAGTATATATGAGTGTAAGAGATGGAGTGATTAGCAAGGGGTCAGCCCAGAAAGGGATGGCATGACCATGTGAATAATATTAATTTTGAAAAAAGGAAAAATAAGAAACTTGAACAATCGACGAGAATGTATCATGGATGTAAATGTAGCCATTCGCTTCTTTCTACTTACCCCGTAAGGGACATGGCGTGACGGTGTGTACCTATATATGTATAGAATGACAAATTTGAAATTTGTACGGTATGTGTTACAGTATATGGGAAACACAAAAGATTAAGGGGGGGACTGCTGCCAACGTACCTACTTTTCAATTTGATATACCATTATTATATCTTATGAAAAAAATATTTTAGATAGTTTGGGTATTAATAAAGAAAAATATATCTTTACTTTTTGATAATATAATAATGGCATACCCCGATTTTCAACGTTTATCTTATATTTTTAATAAAATATAAGGCGTAGTTTAACATATTTTTTTTTAATTGAAGAATACAAAAATATCTAGAAAAATATAATGTGACGTTGCATTAATGCTTCAGGTTTAGTAAATAAGCATAAAAAAACATTTCTTTTCCATTCAGCGCCATTGCGAAATAAAAGTTTTTTTTTGTTTATTAAACTTAACCTGATGCATTAATGCAACGATATATCGTATTTTTCCAGATATTTTGATCTTCTTTAATTTATAAAAAATATAATGCTCTATACCTTATAGTTTTTTTTATAAATCGAAGATAAATGTCAAAAATCGGGGTATGATTATTATTTTCCTACAAGAATATATACAGAACATAATTAAAAATTTAAGGTATATTTTTCTTTATTAATATCAAAACTAACTAGGTTATTTTTTTCAAAATGATTTGTTTTGTATTAATGATTCAAATTCAAATTGAAAAAATATGTACGTTGGCAGCAGACACCCTTTTAAGAGTATGAATTAAAATAATTAGTACCTATCGGTAAAAAATGTCTTGAAATAGATATAATATATGTAGTCAGTTACGGAAAGTAGTATATTAATTCAGCTCAATTAATTAAGTATCATAAAAATTTTTATGTATCTACAATTAGAGCAATAAAAAGGAAATAACTTGATCATCTTAACGACATCTTCCAATAATGAACCTAATATAATTAATTTTACGACATTGCACTTAAATTAATAAACTACTAGGCTATAATAACATTGTGGAAGATTTCTAAGAATGTATTTTTTTATTTTATTTCGTTCAGAAGAAAAGTAAAATGTATCGATATCAAATAACGAATGAGGTTATTGATTTTAAAAATCCCTTTAAGAGTCTAAAGCAGGCTAAATAGTATTTTTTGATTTTTTCCCCTGAGCCTTCAAAATATACGCCATTGAAATAAACCACAGAAAATTTTTACCTATTGATGAAATTGCACGAGTTTTTACTACTCACTAACACAAAGGGATATAGTGGGGAGTTATGATTTCGCTATTTTTTTATTACTAGTATCATGCTGAGATTGTTTTCTGAAAGTTTCATCACAATGTATTTGTGTGTGTGCAATATACGGTGTGTTCATTTTATTTTATCGATTATCGACTAAAATACTCATTCGATTCTATTCAAATTATGCAAATATGTATATCTAATACTCATTTAGACCCCATTACATTTTGAGAATATCTGAATAGTGCTTCTTATTTTTTTAACTGTTTATTTTACTTTTTTATATTTCAATACAAAATAATTATACAAACTCGTTCATAAAAATTGCTGAAAATTTTCCATATAAAATTTGAATACTTTGTTGTGACGTGTTAGCGAGGAGTTTAGCGTTGGCCACAACCCACTCGTTTGAAATATTAATTTTCATAAATAGGTACTTTTTTTCTTAAATAGTTTTAACAAAACACTTTTATAATTTTATTTTGTAAGATATTTATAAACTACAAGGTCTATGGAGTAAATTTTAACTTCAATCGAATGAGAATATGAAAATCATCCAGCTGAGTTTTTTTACAATATTAATTACTATTCTTGCTATTTAAAAAAAAACCTCTAATTTTAACCTTTTTTTCACAAAATATATTGTATATCATAGTTTTGGTGTTACACAATATTTTTTCTTGTTTCATGCATTAGAAGGTAACTTAGCGAGCATATTTGGGTACCCATGGATTTTTTTTTTTGGATTCAGGGGATATTTGATAAAAAAATCGAATAAAGGCACTTAAAATACCTATATTTTGGTTTTGATATAAATTTAACTCGAGACGCCTGCATACAAGTCAAACAACCTACCACTTTCTTTTCTTTTTTTCTTTTAAAAACTAATGAATGTGTCCTTGAAAGAAGTACATCTTATACATCCTCGTCCATTCCCAAAATAAGGTATAAATATATACTAGTACTATAATATATGTGAACGGAATCGGGCATGGCAGGATTCGAACTCGCGACCACTGGATCACTAATCCAACGCGTTAACCGCTCTGCCACCACCCATCTATCACAAGGCGACTATTTATTTTGTTTTTTTTTTATAAACGAAATGAATAAAGCATATCATTGTAGGATTGTATGGCGTTCAGTTCTCTTAATTTATCCTCAAGGGACACAGTATGATGGTAAATTTGTACATTTATTTTGTATTCTTATTTCAAAGTTTGGTTTCATGTGTTGTTCATCCTTTAAATGCAGTGATTCCGTTGAAACTGGCATAAATTTATTTGGCTGGTGTAAATGTGGGTTGAGGGTAGAAAGGATGTTAATAATTATTTGTAATTGTGCTGTAAATAACAATATAATTGGTGTGATGCTTAAGCCAGGCCCATTTCTATGGCATGGAAAGCGGTGGTAGAGCTACATAACCTTCACGGACTTGAATCTGTTCAGAGCGGTTACCGCCATAAACTCTTCACATACTTTCTACCGTACCATAGCGAGAGGATAGCAGTAAAATGGGCAGGTGCATCAGCACACATATTACGTAATAAAACAGGCGCTTGACTTTTTTTACTGAATATTAGTTTAACTTTATAAGACTAAAAAAAACGGATTTTTTCCTTATAAATTCAAAAAGAAAGTACAATCAGCAAGACCATTGAACACCTTAAGTGATATTACTTTTTAAAAAAGAGTAAAGCTTATATACCTATCTAATAACTCTTAATAATTAACACTACTTCCCTTTGCTCTCTCACATCCCACAACCTTTATCTCCCTCCTTTCTTTGTTTCTGTGATTATTTAACATCGTATAATTTTATGTTCTTATCTTTCTGATAATTGTTCTTTGTTATAAATTTAATGTACGTACCTTCCACTACATTATTTATGGTATCGCGTTGCTTTGATTAGTTGGAAGAAACTGCTTTATGGATATCGTATGCTACGTTGTCCAAAAGTTATTTTAATATATAGTATATTTAAGGTATTTGTTGTGCTTAATCTAGTTTCCTTATATTGTTGTGAGTTTGAACATAATATATTAGTCTTCTTTATTTATCTTGTAATAGGCAATAAACCGGTCATTATGCACGTAATAATGTATATGAAGTAAATAAATAATTAATTGTTTACTTACATACAAAACGTGTCTGTACATACATATAAGGCATTTCTACTCCAATACTTTGCAGCAGCAATTGCCACGTCATTAAATTTGCCACAACTTACATAGTCTTTCTCGTTTCTTCTCTGTACCCTATGAAGTTACGTGTCACTAAGAGTTTCGCGTACTTTCGCGTTCGTTAAAAAGTTTTCATACATTATTTAAATGATCGAACCCAAATTTAATTTATTATTTGCATTTTAAGAACAAACTTGACTTGAAATAAAGAAACTGTATCGGTCATTCAATTTTGATTATATGCACTTAATAAACACATAAAAGATTTATTTCTCTACGAAATAAAGTGAAGGAGAAATTTAATAAAATACTGGCATAAATGTATTTTTAGTAATATTTTTATGGGAATTTATTCTTCATTTTAAAATTTTGTGACTCAAATTCACTAGAGAAATGTTGAAAATACCAGGGACTCAAGGTTCTCCTAAATTATTCCGTCTATGTCTCTATTGAGATGTTAAAAAATGGTGTAAGATATCATTGACAGGGAAAAATCCAATGTTTGCGTATGTGCAACTATAAAAATATTCGACTTATGGTATTCTTTTAAAAAGCACTATTTAAAATATTTTAGAAAATTGATTTCATATCTCTCAAACAATGTAGTTTTGAACATTTCGAAATGGCTCATGCGTCTGCCCTATTGTGGCGCGTATCGGACCAATTTTCGCGCGCGAAACGTACAAAGTCAAGTGATTGTCGGCGGCAAAGCGTGCGGGGAAAAGTGTCTGTGAAATATATAGACTTCCTGAAAGCACGTGAGCAACAGGTGGCGGCCCTACCGCTATACACTCTGGTCTGGTGGCGGAGGGGTACCTAACTGCCTCTAGGGGTGGCAGCCTCTTCTCTACTCTACAGTCTACACACCAACTTGGAGAGTAAAAGAAAAACATAAAGAGTAAGAGAGGAACAGAGGGGGAAATGAAAAGCTTTAACAAGCTCAATCGTCATATTTATCTTCACACAATAAAGATTACCTTGTGAAGGAAACACGTACTACTTCATACGCATAGCACATAATTATTGTCTTTTGTGCTTTTTATTTTATTTTTTTTTATTATATTTTTATTTTTTTTATTTTGAAGGTTATTTTATGATTTAAAAAACGTTACAATAATGTTTTCATATTAGAATCACGAATAGAGTCTAATTTCTGGAACCGCTTCATCTGAACAAAAGTTTTTTGCAACAATTTAATTTATCAAAATTAATAAGTTTTTTTTATATATATTTTTTTTAAAAGAATTAAGTTTTAATACAGAATTTCCAATCTCTTCTTATGATGTTACGTCATCTCAATCCATTCAAATATTTAAAGGTAAACTATAAAACAATATCCGTCATTCAAAGACATTCTATGTATGTAGCTCCTAGATCATACAATTTGTTACCAATGTTTCTTAAGTCTCTAAATAATCACTCAGCATTTGTTAATCGTCTCAAGTCATGGCTTATTGATAATGAGAACATACAGGATTTACTTTTATAATACTCTAAATATTATTTTTTTTTCTATTTTGTTTTATTTTTCTGTTATTTATATTTTGTTTTATTTTTCTCTTTGTAATAGTTAAATTTTTTAGACCAGTATTATATGTTTATATTCTATTCACATTGTATGTATTATGCTTTATCATTTTTAAATATATTTATCTCTTCATATGCATTAACAAAAAAACTGTTTACATGTAGATAACACAAAATCAACATTTTTAGTTCTAATTTTACTAAGGTATACCCACAAACAGGCTAAGCCTTGTGGAATTTTTGGTATGTGTAATAGATGTATATAAGTGTATGTATGTTGAGGTAAATATGTATTATATACTCTGTACCAAAATTTGTTAAATAAATAAATAAATAAATAGTTCCCAAAAATTCCTTCTATATCATTTCGTTCCCTCATTTTCCTCATTGCTATGTGAGGTGTTATTATTATTATTCTACTTTTCTGTCTTTTCTTTTTTTCTTCTCATTTTGTATTTTTTTCTTATTCCTCACTAAACACCAATAAATATTAATACAATTGTACCAATTTTACCTAAAAGTCTTCTCGTTGCTCGGGTTGGTTGGAAGAAATTGCCTTACGGCAAAAAAATCCTCCTTTTTGCACTTGTACATAAAGTTTATAAATAAATTAATAAATAAATGAATATGTTATTTAAACAAGTACGCATACATCTTTATACATTCCCGAAATTAAGCATAAATGCATGTACTATAGGTGAACGAAATCGGTCGTTGCAGTATTCGAACTCGCGACTGCTAGATTACGAACCATGCGCGCTAACTGCTCTGCCACCACCCATCTAAAGTTAATTATTTTATTCGTCAAGTATCTTCTTTAGATTGCGTTTCATCCAATCATTAGGATGATATCTGACATTTTGTAATTGTTTTTAATTCATTTTGAAAAGTGGGTACCGAAATATATTTAATATTATTAATTTAAAGTAATGTATTTAACATGCGCAGGGTGCAAGGAAGTGTTTATTATTATTATTTTATTCGACTGGTATTGAAACGTTTAAATGTTCAAGGGACGGATGTCAACGAGAAAGAAATAGTCAAAATTTTTGAAACAGTTCAAATAAAATAACTCATTCGTGGTTTAAACAAAGTTGATTGTAATAAATAAAGTTGACTTAAGGGTCGTATATCAAGATTTATTTGAGAAAAATGTAAGAAAAAGGTAAGGTCCCGTGCTACGAGAATGCTGCTAACTGGACCTCAACTTTTTCTTAAATTATTCTTAAATAACTCCTGTAATACGACCCTAAATGTGTTGCTTCTCTGGTAACTAACATGTGCTATATCAATAACAAGTTGCCACGTTCTGGAGACTTACGATATTAATCGTCTCACAGATCCAGACTGAAAATACAATTAAAAACTGTGTCTCCACTGGAAATCGAATCCTGGACTTTGGAACTACTGAGCCCCGAAGGCCGACAGGATATTGTAGTATTGATTGTAGGTACTAGTCCGCAATATGTCGAGTACCCACAATTCTAATAATTCTTCATAATAATAAGTTCACAAGTCATAATAATTCTTCTGATTCTCTTTTTAAGTCATAATTATTCTTCTGATTCTCTTTTTAAGTCATAATAATTCTTCTGATTCTCTTTTTATGTCATAATAATATTCTTCTGTTTCTCTTTTTAAGTCATAATAATTCTTCTGATTCTCTTTTTAAGTCATAATTATTCTTCTGATGCTCTTTCTAAGTCATAATAATTCTTCTGATTCTTTTTTTATGTCATAATAATATTCTTCTGTTTCTCTTTTTAAGTCATAATAATTCTTCTGATTCTCTTTTTAAGTCATAATAATTCTTCTGATTCTCTCTTTAAGTTATAATAATTCTTCTGATTCTAAAAATCTAATTCTCTTAACCACTTCCTTGATCTATTATATTTGCATTGTTTGTGTAATTTATGCCCCAAATAACTCAACAAAAATGAATTCACTTGAAAATAGCATAAATGAAACGCCACATTTGGAATGAAGTCGTACTTTGGTTTAAACATAAAAAAACAACGAATTCTGCACAAAATGTTCCCCAACGTCACGCCTTTGGTAGTAAATTCTTAGAAACAGAAAGTAAAAAAGAAAACAGTTTCCGAACAATTGATTCTCTCAAACGAATTTGTAAGTTCGCGCTGTATCAATTTCTTGGAAACTTTCATTACGTTGATTGTAGTGTCATGACAAGGTTTATTTTGCCTCTTTTCTTGCCAAAAACTCATATTATTATACAGTATAAGATTTATCTAAATAAACCGGCGATCAATAGCTTAACGTAGAAACATCAAGCTAAAAGAGATATGATTTAAATAAAAGACAAATAGTGTTAAATAACAATTTTAAATCATCTCAATAGAGACGAAGTTGGAATATTATAGAAGAACCAGGAACTCAAGGCACCTATAGGGCTTACAACCTGTCGTCGACTGTTCACCTATATTATATGCCTTCGTATTAAGTTCCTTATCAATCCAAGTTCTGTATATTTTGACCATGAAAATATATTCTGAAACAATGTTCTTATTTTATTTTTTATTTATTCTGGATATCCAACAGTACAGTATAATATAATAACATAGTATGATATTAAAAACAATGGAAAAAACAGTAAATGATCGACTACAGTACATAATAATAGGAAATCATATCAAGTAATTTTTAAAGTTTTACATATAATTTTTAACAAATGAGAAAAACAAAATTATAGGATCATACCTGAAACATACAAGGAACAGTACAAAGAGGATTTTATTTTAGAATCATAACATGGGATGTTCTAGTAAAGTTAAAGATATAATATGAAATAAGTATATATTTTTATAAATTTTGTTTATTCATTATTATACCTAATATTTCACAAGAGACATAAAGGTTGTATTTACATTTTAACATGTAATTAAACTATTTAAATTAAACGATTTCATACAGATTAGAAAGGATTTTAGAGTCCTCATGATATGAACAGTGTATGAATGTATCTTGTATTTTTTATGCGTTAATTACACAAATCAGACCATTGAAAAAGTATCTATATGTGCATATTCTTTTGGTGATTTAGGGACAAAATTAGAATAGAATCTCAAATCAAATCATTATCATATTTTGATTAAATATAATGAGTGATATAGTATATAGATATTGGTACTAAATGTAAGGCTTTCCCTTCTATTTGCCGACAAATTATAGAAAAACTACATCATCATCGGGTTGTTTGTAGTTTGTATATTTTAATAAAAATAATATTGTGGCAAGGATAAAGTTCAAATATTAGCAATTTTTAATGTCGGGAGTGTGAGCATTGAAATATGGACATAAAAATAATATTTTCTATTCACCAGAAAATGGAATTATTTTTAAGCGATGAAACAACGCACTCGGGTCTCGTAACTCCAACGAAGGGCAGAACATTTTAACAGGTAACATATCTACCTATGTATTATATTAATTGTAAAAAAATAAAAAATAATGCTCTGTATCTATGTATGTAGTACTGACCTGAGAAGCAGGGACGGGCTAACACGTTTTAATTTATAATATTATATCAATTTAAATAAATTTAGGTATTTTTTATGTACAAAGAAAAACAACAAAGCGGTTTTTCGTAATAAGGCAATCTCTACGGGCAAGTCTTGACTATCGAAGTGGTACTATTAAAAACGTATCAAGGTCTCAGTAGATTTGTGATTTTTAAATTGCAATATTATGAAATGCATGAAATCTTATTTATGTAATAGTTCAAATAAATAAATAATGTTAGTTTAAATAACAAATTTGATGTTGCAATTCCATGAATGTACTTTTGAAATACTTCAATCTTGTTCACATAATTATCTCAATTAGTTTAAAATACCTACCTGTTTTAGGGATTGTATGTATTTGATGATTATCTACCTATTCTAAAAATATTATAGAACTCCGTATAATAATTATATCCATGATATAGGTAATCGTGAGGATTTTGATTTCGCCGGTTGGACCAGACTTGCCCCCCAGGACACGTTTTTTATTAAGACATAATCCACATTATTTTACTAATAAAATAATGAGATTAAGGGTAAAATATACACTAATCTTCTTTTATAACTTGTAAAATATGAAAATAACAGCTGAATAAAGATACTTAACTATGTAAAATAACATTCTCAGAACAGGCTTTTGCCTAGTGGGGTGTTATTAGTTAGTTTGTATATGTTGTATTTGTTTTTGTGTTATAATAATAAATAAGTAAATAATAAATTTAAAAAAAAATAATAATAATTATACAAGAAAATATATAAATATATAAAATATACCTATATAAATATAAAAATATCTGTATTTTGTCATGCAATTATAATGTAAATTCCTAAATTAGTGGTATTTCATTTTATTTGTTTATTGTTTCACGAGCAACAAACATGTACTATGTCAAATAAAAAAATAGATTTGCACACATAGATAAGTTGCAACATTCTGGAGTCTTTGCTATCGTCTCACAGATTAAGACTGAAAAAATAAGTAAAAACTGTGTTTCCATGGGGAATCGATCCCGTAACCTTTCGCTCAAGAGTCTGATATCTAAACTGAGCCACGAAGGCCAAATATACATTATAAATATAGAATATTTTTTTCACAGTTGTTTTAACAACTAAAATTTCCATGTTCTACGTCAAAATTAACCCAAGAATGAGACTAAAACACTTGTAAATTCATTCGTCGTGTCTCGGCTTGATTACTGCAACGGCATTTATGCTGGATTGCCGAAGTATCAGCTCGATAGACTAGAGATGGTATTTAACGCAGCGGTAAGACTTATTTTCGGTGCAGAAAAACGATGTCACATAACTCCTCTACTAAATGAATAACACTGGTTGAAGTGTCCTATTAAGTGGAATTCACTGCCTCTGGGTGTCCGCAGTGCTCAAAACAAGAGCACTTTCACTAAAGGACTAAAAACATATTTGTTACAGAGAGCAACACAAGATTTAACTATTAGCGCCCTTGGTATGATCTCGAATCATTAAACGGCGCTATGCAAAAACAAGCAATCAGAGAATTAAAACATGGATCGAAGTTGGAATAACATCACGACCGACGAAAATATTCCGCGCTTCGTCACGTTCCGCCAAGATTTAGTCTGCGGAATCCGACCCTGCCTCGGTCGGGATGAAATCTAAGTTCGGGGGGAGGGTGTGAAGAGGAGACGAGAGGCTGAGGAGATAGTGGCCAGGGAAGAACAGGGCGCCTGCTATAGGTACGGACCAAGATGGGATGAGATGCCACGGGTTTGTTTAGCGAAATAAATTAGGCGTATTCGCTCGAGTGGATTGGATCGATGTCGGACTGTGGTATTGTTTGAAGGGATCTCAACGTTTGCTCAAGGTGGGTTTTGATCAAAATTAATTATCACTTTGAAATATTCATTATCTCAAATAATTATTATTGTATATATATATAATATAACGTTGTTCCAGAGGAAAGAGAAGAGTTCATTTGCTAATGGTTAGTTGAATTGAATTATAATTACAGTTTGGAGGTATCCGAAATGAGAATTATTGATCGGGTATCCATTTGAAATTCCCTTTGAATTATTCATTTTCTTGACGAATCATCGTTTTGCCGAAAAAAAATCAATCATCTTTTAAACGGGAGTTCGTTAGTATATTGTTGCATTTTTTCATTCAAAACTACCGAGAATACAAGTTTGATTAAATAACCAAAATTTCGTTACAAAAATCTTTATTTATAATTTCTTAAACGTATTTCTTGTTTTTAAATCAGTATTCCAACTGTCGATTTGTTCAGGAGAACTTTGTTCTCTTAACATATCGACAATGTTTCAAGCCAGGATACGCGAGATTGTATACAGGGTCTATATTTTTCACAGCTTTACCAACTTTGTCAAGTCAAAAAACACCAACTTAGAGGCTTTGCAGCATATATGTTTCATATACGGATTTACTCAGAATTCGGAGTAGAACATTTGCTGTGTCTGTCTGTGTGTGTGTCCCTTATAACTTTTGATCCGCTCAATTAACAGAGCCCAAAATATCACAATATATAAACAGTAATAGACCTACAAATCTTTTGTACTCAGAATTTTGAATTTTTGTTTCAGTCAGGGGTTATCAACTTTTGAATTTTTACTTTATTTTTACATGTTTCCAGATAATTTAATTTTCTATAAAAAATATTAACATTGTAGTAGGTACTACATCTTATTTTTTTTTAACATTTTTTTTTAAATTGAATTTAGTGACGACATCGCTTCATACAATTTTGTAAAGCTGTCGTCTATAGACAAACAATATCTGAGAAGATACTAATCTCCAAACATACATACACACCATCATGCTCTTTTCATATTCTGGGTAGGAAAATAGTACTGACCTCCATACTATTCTATCTTGACAAACATACCTAGGTACATGTGTTGTATAGAAAATAAAATATCTTAAAATATTCATTAATTTGGATTTATGGGTTTATAGTTTGGTATATAATATTCAACTATACATACATTCTATCGACAGTTGGATCTCATGTGTTACATGCAACTTGTTTTATAAATAACTATTGCATCTAATAAAACAATTACGGTGATGGCATTCTCGTTTGCTCATTCGAATTTAATTATTTCACAGTAACAGTATTTTTTTAATTTTTAGTCAAAACATAATCATATAAATATGTGGATCCGTATTACACATAAAAATCTTTTTCTGCTTCTTGGGGGGGGGAGGGGGGGGCAAGTCTGGACAACCGACGGAATCAAAACCATTATAAATCTAAAAATCATGTGTACCCATATCATGGACACCTATAATTATTTAATGGAGTTCTATGATATCCTAAGATGTTACGGAGCTCCATAAGATAATCATCATGATATGGATAAACATGGATGGTTTTGATTTCGCCTGTTGACCAGACTCGCCATCCTGGTCATGTTTTTCACTACTAAAGTTCATGTCCAACTTGATGAGCCATTTTTTCCTCCTGAAAATTCTCTTGATGTGTCTTCTTAGGGACTCAAATACCGAAAGACCAGTTTGTTATTTGAATAGAAGCGAAAATTTCGGACCTCTTTTTGAAGTAAAATACGTATAAGGAGAAGTTTGAAATTCGGCATAATTATAGTTTATAAAGATTTTAACAAGCTAAAATTTATACATAGTGTGTTACAAATAATACATATGTATATTAAGAGGGCGACTGCTGCCAACGTACCTATTTTTTTCAATTTGATATACCATCATTATTACTAAACGAATCATTTTGAAATAAATAACCTAGTTAGTTTATACCTTAACTTTTTGATTATGTTCTGTATATATTCTTGTAGGAAAATAATAAGCATACCCCGATTATAGACATTATCTTAAATTTCTAAAATAATATAAGGTATAGAGCAACATTTTTTTTATAAATTAAAGAAGAACAAAATACCTGGAAAAATATGATATGACGTTGCATTAACGCATCAGGTTAAGTAAATAAACCAAAAAAACTTTTATTACGCAATGGCGCTGAATGTAAAATAAATGTTTTTTAGGTTTATTTACTAAACCTGAAGCATTAATACAACGTCACATCATATTTTTCTAGATATTTTTGATTCTTTAATTTAAAAAAAAAATATTACTCTACGCCTTATAGTTTATTAAAAATATATGATAAACGTTGAAAATCGGGGTATGCCATTATTTTTCTACAAGAATTTATACAGAACATTATCAACAAGTTAAGGTTTATTTTTGTTTATTAATACCCAAACTATCTAAATTATTTTTTTCAAAACGATTTGATATGAAATAATGATGGTATATCAAATTGAAAAATTGGTACGTTGGCAGCAGTCCCCCCCTTAAATTTAATAATAAATATATTTCACGTTAAACTATAGATGGTTTCATTTCATACTGCCAATGTCAAACACATTATCATATCAAAAACAATATAAATGATAATTAAACAATACAATATGTGAAAAGGTAACTTTGTACCCCTTGATGAATACATAATAATTTATTTTATTTTATTTTATTTTATTTTATTTTATTTTATTTTATTTTATTTTATTTTATTTTATTTTATTTTATTTTATTTTATTTTATTTTATTTTATTTTATTTTATTTTATTTTATTTTATTTTATTTTATTTTATTTTATTTTATTTTATTTTATTTTATTTTATTTTATTTTATTTTATTTTATTTTATTTTATTTTATTTTATTTTATTTTATTTTATTTTATTTTATTTTATTTTATTTTATTTTATTTTATTTTATTTTATTTTATTTTATTTTATTTTATTTTATTTTATTTTATTTTATTTTATTTTATTTTATTTTATATTATTTTATTTTATTTTATTTTATTTTATTTTATTTTATTTTATTTTATTTTATTTTATTTTATTTTATTTTATTTTATTTTATTTTATTTTATTTTATTTTATTTTATTTTATTTTATTTTATTTTATTTTATTTTATTTTATTTTATTTTATTTTATTTTATTTTATTTTATTTTATTTTATTTTATTTTATTTTATTTTATTTTATTTTATTTTATTTTATTTTATTTTATTTTATTTTATTTTATAGAATAGGTACAACAGCAATACAATAAAGATTAATACAGATATACAGAGATAATTTTTATGTTGCCAATTATAGTATTCTAAATATATGAAGTACATACACATTTATTAACAATTATGAAGACAGGATGGGAAAGGAGAGAGGTAGGGAGGGGAGTGGGGGGAGTGGGGGAAGCATCGACCACTAGAAACTCATATTATGATTTACCTCACGTGTCTTAATGTATGAATAATAATAAATTAAAATTAAGTTAAAGGGGCACAATTAAAAAGTTAAAACAGAGCACAGATTAAATATCCGACAAATTCACAATTTTTTTTTTTGAATACATAAAAACTTGAAGCAAACATATCCAATTCCGGAACGCTCAAACAATTTCTATTGTACCCAGTACAAGCTCTATTAATATATTAAGAATTCAGCATATAGTTAGTTTTAGAAGGTTCTATATAAAAGAGAGACTGGTTTCTATTTCTTCTAAGTGGACAGTGAAAACGGAGTGGGCTTAGAAGAGGTGCGCTGTCGATCAGACCGTTAATAATTTTATATAGAAAACAAATATCATGGATTGATCTGCGTGTCTCCAGTAGTTTTGTGTTGTGGTGTTTTAGAGCTTGAAGATAGTTAGAGAAATGTACATAGTCTATTACGAAAATTTAATTGCTTTATATATTTTTTTTGAAGATTCTTATTATAAAGTCCAACTACTTTTCAAACTTAAGAATTTTATGAAAAACGGTCTTATTTTGACATCTGCACAATCGCTAAGGGTCTTACTATGGTAGTTATTTAAGAATAATGTGAGAAAAACTTGAGGTCCCGTAAGCAGTATTCTCGCAGTACGCGACCTTACCCTTTTCTTACATTTTTCTCAAATAACAATTGCAATACGACCCTAATTCATATTACCTAATGATCAATCCACCTACAAAATATAATTATTTTTTTTATGCTAGTTATTTTTTGAGTTTCATATTGTTTAATTGACCTTAGCGATGTAATGTCGGTCACTTGCTGAACTGCTAACATCACGTCTATTTTATTTATTTCGAACATCTGGATGTCGATATTTTTCTTTTAGGACCTAACTCATTTTCTACTGCCATCAGTTCAAGAAATAATGATTAAATTTCACTGGATGATTGAAATATCATGATTGAATAGAGTAAAATATGTGAGCTTGCAGGTACCTACACATTCTCTCTTACACTTATATAGACACACTCACACACATATACACATCCTTACACTCATACGTACCTACATACACTAATGCACTGTCATTCAGATATATGTAAATGTTTTTCATATGTAGCTTTAAGTATGTAAGCACAGCAGTCAAAATTTATTGTTAATAATGTGGAAATTTGTTATTGGTTTTAGTCTTATACTAATGCATCTATATTAAAAATGTTATTACCTATACTGTAAATTTTCCGGAAATAAAACTTAAAAAAAGATTAAATCCCAAGGAAGATCGCCTCTCCCAATTGAAAACATCATTTCTATCGGTACGGATTGTTACATTGTAATAAACTTGATACACATTGAGAAAAAATCCGATTATGAAAATCTTTTTTCAAGATTTATTAAGCCCAAATCTGGTTTTCAAGCGATTTCTTTTTCTGAATGACAATTTCTACTTTTACTCTATTACCATACTTTACAACCTTTGATGCGTCTTGTTTAGCTGCCTCCAAGATCAGTCGCCACCCTCTTCTATCGCAATGACAATGGCTGCCATTGTATTTATGTGATTTTACTGTGTATAATAATTTTCATTGGTATCATGTGTGACTCATGTGTGTAGTTTGGAGCCACTAACCCACTCTTTTTCGTATTTTGGTAAGATGAGACTGTGGTGCATCGGTATAGTCGGCCTTCGTGGCTCAGTTGGTTAGATATCTGACAGCTGAGCCAAAGGTCCCGGGTTCGATTCAGTTCGATTCGGTGGAGACACAGTTTTTAATTGTGTTTTCAGTCTGGATCTGTGAGACGATTAATATCGTAAGTCTCCAGAATGTGGCAACTTGTTATTGGGTGCGTGTTAAATTAATATTTGACATAGTACCTGTTAGTAGCCCGAGAAGCTATATTAAATAAATAAATACATGCATTTATAGTGCTAACTTTTATAAAGTATTTTTTTTTATATACTCCCACACCTGTCGCTGGATACCCCACACTGTGGGGTATGATGTGATGGCATTTATTTATTTAATAAAAAACCAACAGTATTTTTTATTTTTACAAAAAATATATAAAAATATTAGGTAATATTTCATTTCATTTCATACCGTCACGGCATATCCATGTGGGGTAGCCAGCGAAAGGTGTGCGGGTGTGCATTGCCTTATAAAGGGGGCACAACATATCTGTGTATACCCACACACCAGTCTCGTCTCACCTAAAAAGGCACTATATTCAGAATGGGTGGTGAACTTCATTGCTGAACTATGTGAGATGTTATTGTTGCCTGTTGTATTTTCGATTACCCGGCTCTTGCGGGACACTCGAAAACAATAATAGAAAAGAGTGGAAGCACTATTCTAAGCCGGTGCCTCACAGCTAACATTAGCTTATATTAACAAGGAAACTACATAATATCAGGTTTTAACAACATACGAAGTAATACATTATAAGCATAACACGTTGAAGGAAAGGTGACGGGAGAGGGACTAGTGGTTTGTGGAAAGGATGATATGGGGAGATAGTTTTTATGATATCAAAAATGTTCACTTGAATAAATATAAATATCCTTTCATTTATGTTTGATAAAGTAAAATTTTAAATTAAATATATCTACATATATAAGGAAAGTATTATAGTTGGAGCAAGTTCTTCGAACCAATTCGTTTTTACCAATATTAAGTACGAAAATATGTAATTGGAAATGAATCATTTTGCCTACTATTAAAGTATTGAACTCTGAAACAGATAAGCTAAAGAAGGTCAGGGCAGTCTATTATGTTATGTATTATCTAATATCCATCAAACCATCCATCCGTTTGTGATGAAACTTTGGGAATTTGTTCAGCTCATACCGGAGAATGATTTTGCCTTATAATTTATTTATTTATTTATTAGATATCTCACAATTTTTTCTTTTTGAAAAAAATATATGTTTGGTATTGAGGTAAAATTTGTAGATTTGTTCAGCGCGTACACGAGAAATTTTAAAAATTAAAATTTATTTTTTTATTTAATATCTCACACAATAATTTACGAAAACTGATCTATTTGGGATTGGAATTAAATTTTAGAGATTCTTTCAGCGCATAACATAAAACGTATTTGAAGTTTAATTTATTTATTTGACATCTCGCACACGAAAAATGTTCTATTTTGTATATTGCGAGGAAATAATAATATATTAAAAAAATAAATAAATCAATAAATGAATGAATAAATCAATAAATAAATAAAAAATCAATAAATAGATAAAAATAAATCCTATATATCTTACATTAAAATGGATGTTGGTATATTTATTTGAATAAATAAATAATGAAAGGGACTAAAAGGACGGATGGGAATGAGAAGTCGGAATGATAATAAGCGATTCTAGATAATAATATTAAAAAATTAAAAGAAAACACACTGAACAAACATTTTTATATATTTGGAGGTAAATAATTAAACAGGCAGGACAACGTCTGCCGGGTTTTACACACATACCTACTAATTTTGTACAGAAATTAAATCTATTATGGTATGTATGCAGGTATACAATATGCATCTACCTAATAAATAAGAGTGATTGAATTTAGTGTATATCGTTTAGGTCTGAGTCACTTCATTTTTTCGTCAAAACATTGAAAACCTCCAAATCCGATATTCTGTAGGCACTCGTAGTAACTGAGGACTAAAATTTCTAGTTTAGCCACTACTGCCGGCCGTCACAACTAAAATTCTATTCGCCTAACGCCCATCGAAGCTAACAGCGTTCGATTTGGTAGACCCACCCGCGCCCTCTCCTTGAATCCCACTTGAACCACCCCAAAGTGAGCTTACCTCCCCTGTTCCTACAGCTCCCCCCCATCCTCTGCCTCCTCCTCCTCTCCTATACTATCCTATCCGCCGCCCATTCCGGTCGCAACCTTAACAAGCTCTGCGTCAACTTAAACTTGATTATAATTAATTAATGCGAATGGCGCACTGTCTGTTTCCATCCAAATGTTGGGAGCCGGTGATGAGAACGGGTCGCACCGGACAAAACTGTACCAAGTACCAACACTCCTGTATGTAATTTCGGATCTAATTAATTTCACAGAATAAGTTAGAATTCAAAGATGAAATGAATACCTACCTATTCTCATATTCTTGTTATTGTATACATAATAAAATAGGTGAAGAACACAAATAATAATTACTAGTTGCATGTAACACATGAGATCTAACTGTCGATGGCTATAGTATGTATAGTTGAAGAATACCAACCAAACTACCAATAGATAATAATAATATTTTATTTATTTATTTAAGATTTGGTGCACGGTTAACATACAATATACATAAACATAATATCAATCACAATAAATCAACTGTGCACACAAAAATCCCACAAGGCATAGCCTGTCTGTGGGTATACCAATTTAAAAATAGTCAAAATTATTTCGTTAATACTATTAGTTATTTATCAAAATAAAATAGATCAAATTGCTTAGGCAGGAAACAAGTGCAAAAAATACAAAGTGTACAAATTATATATAAAAACATACATACACATATTTATATACAAAACATCAATAAGTATAATAATAATAATAATAATAAATTTGGATTATTTTTTATAGCGCCGTTTTTGTGATAACCTCACCTCAAGGGCGCTTTGAATATATTAGGGGTTTTTGTAAGACACGCGGAAGAAGTGAGTTTTAGGTGTTTCCTGAATAGTGCTAAGTTGTCGATTTGCCTCAGTTCAGGTGGTAGTTTATTCCACGAGGCTTGTCCGGCCTCAGCAAAAGCACGATTACTGAAGGATGAAGTGTTGACTCTATTTATTTCAGTCAACTTGCCAATCACGGATGTGGTGGCTGGCCGAAGTGTTTGTTGTCGCTCGTTTACGGTGAGAGGGATGCAGAAGTCTGAAAGATACGTGGGAGCCATGCCATGGATCGCTTTGAAAGTCAACAAACATAATTTGTATTTGATTCTCTCTGGCACTTTTAGCCAGTGAAGATTTCGTAGATGGTGGGATATGTGTGAGAATTTCGCGGCTCCGGTGATTAGCCTAGCAGCAGCGTTGAAGACGGATTGAAGTTTATATGAATCAGCAGACTGACAGCAGTCCTACCAAATATTTTATTAAACCCGCAGTCGATAGCAACAATACTTGTCAAGTACAAGGATATGCATGTCGCAGTCAATCTATATATTATTAAGATATTGTTTTTCTTTAAAAAGCACGTGTGCCAGTACAGGATGGTTTTGAGTTCAGTCATATTTCCTATGGTAAGTATGTATGTATGAAGATTAAGTATCAAATAAACCCCGTCCCCTTAGATTTTTTTTCTTATGCCATACAAATTGTATGAAACAATCATCATCATCATCAGCAATGGCGCTACAGCCCGGTGTGGGCCTTGGCCTCCTCAAGAAACTGCCTCCATCCCGCCCTGTCGACAGCAAGTCTCCTCCGATTTGTTTGTCCGATCTCTCTTATATCGCCCCTGATGTCGTCCAACCAATGTCTTTTTTGTTTGGGGTGTTTCGGCGTTTTTCGATATTTTATGTTTTGGAAATACCCATAGGCAGTTAATATCATAAAAAAAATCTTAGTAAAAAAAGTGTGAGATATTCTGGAAGTTTTTTGAAGAAACAAATTTGAGGTTTTGAATTTGTTACAAATTTTCAGCGTTCTAGCTTTTATGGTTTTTGATATATATGAAAAAATAAAGTAAAAATTCAAAAGGTGATAACCCCCGATTGAAACGAAAATTCAAAACTCCGAGTATGAAATTTGTAGGACTATAACTTTCTGTATTATCTGAAATTTTACGCTCTGTGCATTGAGCGGATCAAAAGTTATAAGGGGAGGGGGGCGACAAACAGACATACTAAATGTTCTACTCCAAATTCTGAGTAAATCCATATATATGCTGCGAAGCCTCTAAGTTGGTGTTTTTTGACTTCAAAGTTGAAAAAAACCTGAAAAATGTAGATCTGGCATACAAATCTCGCGTATCTTGGCTTGACCTTTGCCGATATGCTAAGAGAAAAAAAATCTTTTGAACAAATCGATTGTGGGATTATTATAAATTTTTGCTTTCTGTACCTACTTCTTATGTGTATTTTTTACATAATATATAGATTTGATTTACATAGTAAAATTACACGATTTTACGAACATTATATACTCGTACATAGGTATACCTACCTACCATATGAGATCATATTCGTTTATCGTTTGGCTTAATGTGATCCACTTTACAAGGTGTATGTGTGGGTAGGTGTTCCTAATAGATTTGTGGATAGGTCTGGAGAGATAAATTTAAATAATGTTACCACGAAAGCTTTAGAATAGATGATAACGAAATGTCGCGTCTTTAGGCGCCTAACACAAGTCACACTTCACATTTATTCCCTGTGTATTATACAATTACCAGGCTATTATAACAACTTATGATAATTACTCTGTGACTCGGGATTATACCATACATACGACTACAATGTACCGTAGCACAACCTTAGCTTAGCTTATAATATAATCTTTCACTGGATACACCAAATTATACACAATTAATTGGAAATTATAATGTCCTTATAACGATGGACTTATTAATATCATCCTACTTTATTTAATTGGCAAACAATTTTTTTATTGAAACTACATGATGAATTTTTTTTATTGAAACTACATGATGACATTATATATAGGAAGAACCCGTTACCACCACAACTATATCATAGTATTGAGGCGGATTTTTTTTCAAGTGTGAGGATACCCCAACAGATAACAACGATTGGCTACTCATGAACCCCACAATAACAGCCTTCAAATTATGGAAATTTTCTATTCTAACACGTCATTTATTTTTACTTTTTATATTTTTTTCGTCACTTATTCTAAGACTACTATCACCCACTACTCCCATTTGGTTTGGTTAGTTAACCCTCCCGATAAGCGTGGTGAACATTTGAACATTACTTTCTATGATTCACTAATCGAAGACCATCCTCTCTCTCTCTCTACCTACAACCAATCATACTAGTTGATGAGAGAAAACTTGGAATATGAAAAAAAAATCTATCTTTTTGTACCTACTATAAACAAAAACATATATTGCACACTGTGGGGCTTATTGCTATTAGGCGATTTCTTCCAACCAACAAGAAAATACTGGTTGTCATTCGAAAACTAGAGTGAAACTTATTTTAACAAATCATTAATACATACATACCATATCTAAAATCTGAAAGAGAATCTTTATAAATCATAAATTTTAAAACATACATTATCATATCTGAAAACATGAATACCATCACGCCATATCTCTCACGGGGTAGGCAAAGAGAACCCAACGCCACCTTTTTCTATATTAACACATATTTATCGCCTCGCCAGCATTCATACATACATCGTCTTACACATGTTCATCTGATGTTGACATTGCATTTTCATGTTTCAAAATATCGCTTACATGGTCGTGCCATGCTTTTCTTGTCTGAAAACATATTTCATACATTAGGTGTTTAAGTATTAGGTATCACATTTTCGGAACGAACAGAGTAGCACATTTTATAGATTATTATATTTATCATGATTGAGTTTATTTTAAACCTAGGCTGAGCTATTTTATACAAGATTAATCTTCTTCGGGTATGACGGATGAATCGATTCCAGAAAGTTCTCTAAGAAGTTAAACAACATATCTACTTATATGTTACTAAATCATGTCATTCTTTGGCTTAAATAAAATACAATTTGCACTTCGAATATTTTTTATATTATTTTCTATTGGATATAATCATTATTGCATACCTAATATGTTTTTACAGGCATGAAGATATTGACAAATTGTCAAAAAGTCTATTGATTAATTATTATTGATGATCAAAAGTCTTGCAGTCTCGGTCTTGATTTTGCGAGACAAGCAAGACCAAGAGTCTCGCAAGACCTTGTGCAAGAGTCTTGCAATTTTGCAAAATTTTATACACTAACTTTTTTCAAATAAAAAGTAAGCGATTTACTACCTAACATCGACTACTTTGAACGGATGTAAAAAAAAAAATAATTGGAAAAGTTACAAGACCAAGACTGGGTATGCAAGACCAAGACAACCCCGGTCTTGGTCTTTCATTTGCACATCACTTTAAATTATACTATTGACTGAGTAAGGTAATGGGTACTGGGTAGATCTCGTGTTCAATCTTAGTTTTTATGATTTTTATGAGATGATTGAATATTAAATTTCTAGATGCCGATGGTATAAGAAACTACCCTTGACCTCGTCTAGGTGAAGTCTAAAAAATTAAAAGACTAACGATTGTTCGGGCGAATTATAATTATATAATGAGATTTCGATCGGCGGTGGTGGAGGGTAGTGGAGTGGAGGGCAGAGGTTCTGTAGGTGAGGAGGCCGATGCTAGTGGGGCAGGGCAGGGGTAGCCAACCCAGAAATGTCAAAGGGAGCTTGATAGATAAGTAGAGCTCGCTAATTTCCATACTTCTTTCCATATTATATTTATGGTAATGACGCCCCCAAACCGCCCGCTACGAGTCTCGCTGTTGTTTCTAGTTTAGTACAATAAGACCTCACCGTCCCCCCCCCTCAATCCTTTCCCTGTGCTCCTCGTGCCACCCACCCCCCCTGCCCCCAGCCACGCCGCTCATTCACCCCTTTCACGGAGCTGTTGGGACAGTGAATAAAAGGCAGATTTCGGCACTTACCATTTACAAGGTGTTTAGACCGCTCCATAACAATACTTGGGACAAAACGCTATAACTAATTTTTGTAACACGTGAATTGAATGTATTGTATTGCGATGTAAACTTTTGGGTTGACTTATAAACTTTTTAACTATTTTAAATCAAAGTACCTACCCATGTTTTTTTTTTATTATTGTATAGCTTTTCAGTCAACTTAGACGCACTATGTCAAATATAAATTTCGCGCGCTCATCAACAAGTTTCTACATTCGTAATGTAGAAACTTGTTAAGAGTCATCTCACAAATGCAGGCTGAATAGCTGTCTCTCCACCGAAAATTGAACCTGAACATTTGGCACAGAAGTCAGATATCTCGTAATCAGCCATCAAAGTCAAAAATGAAAAAAATTGTGATGAATCGAGTTCATAAGATATTTAAAGAAAGAAATTTGAATAACAGGAGAGCATATATGAAAAGATGTACATACATAATTATAACTGCGTACATTTAATATTAAATAGATGATGTTCAGCAGGATGTGTACGGTTAACGTTCAGTTTTCTTTAGGGACATTCGGCGATGATATAATATATGCCTAAAATTATGCGTGGTAGGTATCAATACTTTCCTACACAATATTCTGATTATATTTCTAAAATAAGGCAAAGTTTGTGCTTTTCGTAGAAAAATCGGACGTGAAAAGTTTTGAATCTGTTTTATTTCATCGAGTGAAGCGTTTTTTTTAATTCCACACTAAAATCTAGTTGAAATATAATATTTTTCACAGTAAACAATTCGGTAGTTAATACAATATATCCAACTTAAGGATGTTAACAATCAACTTATTTACTGAATCCTGAGAAACATTTTTTTAGGTTACCAATTACTTATATAAGAAGAAATATGAATATTATTGCAATCTACTTACCATTTTTACAAAACAATTAAATTGTTTCAAAAATCAAAATACTCAGGTATAATTTAACAATATTTTATGACATTGATACGACCTTAGTCAATTTTGAAATTGGATATTTTGTTGAATCAAGGTAACACGCTTTATAAAATAGAACATACAAGAAAGCATTAAGCATTTTTTTATCAGTTTTATTTTCTGTTATTTCATTTCGTAAACAAATTCATAACTTAATGGTAGATTTGTTAACCTTTTAATCAATAACGACAGTAGGTAGCTAAATATTAATGGTTTCATTATTTCAAAGAGAGAATTCCAGAATGACTTGAAACAAAGTGAAGATACAATATTCTAACTTACTCCTTACCCATTCCCCTTTCGCCCACGAGCTTCTTCTGTCTCATTAGCATAATTAATTAGAATCTATGTAACTCGGCGCGTTTTGCAAAGCTGCCTGCGTATATCTGTTCAACTCAGTTGTGTAAATAGATAAGGTTTAAGTTGAGTTGTGTTTGTGTAAGTGAACAAGTGGCGCCCCAACGTGGGGCGTTGAGGGTGCGGTATCTAAACGAAGGGGTAAAATACTACGTTCTGTGGGGGATGAGAGATGATTCTAGATTAAGTGACGAATGACTGATTCGATGGTTTTTATATCGATTTCGTTTAAATTTAGAACGCGAGAGTTTATTTAATGAAGGTATTTTTATTTTAAGGAAAGTTTATTTCATATTACAATTCTCACTATTAATTGTAGAAAATCACAAGTTTTACTGTCACATAAGTAATTATTTTGTAAGATATCGGCTTAGAATAGTGCTTCTACTTTTTTTCTAGTATCATTGTATTCGGGTGTCTAGTTGGGTCTGGGTTATCGAAAATATAACAGGCAAAATAACTTAACACTTTTTAACAATAAGGTTTACCAGCCATTCTGAATAAAGTGCATTTATAGGTGAGACGAGACTGGTTTTTGGTTATACACGCACATATCGTGCTTTCCTTAATGCACACCCACAATGTAAGGCTATGCATACCCGCACACTTGCCGCTTATAACCCCACTTATTTAATAAACATTACAACGTAACGAAATGCTTAGGAGTCCTGTTCTTTATCATACACTTATTTCAAAGTCGGCCTTCGTGTCTCAGTTGGTTAGGTATCTGACTACAGATCCGAGGGTTTCGAGTTCGATTCCCGGCGGAGACACAGTTTTTAAATATGTTTTCAGACTGGATCTGTGAGACGATTAAAAAAAATCTTAACCCATTCATTCCATCTCTGTCTGTCAAATTGAGAGAATATTTTTCTAATTTCAACATTAAGATTCTGATTTTCCTTGGAGCGATTTATAAAAACTAATATTTTCCCAAGGAATTAGACATACCATCCTATGTTGCGAAAATAAATTTGTTTTTTCGAGTATGATTTAAGGGATTGGCGAATTTGTGTAATTTAATATGAAATTTTTTATTTATGTCTATCACTTAAACGAGAAACGGTTTTTTTCTAATTTATTATTACAATTTAGTTATTATTATATGCTATTGATAATTGGATAATTCAGATAAAGAGCATTTGTGCTGTGGATTTAGTAGATACAGGTTTGAATCCTGCCTCGACCTATAAGTTCATAGAATGTACGTCTACATTTTTTACGTGTTTCTTTTGATCATTGTTGAATTTAAATAAATAAATAAAGATTTTTTTTTATTTTTCTCAAACAATAGAAATTTGAGAAAAATCGTAAATAGAAGAATAAAAATTGCAAATAATTAAATAATTAATCAACAACAAAAGCAGGAAATATACAACATAAAATAAAAAATCAATAAAATTTTGATTTTTTTTTTCGAAGTTATTTGACTTGAAAAGAAAAAAATACATTTGTTGTATAAATGTTCTTTGACCAAACTTAAAGGTTAAAATATTATTTAAAAAATTGGGAGATTTAGAAGTAAGTTTTTACTAAGTTTTGGAGTGCCCATAGCACCCATTCCTGTCCATATTATAAACAGTGATTTAATTTAAATATACATCCTTATTGTATAAGTAATTACATTAAATTTTCGTTGTTGATCGGAGTACGTATTGAAATTCGCGGTGTACTACATATCTATAAATCAGAGCATCGTAGTTAATAAATGAATCACTGATAAACGAGGGTAGTTATTCGTTATTATATAAATGTCGATATATTTATTGTTAATTTATTTATTAAATAAGACCCGCCGTGCTAAAAAAAACATGAAGAGTTACAATCTTAGAGACTTTAGGCATAAAATAATATTTGTTTCTAACTTACTTGATTTAACCACATGATTTGTTAATGAATGGGATATTTGAGAACATTGTTTATTTCACATAAAATATTTTATTGCCAATACATTTTATCAGTATTTTTTTTAATTATATTTTTATATTTTATAGATTAACAGAACCAACAGTTTAAATTATTACAATGGTTATAAAAATACATGAATTTAGTTATAAACTTTTTATATGGTTCTTTTAAATATTTAAAGTTAAACTAAATAAGTAATATATTCAACAATTGCTAGAAAAAAGATAAAAATCGTGTACAAGCCGAGCATGCGATTATCAAGCAAAAAAAAAATATATAAGTATTTGCATTTTCTATGGAAAATGTCAACAAATATCCTTCTTCCCTTTCAATCCTCTTAATCTTCCCTTTTAATCCTCTCCTAGGTCCTTATGATTCAGATACACCATCATTTATGTGTTTTTATTAATTTTGTATTATTAGTGTCACATATTCTGGTCCTTATGTGGGTAATTGTCTTATTTAATGTATTTTTTTAATTGTGACTGTTTGTAACCATAGATAAATAAATTAATACAATTGACAGCTGTGTCGGCAATCCGATTGGTGCGTCTCTGTGGACGCACTGTCACAAACAAATCCGTCTGATGTGCTACGTCCGATCCGTCTGCTGCGCCTGTATGGACAATAGCCTTTAAGAGGACATATAACGCTAAATCTAGTGACTAAAAAAAAACATGATATATTAAAACCGCCTAATGCACTATGAAGTTACGTGTTAGTAAGGGTAACTATCGCGTGAATCAAAAAAGGTTTATAATACGTGATTTAAATTATCGGAAACCCAGAAATTGTTGATTTTTTGCATTTTAAGAACAATCCTTACTTGAAATGAATAATCTTTATCAGTCATTCACTTTGATTTTATGCATTCTTTAAGTACATAGAAGATTTATTTCTCTACGACACATAATTATGGAGTAATTTAAAAAAAATGACGTAAAAAAGGATATTTTTAATATTTTTTTAAAGTAATTAAGACTGAATTTTGAAATTAAGTGACGAACATTCACTAGAGAAATGTTAAAAATACTTAAGGTATTTTTTCTAGAAACACACTGTTTGACATATTTGAGGAATTTGATTTGAAATTAGGGTGTTTAGGTTTATATGGCCCCTTAATCGTAACAGCAGATAATTTGAGTGTACACAGACGATAGGTAGGTAAGTTTTATACGAATGTTCGAAATTTTCTTGGGATTCAAGTGTATAGAATAATAAAGGTCACTGATGCAATTTATTATGTCATTAGTTTTGATCACGTATTGAGAAATAATTTATTGTTTCCAAACCAAATTGATTTATGATTGTCAAAATATCAAGAAACTCTAACTTCACGAGAATATAGATTTTTAATACCTAAGCATGTGTGCAAAGTTAAAAAAAATATATTTTGTCAATTATATTTAATCTTACAAACAACCCACGGCGTGATTATTATTACAGTTAAGATTCGCACATAACTAAACATCTAGGCGAAACGTTATTAATTTAATTTAATGTTCCCATATCATTAACGATGTATGTTGAAGTATATCACTAATGATATCGCAGTGGTGAGTCAACCCTCCCCCCACCCACAGCCCCCTCCCGGAGTAGTTTGCGGGGGGGTGGGGTGGGGGGTAGTGTACCCCCAAAGAAAGGGTAGGCGGGGGGCAGTTGGCCGCGGGCACACCCTTGCGAGGTTCCTTATTTAAATGTAAATTAGGTTCATTTCGCAAAATTAATGTTCTAGGAGTCCCCTTCGCCCCGCACCTCCCCGTTACCCCTAGCCCCATCCTTGAAGCCCCCCCCCTCTCCCTCCCTCACAACCCTTTTCATCCCCAAAACCCAACAATCGTAGGACGGCCAGTGGAAATGATTCAACAACAAAATCATTTTAGGATATTATTATTATTTGTTTTACACTATACAAATATCGTAATGAAGACATTGAGTAATTTACGATCGCAGCATGAAAACTATATTAGGGCAGTGGAACGAAAATAGTTACATGTTACGATCTTATACGATTAAAAAAATAAAAAAATTATGTAAAATGTCGTTTTATAAATAATATGAGAGTGAGGTCATAGATTTTCATATAATACTAGATGTCGCAGTTAGCAAATTTTGTATGAATCGAAGTGAGGCTTTTTTCCGCGGGATTTTTGACAACTTGGTAGGCAGACCAAATAGTTTTTCTATAGAGAATAACGACTAATATGAATTATTTTCGGATTTATTTGTCGAAAAAAAAGCAGAGGATAAAATATGTTTAAAATCAATTCTTGCCTCTCTGGGTTGATGATTCTAGATTTTTGAAAGAAATTGCAATAAACACTTTCTTACACCCTGTGCAAATATTCTAATTTTTAAAATAGAAACACATTAAAAAAAATGCTTTTGGCAAAACCGTTTACCTAATAAAAATGGTCTATGTTCTGGCTTAATATTACATATTTTATATATACTAGTTGCATGTAACACATGAGATCCAACTGTCGATAGCTGTATATGTATGTATAGTTGAAGAATAAGTACCAAACTATAAACCCATAAATACAAATTATTTAATATTTTAAGATATTTGGTTTTCTATACAACACATGTACCTAGGTATGTATGTCAAGATAGGATAGTATGGAGGTCAGTTCTTTGATCCTACCCAGAATATGAAAACAGCATGATAGTATGTATGTATGTTTGGAGATTAGTATCAAACTATTAAGTCTTCTTAGATATTGTGTGTAAGCTACTACCATACAAATTGTATGAAGCAATGTCGTCACTAAATTCAATTTTTATAAAAATTGTTAAAAAAAGTTTGAGATGTGCTAATACAATGGAAATATTTTTTATAGAAAATTAAATTATCTAGTTGAGGTGTTTCGGCTTTTTTCGATATTTTTGAAAAAATTGGAAATATAGGCAGTTAAACTCATAAATTTATCATAAATAAAATATTTTTCTTAAAAAAAAATGTTCGAGAAACCCTGGAATTTTTTTGAAAAAATTTATTTGAGATTTTATATTTGTCTATATTTGTACCAATTTTCAGCGTTCTAGCTTTTATGGTTTCTGAGATATATGGAAAAATAAATCAAAATTTCAAAATTTGATAACCCCTGACTGAAACAAAAATTCACAATTTGGAGTATAAAAGTTTTATAGACCTATAACTGTTTATATATTCTAAAAATTTGGGCTCTGTAAATTGAGCGGATCAAAAGTTATAAGGGGACACACACACACACACAGACAGACACACACACATACACACAAAACTCACATAAAATGTTCTACTCCGAATTCTGAGTAAATCCATGTATGGGAACATATATGCTGCGAGGCCTCTAGTTGGTGTTATTAGCTTGCAAAAAGTCCACTACACCATACGAAATTTTCCTTCGTACACGCATCTTGGCTTAATAATGTCGATTCATTAAGAGAATTGAATTCTCATGAACGAATCGACAGTTGGATTACTAAAATTAAACAATGATTCAAGACAAAGGCAATCCATAATGGATTGCCAAGAATAAAAAATTATATGGTCTACATCAAGCACGTTTATTCACTGATCTCTATTATCCCTAAGACTTTTCATATATTGGTAGCTGTTACAGTGCACATCACTTATCCCCTGATCGTGTGTTATTATTGATATGAGAATGTATAATTAGTAACTTTGTTGTTTAAAAGCATAAAAAAATCTAAGTACACAGAATAAATTCTTCTTCGTCATCGTGTATTTGGTCATTTGAACTGTTTGTATGAGTATACTATCTATCTAGATCTAACTGTTCTTCCCTCTCTTCGCAAGTCTTCAATTAATTCAAATATTATAAATCAATCACAGCAAAAAAAAAAAGAATGGTGGAATTCAATATTCAAGAATTAATTCAAAGATATAGTTGTCGCCAAATATCTTAGGCCATTTCACCGATAAGGAGGGTATTTGCACATATACCAACGAAGCAAAAATACACTAATTTGCGTTCTGCGCACTCGGAAGCCTGGTTTAAGATATTTGGCTTTACTACACAGGGTCTGTTTCTTTAGTTTCGATCTTGGGGATTGGTTGGCAGCAATGCGGTGCATTTCTTCCTCCACTCAGCTCGATCTTCAGCGACTCTCGTCAACGTTGTATAGAAGATACACTACTTAATGTCCTCACACATCTGCTTTAGAAAACATGCAATGGAAAGACGCAAATTTAATGATTATTGCTGTCACATTAATTAAATGTTGAAGTGTAAATACTTCGAGCAGCCACTTTGATGCCAGCAATCTGAAAGTAAAATAGAATAATACTTTATTCACAAATGATTGCTTTTGTCTTTCTACAAATATTTGTATAGATTGAGACGACGTCGAGTCATCCCAAACAAGTTATTCCACAGTTCATAGGTAGGCACTGGTGAATGTACTTGAAAATATGGGCTTTAGAACTTCAATAATTTTAATGTGGAAATGGAAAATGTATTACGTTAAATAGATCGAAGACACAGGCCTGGATTCAAGAGAAAAATATCGTTTATTAATAATGAAACATTCTAATTTATTTAGTTGTATTCCTAAAATATATTTCCTTTTATTATATCATTATATAATTCTATATTTTGTTTAATGTTTGCGTTTTTATTTTTTCGACTATTTTATTATTTTATTTTTCATTTTAGTTAATACTATGAATAATTTCACTTATTTTCTGTTGCTTTCATTGTTTATCTTTATTTATTTAAAGATTGCATTTTTTATGCCTTTCTTTCCTGAATATATAGATAAATTTTCCTTCTGTTTTTTATTATCTATTTTCTTTTTTTACTCATTAATTTATTTGTTTATTTTTTTAATAATCCATTAAATTACTTGAACATTGGTAACGAGTAAACATAATTAAAAGAATACATAGTATATAAAAACCAATAAAATGCTAATAAGAGTCATTGGAGTCACATGAATGTATCCACTCTACTAGCTCATGGGCATTATTTGCTAGGTTGTACATTATTATGTAAGTAATTATAATTAGATTTTGACAACCTTTTCATGTATAATGTGTCGATTTAGTTTAGAATAAAAATAGTTTTATATTTAATTATAATATTTGATAAGTTAATTGTTGTAGTACGACGGACACAATTTTCGCAGTCTTTGTCCATTGTTTGTATTTGTTCTAAGTACCTGCATTAGATTACTAAGGTTGGTTTTAGTTTGGTGTGCCTGTTTTCCTGGAGTGTGTGAGTTAATTTGATTATACTAGTTGCATGTAACACATGAGATCCAACTGTCGAAGGCGACAGTATGCATTATTGAATAATACGTACCAAATTATAAACAAACACAAATTAATAAATATTTTAAGATATTTATTGTTTTGCACAAATTAATAAATATTTTAAAATATTTTGTTTTGCATAATTGAAGAAAACGTACCATACTATAAGTAAATACTTAAACACAAATTCATAAATATTTAAGATATTTTGTTTTCTATATAAAACATGTAGGTATATATTTCAGGATAGGATAGTATGAAGGTCAGTCTGTTTTCTGTTACTGTCGATTCATTAAGAGAATTAAATTCTCTTAAACTAATCGACAGTTGGATTGTAAGAATAACTTCAGTTATTTGTTCATTGCTGTTCTTGTTTATTCCTTGCATTCTAATTTGATTACCTTAAGGTACTTAGGTGTGAGGAATTTTATAATTGTAAAAAAAAGAAAAAAACTTGTCGTTCATAAAGTAAAAATAAACATATAGCATGTTTGCTCTTCGTGGCACTTGGTAAAGTTTTTTATTTATTTTATTTATTATAAACAATACAAGTTTGAAGTTACAAATATAATTACATACTAGAGTTAGAAGTTAAGGACGTGTGTACATATGTGTGTGTATGTGTATTATTTAATGATAATTATTGTAATTGATAGAATATGATGAACACCTCACTAGGAAGTCCTGTACTGAGGTGTTCATTTGAACAGTTGTGTAACATAGAAAGTACATTATGAATATAGTTCTTGAATTAAATTAAACATTAAATTATATTGAGAAAAAAAATGTGAAAAAAGTGGTTGCAAAGTTTAAATTTTATCCGTTGTCTTAGATTATGTACCTAGAAGTTTTGAATCAAATACCATAATTCAGTGCAAAAAAAAACATCAATCAAAATGTTTGATCAGAATTCTAATTTTTAAATTAATTGAATTTTTACTCTCCACTACTGTCTTCCTCAAGGGGTAAGCAGTGAGAACCGAACACCGCATTCTTCATCTTATACACATACATCGTCTCAACAACATTGAAGCATTGTCTCATACACGCTTTTTTTTCATTTATTTTTTTATTTATTA
Organism: Molanna angustata; assembly: GCA_963576475.1. Lineage (NCBI taxonomy): Eukaryota > Metazoa > Arthropoda > Insecta > Trichoptera > Molannidae > Molanna > Molanna angustata. The sequence goes on from OY754975.1 coordinate 11,483,816, forward strand.
CTTCTCGAGCAACTAACAGGTACTATGTCAAATTTTTATTTTAACACGCACCCAATAACACGTTGCCACATTATGGAGACTTATTAAGATATTAATCGTCTCTAATAATCGACACTAATGTTTGCGTTGTGCTTGGGTGCAAAGTGATCCTAATATTTGCTACTGACTTGATAATTCTTGCATAGTGTTTATTTCTCTGGTTATTTATTTATTTATCTATCTTTTGGTATATGATATAAACAAATATATTGTACACTGGCGGGCTTATTGCCATGGGTAATTTCTTCCAATCAACCAGATATCAAAGTATGACACATATGATATTTACATATACAAAAAATTATAACGAAAAACAAAATAAAACACACGTTTCTTCAAGATGTCGAACAAAACAAATTAAAGAACATTTTATAAAAATTTAGGTTAGGTGTTAAATATTCCTTCTTTAGTTTTTTCTTGAAAACATACAGTGAGTTTGACGACCCGATATCCGGGCTTAGACCATTTCATAGTATTGTTGAATGTACCTCGAACGATGAGCTAAGAAATTCTATGTTATGGATTGGGATGGATAGTGTTGTACATTCAGCATATTGGAGTGGTAGAAGATATAGCATTAAACTCGCCACGTGCGCAGGGTGCAATTCTCCATAATGAATATAAAGTATCTAATAACATTGATTTTATTTAGGGTAAGATTCAAATCCATCGTTACAGTTATTGATTTATATTTTACTTTGAATTATTTAAAGATAATTATAAAAATGTCGTTTTGTCGATATAAAATATTCATAGTGATCCATTTTAAAAACACACGCGTCGAACAAATAAACCCCCCTTTTCTTACAATCTTACAATAAAACAAAATAATTACATACTTACAATGCAAGTATAAAACTGTTACTATTATTATTTATAATTCACGATCACACAACAGACAAGGAACCCCTTCAACCCTTTACTGTCCAGGGGCTAGATCCACCCCTTGAGAGGACGGATGGGGTAGGAGGGAGTCGGGAGGGGTGGTTGGGGGTTGGTGGCAAATGGGGGATTCATTAGAACGGGGGGGTGGTTTGGCCCCCTGATTATAATTACTGTTTGTGATATCGATCGGCCGAGCCGCGTCTTACTTGTATTACCATAAATGTATAATTATGACTCGCCACCCGCCGCCGAGCGGACCATATTTGGAGCCGAACATATAAATGGATTTATTAGGTTTTATGGTATTGTTATTATTTAAATAAACTTGCTAAGAGGTACAATACCGTTAGTTCTTTTATCGGTCTCGTTTTAATCAGAATAGTGCTTTCTTCTTCTTCAGTTTACACCCAATTATTAGGATGATTTCTACCCCGATAAAATTGTCATTAAATTATTTTAAGAGCTTGCATTATAATCTCGACAGACGTTGTCCTGCCCGAACGTTTACTTGCCTGTTATAAGCTAATTTCGAATAAACCTAATGTTTAATAAACTAAAATTAATGAATACATTATATTCAACACATTAACTTTAAAAATAATATGCTTCCAAAATATATGCAGAAAAATATATTATTAATAATATATGTTCACATTTACCCTACGAGAGAATGTCAATATTTTAGACTTCCAAAAACGAGATTAACAAGTACACAAAATAGTTTATACCATAAAGCTCTCAAAATATATAATAGTTTGCCAGTTTGCCATAAAAAATCCACAAGTCTTGTCACCTTTCGTAGGCTAGGTGTTGAATACATACTTAAAAACTATTAATATTCCATAGTTTTACATGTTTTTATAATTATTTGTCATATTTTTACCATACGTATTGTTTTAAAAAAAAGTGTTTTTATATATTTTTCTTTACACTAGATGTATTAATTTTTATATATGTTTTTACATCTAAATAAAATTTACTATTATTATTATTATTAATTCAGAAAACATGAAAATACCACACACCATCACTGCATATCCCACAATGTGGGGTAACGACAGGTGTGCGGATGTGAATCACCTTTTAAAAGTAAGCACGAAACGTGCGTGTATACCAACACATCAGCCTCGCTTCACCACCAAAAGGCAACATTCAGAATCGGTGATGAACTATGTTTGTATGTAAGATGTACTTGTTACCTGTTACCCGACTCTGAACAGAAAATGATAATAGAAAAAATGTGACAAACTGTTCAGTGACATACACACGTACAGAAGAATTACATATTATATCAAGTAAATTGAAACCATTTAGGCAAAGAAATTTCACTATGTGGAAATAGATATGAAGTGAATTTAGTGACAGAAGATGTGACATATTGTATTTTTTTTTATTTATTAAAAAAATTAAATCTTATATAAACAGTTTAGTAAGTAATACAGTAATTAACATAAATTCTTAATTTTACACTTGTGATACGAAGCAGAGTTTTACACAAAACATTTTTCATAGTAAATATAAGTTGATAATATTAATAATATAGGTATATTATTAATAATATAAATATAGGTTAATAATTGAATACTATAAATGACAACTTTGTACTTTGAATATATTATAGTATTCACTCCTCTCTTTCATCATTATTGGCGCTACACCAATGTGTGGGCCCTGGCCTCCTCCAGAATCTTTCTTCAGCCGTCCCTGTCCTCCACCGCTCTCATCCAGTTTGCTGTTCCGATCGCCCTTATGTCGCCTTCTGTATGTCCTATTCTGATTCGTTACAGAGTACGAAAACGTTTATAATCAACGAGCGACCGTGGATAAAAGGATTTTATCCGCGCGGTGTGACGTAATGAGCCCCGTATAAATGCAGTCAACTTTTTAAAACATTTCTCATATACTAAAATTTAGACAAATCAGAATAGGACATATGAGTTATGTATGTGCAAATTGTGCAAGCGAAATTTTTTTCATTAAATGCGTGTGTTCGTAAATCTCCATTACCATTCATTTTTTGGTTTAGTTAGTATAATATCCACTCGCGCGAACGAGTTGCTTTATAAGTTGAATGGATACTGGTTGCAGGAAAAATGTTATCAACACCTTTGTCATTCAAGGTAAGGAATTAGTTTATTATTAGGAATTAGAGTCATCCAGCCATCTTATCTTGGACCTGCCACTACTTTTTTCTGCCTTCTGGATTGGTGATTAGATCATTACTTATTCGGCTGACATGTCCCAACCACTGCAGTACATGTACTTTTATTTATTTATTTAATGTAATTTAAAGGGAAACATACAGCAATTTATAATCCATAAATAAAAACAATAAAAATATCAGTAATTTGCCAAAATAGTTACTACAACATGCGTAATATAAAAGAAGGACAAGTTACCTTAAAAAACATATACAGTGGAGTGAGTTAAAAAGTAAATTAAAATTAAAGTATACAGCTTCAAAAAAAAATAAGTAATTCAAAATTAGGCATATAGGGTATGTAGGAATTGCGGGGAGTTGGGAGGGAATAAAGGAGATCGGTATTCCATACCTCGTTTCACTGCGTTTTTGCTGATATGCTCCTACGATATTGATGATATGTGTTGTTGAAAGAAGTTCCTTAACGAAATTTGTTCGATAGTCAAACACAAAAATATACATTTTTTTCTTCATGTGCTGCTCCTAACGGAGGTTGGCGACCATCGCACAAAACCCATCATAATATTGCGCCAACCTATCTAATTAGTGACACCAACCTATACAATTTCCTAATAATACAGGTACAACCAGGTTTAAATTACCTAATAATACAGGTACAACCAGGTTTAAACTGCATATTAATACAGGTACAACCAGGTTTAAATTAACTAATAATACAGGTACAACCAGGTTTAAATTACCTAATAATACAGGTACAACCAGGTTTAAACTGCATATTAATACAGGTACAACCAGGTTTAAATTACCTAATAATACAGGTACAACCAGATTTAAATTGCCTGATAATGTAGTTACAACCAAGTTTAAATTATATGATAATGCAGGTACAACAAGGTTTAAACTACCTAAAAATACAGCTACAACCAGGATAAAATTCGTACTATTGACCTTTAAGCATACTCATATTTACTAAAAAAGTATATTTAAGAAATTACGTCTAATCTAAAGTAATAAAGCAATCAAAATGTTAGTGTCTGTGTGTGTGTATGTGTGTGTGTGTGTGTGTTTGTCTCACGCCTTCTGAAAAACCAAGAGCATCTAAAAATCTAATTTATGTGCGAACGTGTACCTGTATACCTGATGCAGTGTCACGCTAAAAATAATGCAATAAAAATGCTGAATTTTAAAAATATTTCAATAATTATGTTTTTCATACAAAATTTTCCAAGTCGTATCTGTCAAAAAAGTGTACATTTTGCACGCAAATATCTGTTAGTTTAAAAGTTAGAAGTACGTATTTACACGAAAAAAATTTACTTTCAAGTATAACTTAGCGTTTAAGTGAAAAACATGGTAAATATTTTGTATAATTATAATGTTTAACTTATTTTTAAAGTAAGCGTTTTGTACATAAATGCCGCCATTTTAATATCTTTTCATACAATATTTCATTTTCCTACCGAATGAATATGTTCTTGAAAATAATAAACCTTTGAAATAAATATAATTATGAAATAATAAAATGAAACACAAGACATTACAGCAAGTTTTAAGACGTATATTGTAAAAGTCTGTTAATTATTAGTAAAGATATAGGCATAATAAAATTGCATAATTTGTATATAATATTTGATATTTCGGACAATTTTCATTTTTATGGCATCGAACAAACCAATGTAGGTACCTACATATTATTCAAAAAATGTCTACAAACCATTTGATATTTTTTACATGTTCTATGGTTACTATGGTAACGGACACATTCTGATATTCAAATAAAATTTGTTATAAATCGAATTCGAATTAATTTAGAACATCATTGTAGGTAGGTACCTACATACCAAATACTACTTAAAAACCAACAATATACTAATTTCGTATAGGAAAATTATTAAACTATCTTAGGTTAACTACAATACACATGTCATTCAATCTACAAACTATTTCCTATAGTGAAATTCTTCTTTTATTTAAGTAGACCTTTGGGTGATTTTTTATACAAACTATTTCTTCGAGTTTAATTCTTCTTCCTCTTCTTTTGTGAAGTCATTTGGGACAGTTCATAAATAAACTATTTCCTATAGTCTAATTTTTCTTTTACTTAATTTATGTAGACCTTGGGTGAGTTATTATACAAACTATTTCCTATAGTCTAATTCATCTTCTTCCTCTTCTTTTATGTAGCCCTTTGGGTGAGTTTTTATACAAACTTATTACTATTATCTAATTCTTTTTCTTCTTATTTTATGTAGACCTCTGGGCCAGTTTTGATACCAACTATTTCTTTTAACGTATTTCTTCTTTTTCTAATTTTATGTAGACCTTTGTTGAATTTTGTATAAACTAACTTCCTATAGTCTAAGTTTTCCTCTTTTATGTAGACCAAGGGAGAGTTTTCATGCAAACTTTTCCTTTAGTCTAATTTTTCTTCGTCTTCTTTTATGTTGACCTTTGCGTTAGTTTTTATACAATCTATTTCCTGACGTATAATTATTCTTCTAATATGTAGACCTTTGGGTCAGTTTTTATAATAACTACTTTCTATAGTCTAATTCTTCTTTTTCTTATTTTTTGTAGATCTTTTGGTTAGTTTTTATACAAACTATTTCCTTTAGTCTAATTCTTCGTTTTCTTATTTAATGTAGACGTTGGGTGAATTTTATATAAAATATTTCCTATATTTCAATTCATCTTCTTCTTCTTTTATGAAGACCATTTGGTCAGTTTTTTATATAATACATTTACTATTGTGTAATTATTCAATTGCATCTTTTATGTAGACCATTGGGTCAGTTTTTATTACAAACTATTTGTTATAGTCTTATACTTATTCTTTTTTTTCATTTAGTCTTTTGGGTTAGTTTTAAGTCTTATAGTCTATTGTATAGAAATATTATAAACAACATGCACACTTGACGAAAATACATAAAACGAATGGGATGTGACCATCACTAGAATCTTCTCAATACTTTTTATCAATCGAAATTTACACCATTTATTATATCATCATATATTGCTTAATTTTCAATAACTACATATTTGATTTTGATGACAATATAATAAAAAATCGGGGTTGTGGCCATTACTGGACTCTTCACAACGTTTATATTCAAATTAAAAACTATTTAAGTCTTCTTCTGTAATGTAGATCAGTTTTACTGTGCAAAAATATAATAATCTATAGGTATGCACACTTGACGAAAAATATAAAAACGAATGGGATGTGACCAACACTAGAATCTTTTCAGTACTTTTGTTTATTTAATTTTTAAGCCATTTCCCATCATCCAAAATTACTAAATATTTAAAACACATTTGCATTCGATGACAATATATAAAAATAGGGGTTGTGGCCAAATCCAAACTCTTTACAACGTTGTCTCTTTATAATCAGTCATATTTAAAACCATTTACCATAGTCCATGCGTGCAGAAATTGTATGTACCTACTTATATATAAAAACAAATGGGTTGTGGCCATCACTTGAACATTTTACATCGCTTAAACTCAATTAAATTTCAAACTACTTTTCATACTACGAATTAGCAAATATTTTTTGTGACAATATTATATAAACGATTGCTTATTCCTTCACTAATTTACATTCTTGGCCAACGGCGGGACATAAAAGCTAGTCTGGAATAAAAACGTTGAACAAAAGTAAAAATGACACAATAAAATCTAAAAAATGAGATGTTTTATTCGTCTATAATACCCACTGGTCTTAAAGGAAGCAATGTGCAGAGTATTTCCCCCTTAAAACTTTCCCGTAAGTATATGATTGAAACTCGAATAAAAAAAAACATACCCACATACATTCATACATATTACATTCTAGAATATTAGTTTATAAATAAATCGAAAAGAAAGTATTGAATAGCTTCTTGAATTACTGTTTTAATGTCTCAATTTACATAATATTATAAGAGATCTTTTTTTAACGAGACAGTATTTTGGGGAGTTCCTTTTCCATTTCGCGAAACAGATCTGGTCTTAGTGCCGGCAAGACTTGCCACCTGCAAACTCCTTCAATCCCCCACAACCGCCCACAGCATTATTTGACTACAGCGCGGGGGTGGGGGGGGGGGAGAATTTCGTGATTCTCTCGCTGACATCGACGGCGAAAGGGTTAAGTGAGGAGCAATAATAAGAAAAAAATTGAAACAATTTTGATTTAGAGAGATGGAATATATTAATATGTTATGAATCTGTGGAATTACCTTTTTCACCCTCTTATACTTTATATAAAACAATAATTTGAATATATATTTTTTTATTTAATGTGTTAGTATTATAATATTATACTAGTGGACCCGACAGACGTTGTCCTGCATGAACAAATATAAAAATGGATGTGGATTTTGTGGATTAAAAGGAAGCAAGACACATAACATTGACCTGAATTTGATATACCTATTGTCATAATATCACTTAAAACAGAATATACCTACTTGAAAAAAACTAAATAGCTTTATACAATAATAATAAAATATTATAAAAATAAATTAATTATTTCAACAAATATTAAAAATATGAAAACAAATACCGCAGACAGCGTTGAGAAAAACATCAAGTTTTAATGTCATAACTAGCATTGCATAATATTATGACATATCGGAAAGCAATGTTGCCACTATTCAAAATGCACATTCCGAAAATATTTATAACGATTGATATTCATTAATGTATAAAATTCCTTTTTGTGAATGTAATCCATTCAGGGACTCACATAAACACACACAAAAAGTTTCATCAAAATCGGTTCAGCCTTTTAGGAAGAGTTCAGTGACATACACACGTACAAAAGAATTATATATATATAAAGATTAGGTACATATATAATATATAATATTTATTAAATTTACTAGCAGGCTGACGTTATTTAGAAGACGGAGTTTAAGGGGAAAAAAACTTGTATCATAATAAGTCAAAATATTATTTTTAACCGTTGGAATGAATGAATCTTTACCAACACTTAACTCTTATCTTGATATAAAATTAGTTGTGGCTTCAAATATTTTATTTATCAGATAATAGTTGAAACATTTTTATGTTTTCTTTATGTTTCCCTTTCCTCATTTGTATCGATGTATCATTTTATCGAATTTATGTATTTGAGTCATGGTTGGTTAAAAGACATCGCCTTGTGGTAATAAATTTGCACCCATAAACTTGTTTGCGCATTTTTTTTTGTAGAATTTAAACGATCCAAAAATGCCAAATTTGAAAGGAAAAGTGTACCAGACAATTTTCAGACCGGCACTGGCTCCGAATGCTGGACAATCTAAAACTCCTACTCTAGGCAACTGGAAACTTCTGAAATGCTAACTATACTAAGATGGGCAGCTGGAGTGTCCTCACGGGACAAAATAAAAGGTTCAGGTATTCGGGGAAGCCTAGGCGTTAGTGATATACATAGATAGAGTTGAGATGGTACGAGCACGTTGAACGCAGACCGCCAATCACATGGTAAACCAAGCAATCTACATGGATCTTCCTCGACTCAAATCCAGAGAATGACCAAAGAATTCCTAAATGCGTATTTGCCTTTCCGCGTTGATTAGGATGCAAGCACAGCCTCGAATTAGGCACTAGTTTGTTGCGCTAATGCACTTAAAAACTCGTGTTGAATTCAAGGCACATGTCCTCCAAATGCACACGGTTTAATAACGCATGGATTTCAATCGAATAAATAAATAAAGCCGCCACTTGCACAGGGTGTAGAGAAGTATTTTTTTTATTGTTATAATTTTTGAAAAGATTCTTATTAATTCTCGCACTAAAGCTTTTTCAAAATATTTTATGTATTTGATATATGTGCTCGGTCTGCATGAAATGAAAGCCTGTAGGTATATAAAAAATGTATCAAAACATTTAATTAAACGCAAAAAGATAAATGAGTATATAAATCCTTCCTATAAAATATAACTTGAAATATGTTAAATTTTTTATTCATTTACTAATAACCTCGTTCTCTGAATAAAATAAAAAAAATCTTTTTTTTTTTAATGAATTCTATTATTTCCTCGTCCAACCCCCCAAGCAGCCTGATCGTTTTCATTTTTAATCCAATTTGCCGGGGATTAAATATGTAATTATATTTTTTCGGTTGTTCGCGAAGCACGTAAGTATATTACATTTTAGCATTCGTACATTTATACTTTGTTCGTTCGAAATTGTGAAAACGGTAGTTTTTTTGCAGTTCGAATCGATTTATTTCTGTCACTTTTTTGACTCTGAAAACATCATCATAATTCCATAATAAGTTTATATTTCCATATTTTAGATTTACAGAAACAAAACAGACTCTTGGGGTTTTCTTGTTCTTGGTTATTTTTATGTTGCCATTTTCCCCATTTTAATAATTTGTTTCGACCTTTTACTGAATTGGCTTATATTGCTAAAATATATTAACATTGATTACCTTCACGTTGTTTTTTTACAATATACATACATATTATTTGTAGTATTTTTTTATCAAAAATTTCAATTTTCATAAAAACAATATAGTTGATAATACAGTTTATAACATATTTTGTTATTTTACGCTTTGTATAAAGTAAAACATAAACACTAAACATTTTCTTGTAGTAAATATTACTTAATATTATATGGGATCAACTATTGTCAATAAATTCTCAATTCATAAAAACATAGACACACGACAAAACTAATGACATAGGACTCAATAAATGGACCATGGGCTTACAATGATACAATGATTTAGTAATTAATATTATGTAATTAGTTAATCACATCAGAACAGGCCTGGCCTAATGAGGTGGTCCAAACCAACCCAATTTATTTATGTTGCTTATATATAATATTGTAATATTTTGGTATATGTAATAAAAAAAATATTATATATATTCTTAGTACAAATTTATCATTTATTGTTTTATGTTATAGTTGTGATAATGTTGTAAAAATAAGTTGTAGGAATATAGCTATACAGACTTATACAGGATAATACACATTGGCCATTCATACAGACTTTTACAGAATAATACATTCGACAGTTAGGTTGTAAATTTAGTTGAGTAACGTCTTAAATTTTTGTTTAAATTTTGAATAGGGTTTGTGATTTTGGATTTATGTATTTGACTAAATTGAGTGTACCTACCATTTGATTTTGCGTGTGTCCCCGGTACATGCATGTGCACCTATATTAAAATCGAATTTTTTATTTGAAACTTTAATTCAAAAACTAATAAAATAAAAAAAAATCTATAGAAATCTCTTACATTCTCGATCTTTTGCAATATTATTTATATTTTTTTTAAATCATGATTATTTTTTTATTTACACATCTCTAAAGTATTAATTCGCTCATGATCGTCATCATTTCATCTGATTTCAGGTCGATTTTTTAAAATTCATTGTAACTTCACAAATGCGCAAATGATAAAAAATATGCAGTTAAAATTTTACGACGCGTTGAAGAAATTTGATTCAACATAATGTGCATGTGAAATGGGCTTTAATTAAATTTGGTCTTAATAGGAAGCTAAAAAATATGCATACTGCGTAATACAGTTGAAAGGAATTAACAATATAACTCTCTGTCTCTCTCGTATGTGACTGTTTTAATTATCTTCTACCATTATTTTTCGCGAGATGATTGCAGAACGCAATATAAAATTATATGACCACGAAACGATTGTCACAGTAGCGTATAATCGATTTTGACTCTTAATAACTTGACATCATACCTACATTGTACAAAAATATATTTAATTTTGTCTCACATTTTCATATTATTTACTAGCCCATCAAAGGTCATCGAAGGCAACTAAAGACATTCGGCATTGGCTACCTTTAGAAAAACAAGTTTTAATTGAAAACATAACATTATTGTAATAATATTTTTTAGGACAAACTAGGTATCTAGCTTCCTACTAATATGTTTTGAAATGAAAAATAAAAAATACCTACATATCATTATGATGCTCTAGTAGAAATTTTTTTTGGGCGTTCAAATAGCATACTTACATTTAAAATAGTAGAATTCATTCATAAAAATAGTTTTACTTGTAACCGTTTTGTCTGGAAGTCAAAGATAGTTTCTTTGTGTTAAAAATATCTTCGTGTTTATTAGACATTGTATAATATAATATATATTCTTTATAATTTTAATGTTGTTTGATTGTTGTAAAAAATCAATAGGATTTACGATCCACGTGATGATTTTCAAATAAGGAAGATAGTTAGATCATCTAAAGCGCTTTTTGGCCCTTATTTTAAAATAATTACGTGGATTATTATTTATTTAAATTTACTTAAACAATACAGAATAATAATAATGCAAAAGTGCAGTAATAGTACATTTTTTATATAACTTAGACAATTTAGAATATGTTGGAACTGATAAAATGCTCCAAGAGTATATTTAATTATAAATTGAACAGAATCAGTACTTACAACATGAAGACAGTTTACCAGTACCAACATCCAGTCGATATGAACTATTCCACTAGGACAAACTAAAGAAAACAAAAGAGCACACATTTTTTACAAAAAGGGAAGATACGATAATTTACGAATATCTCTTACGATAAGGCTTAAAGTATTAAATCATTATGAGCGAACTGCGTCTTGAATCATATAGATTATATGTAAAGAATAGGTTATAATATGTAAATCATTGCATTATTTTAAAAAATATATTTTCAATGTTCATTCTACCTTTGTTGAAAATCCAAAAGATATATATTTATTTTTATTACATCATTTTCTCAAAGGATATCATGTAGAAAGTGCACACTATGAGTTTCGTCGCGATGCGTTTGTGTGTATGGCGTACGGCATACGGATTATCCTTTTTGTACGGATTTTCACAGCGCTTAGAGACGTTATATTATATATTTTTGTACCATGAGATTCTTCATTTAATATATTTATATACTTTGTTTTCTTTTATTGTACCTATTAGTAGGTAACAATATTGTGTTTGAATATAAGTAGATTATTAACAACAACAACAACAAATTATCAGTGGGATGATAATGGTCTATAATAGGAGATAATGTTTTATCATATATTATTCACGATTCTGGTATCAACTTAGGAATAGTTTGCCACAAGTGAACAATATAACATGTTGAGGGGTACATCCATACCATTCACAATATGATATGTAAACCTTCAGTGTACCTTCCCAAATGATTGCTTCAAATATGTATGGAATTCAAACTCTTGCGGGTAGTACGTAGGTACGCAGGGGGTACTTATTTTAATAGTTCAAATTATTATGAAAATATAAGGTGCTACCGGTAGGTATTGATTCAAATTATACCCCTTTCTGTCTTATATTTCGTAGTTGAGGCGTACATAAATTATGAACACTTTCTCGGTTGTTATCCATAAATTATCCCTCTTCTTCCTTCAGCCCGTGTACCCTTTACCTTGCGATCGTCTTTCATCTTAATAATAAGACCCGTGACCCGATCCATCCTTCAATATGCTTCTCACAATCTTAGGATCCACTAATCAAATTTTAGCCGGGGACTTCTGTTCGGAGAATAACAATAGCCGTAGATCGCTATGCCCAAAATATGAATATGCAATTGTACCTACCCACCGACCATATAACGGTAAACGTTGTGAACAATTCATTATCGATTCGCATAATTGAAGGAATGGATTAGTTTTGACTTTTCACATACACCAATTTCAATTTATTTATCTAATTTATGTGTAAACAAGTGTACAAAGTGACCCTCAAGTGGATTCGGTCCAACTGTATAATGGTCCTTGGGAAAAGTGAAGGCTCAACAAATAAATTAAAAAAATACGTCTTTAACTAACCTTACTAACTAACTTTAACTAATATTTACCTAATGATAGCAATAATATTTTTTTTAAGTTTTTCCTTAAAAAATTTCAATGTACTGACCGCTGTAGCACGGGTGGTAAGCCGTTTGGTTTCTGTGCGGTGTCCTGGGTTGGATCCCAAATAGAGGAGTAATTTTTACATTTATTCTCGGGCAACTAACAGGTACTACATATGTCAAATATTTTATTTAACACGTACCCAATAACAATAAGTTGCCACATTCTGGAGACTTACTTTATTAATCGTTTCACAGATCCAAACTGAAAACACAATTAAACACAATGTCTCCTCCGGGCTATGGTGCCAGACTGTGAAAATCTTTTCTCATAAGTGTGATATTGATGAGATTCACGAGCAATTCTTATGTGTAAAAATACGTAATATGCAAGTACGATGTCCTTTCACAAACACGAGTTTTAAACCCTATCGAGAGAGTATCAACATTGTTATTTTGTTTATTATTTAAAGTAGAAATATTGTGTAACTTAATTTAAAAAAAAAATATTGGTTTTTCCGAAGTCTTTCAGCCGCACTGAAAAAAAATGTTATATTAACTTTCAATTAAAAATAAACAAACTAGATGTACATGATAACGCGACATTTAGAATGTTTTGTAATAATAATAATAATGAACACTTCCTTGCGCCCACTGAAAGTGGCGAGTTTATTGCCGTATGGCAATTTCTTCCAACAAACCAGTGTTTCCAGCCCAGAGAAGCAATATTTGCGTGAGAAATAAATTTAAATAAATTTCTCCTCTGCTGGGAATAGAACCCAGGACACCAAACACAGCTAAACCGTAAAGTTGTAAATAACTAAACTTATGTTACTATTACAAAGGTTTTCTTAATATGCAGGTAGCCAAATATCCTGATAATCCTATTTTCATCAGTGCTATTTTGAATATTATATTCATTTTTTTTTCAACATTAACAAAAGTTTTTTTAATCCTATTACTCGGATGTGTAGATTTTATGATACTTTACATATTAACAAGGACATAGATATTTTTGGTGACAGTCTGGTGACATTCAGAAGAAAACTTTCCTCACTTATAAATTAACGTATTAAACTAGCTTTTTGTTTTATTTTTTTTTCTAGCTAAAATGTTTCTCTTTTTTATCTGTTTGTGCTTAATTGTATTTTTTATGGTAATGTTTATCTTTTTGTTTTCTTTTGATAACATCTTTCACTATTTCTTTTATATTGTGATCTTCTTCTTCTTCGATGGCGCTACAGCCCAAGTCGAGCCTTGGCCTCCTTCAACTTCTGCCTCCAACCCCGTCTGTCGTCAGCTGCCGTCCTCCAGTTTGTAATGCTTAGGAGCTGTACCGCATCCCTCCTCACCTCGTCCTGCCATCGCAACCTGGGTCTTCCTATCTTCCTTTTTCCTCCTGGATGATCAGTCATAATTCTCTTGGGAATTCGCATATTTGACATTCTCTGAACATGTCCAGCCCATCTCAATCTCGATAGTCTTACATATGTTGAGATACTGGGTGTTTCATAAATTCTGGACAGTTCATCGTTTTGCCTTATACGCCACTCTTCCCCATCCTTCACTGGTCCACATATGTGGCGGAGAACTTTCCTCTCAAATATATCCAAAGCTTCAGCAGATTTTATTGTGAGTGTCAACGCCTCGCACCCATATGTAACCACAGTCCTTATAATTGTCTTGTATAGGATAATTTTGGTTTTTCTATGGACGTTTCGAAATTTAAACACTGGTACCAAGGAGAAATATGTCCTGTTACCTAGTGAGATTCTTTTCTTTATTTCCTCCGCTTCCTCATTGCATTCCGTGAGATGAGATCCCAAGTATGTGAATTGATTGACTGATTCGAATGTGTGATTCTCTGCTAGCTGCACGTTTACTCTTGTTCTATTAGGTGCGTTTCGGCTTTGTATCATAAACTTTGTCTTTTCGTTATTAATCTTTAAGCCCACCTCATGTGCTGCAGATACCAGGGGGTCGAGAACTTCCTTAATGGCTGTTTGGGTTCTTCCAAGTATACTTAGGTCATCCGCATATCCCACTATCTGACTGCTTTTGAAACATATATTAGAGCCATTGTCAACTGGTGTTCTGCGGATAACGTATTCCAGGGCGAGGTTGAAAAGAGTAGGAGCCAGACTATCTCCTTGTTTCAATCCCTGTGTGATTGCAAAAGTCTCTGTTAAATCACCCTGCACCTTAACTCTTAATTTCTATTATATTGTGAATTTAATTTTTATTATATCTGTTCACTTTTATATAAATTTCATTTAAGATATTTTTATTTTCTTATAGATTTGTATGCCAATTTTTAATAGAGGATGTGGCCACTTGTAATTGGCTGACCAGCTTTATATTAGCTTTTTCTTATTTTATGAACCTATTGATGTATAATAACTTGTTAGCTGTAAGTGGTCCTTAATAATAAATAAATAAATAATTTTTTTATGTAATAAATCAACGTATAAATATTATATTGAAAGTATAATATTTGCATAATATCGAAGTCGAACAAAACGTTATAGTTGCATTATTGTGGCGTAATTACTGTAGACAGAAAATATAATTACATTATGTATATAGACATATAAATGTCATGTTATCCGAATGATCATTCAACGTACTTTCTATAACTAAATGATAGATATTGAGATAATTATCAGTATAAGTTTCTCTTTGTGATAAACCGGTAAATATACATAATAAATATGATACATTTATTTATCTATGTATGTACCGACATTACATTATCTTATAACTTGTAGGCATAATAAACTGATTTTCTAATGATAAATTACCACTTACTCTTTAAACCATTAGCATAATAAGATTAAATTTAAATTAACGGACACTCAACTTATAGGTATTTACTATTTTTTTTGCTGAATTGTAGGTGTTAGTGAAATTATTTACAAATTTAGATATTATACAGAGTGAATGGAGCACATAGACCAGTTGCTAAAGATGCCATTCATAACGCTATCTTAGTACCAACCTTGATGTATGCAAGTGAAACCTAGACATGGCAGAAGTCGCACGAAAGCAGAATAAATGCAGTTGAAATGAGATCGCTAAGAAGAATCTGTAATAGGACGATGTATGACAGGGTCAGAAATGAGGACATAAGGAAAAATTTAAGAAGAAGAAAGATTTCATTAATAGAATGAAAGTGAACACATTGAGATGGTTTGGCTGCATGGGGAGAATGAATGAGGAACGCTTGACGAAGAAAATAAACATTGCGGACAGGAATGGAATGAGAGGTCGGGGCCGCCCAAGGAAGGGATGGCACGTCCACGTTAACGGTATTTTGAAAGACGGAAATGTTAGAAGCGTGAACAACAGACGAACATGTATAAGACGATGTATGAGTGTCGACGAAGCGATGAATGTGTGTCAAAATAAAAATAAGTGGGGTTAGGTTGACATGGCGTGATGGTTTGTATGCAAGTATGTATATTATATACATTTGTAAAGACGTCATGTACTGGATAGTTTGGTGAAAAAATCTCTTGATATAATTTTAAATAATGCTAATAATTTTGGCCACATTCCGTGGTGGTAGATATGCCCTTCTAAAAAAAATAGTAGAGGGAATGACAGAGGGAAGAAAGAGTATGGATCGTAAAATAATATCGTGGCTTTAAAATCTCAGGCAGTGACGTTAGAAGTAAGAATTATTGATGAGCGTGTATGTGACGAGAATGAAGCGTTAAAGGTAGGTATGTCATAAGAGAGGAGTCTAGAGTTCGGTTCTATTTGTCAACCTCAAACATGGAATCGTCGTGATGGTACTGTATAAATGTGAATATTATGTAGGTACCTACTGTGTTCGTAGAATGTAAGCAAATTATATAAATTTTGAATATTAGGTAGGTACCTACTGTGTTCATAGAATGTAACAACTTATTTAAATTTTGAATATTATGTCGGTACCTACTGTGTTCGTAGAATGTAAACAAATTATTTAAATTTTGAATATTAGGTAGGTAGGTACCTACTGTGTTCATAGAATGTAAACAAATTATTTAAATTTTGAATATTAGGTAGGTACCTACTGTGTTCATAGAATGCAAACAAATTATTTAAATTTTGAATCATGATTTAGATTTATGCTGATGGTGTTATCGTATAAGACACAATATCCATTCAAATAACCTACAATAATGTAACCAATATCTGTTATGTGTAAACCTACATTGTTTTGCTCAACTCAGCCATCTAATTAGATTGATGAGACAAATCTGTTGCCATCATACCGTTGTATGTATGTATGCAGCGTCGTCTGCAACCAAAGTTTGAGAGAAAATATTTGTGATATTCATAAATTAAATTTTAAATAGAAAATAAATAAATTTACAAATTCCATAATAAGAAGGGAATTATTCGAGGGAACTTTCTTGGACATATTGATGGAGTTTTAATTTTTTAAATCAAATACACGCATACTCAAATTTTAATATAAATTAATATAATACTGCTTGCAGTTTGATGTCATTTCAATTTTTTTCTTTTCTTATATTAAGCTCTCTTAGGCACTTTTTACCCTTTATAAGACACTTTTACCCCATCTACCTAAATGAGCTCACCTAAATAAGCTAATATTACACACTTCAAAATTTTCGAAAGAAATCAATATTTTTTGAAAATACCTAAAAAAATGTGGTACATAATATACGTTCCACTGAGTTTTTAGTACCTACAGAACTTGGCTCATATTGATTTCTACTATCATTTCACCATTTTATTTTTTTTTAATTTTCAACAGGTATCGTGTACAAAGTGCATACTATGAGTTTCTTCGTGATTTTATTTATTAACTTATTTATTTTATTATATCTTAGAAAGCTACAGCTGTATGTTCATTTAAGTACATTTCATCATTTGTATGAAATTTAAGCCAAAATACTTTATACAATTTAAATGAATGATTTTTCAATAATATGTAATAAAGTTTAATATCAAGTTATAAAGTAGTATGCACACGATAAAAAATAATTAAAAAACATAGGTAAATATTAAAAAAATACATACACATATACGGTAAACAAGTAGATATTATGTTGGAGGAGAAAATTGTTGGACTCTGTATTCGTGTTTAAGAACATCTTTTTCTGTTTTTGATAATGTTGTTAATTTTGGATGAGATGGGTAGTGGGTAGTGCTATAAAAATTAAAATGGCTGGTGTTGAAGAAGAATAATGATCCATTCCTTTATTGTTGGTAGGTACATATTATTTTTGTCATCAGATTTCCATTCTCGCGCTTGTGATGCTTTATAAACGATATTTTAGTTTGTTCTTCACACGTAACTCTTGTAATTTAGTATTCACTATTAACATCCCTTAACCTAATTTTACCCTTTCAGTTATACATCACATTTAAATCGATAGGTGTAAAACGTATCAATCCATTCAAAATTTATTATTAGGGTGATTGTTAATTACCTCTAATATATAAAATGTGGCACCTTGTTACCGAGTGCGTGTCACGTGTAAGACATCATTCCGTGTAATTGTCAAAAAATAATTATTGTAACAATAAAATAAATTGAATATGTAGAAAGGTATAAATGAGGTATTCGACAAGTTATTTTATATTTTCGGTGTCTCTGTCCCTAGGATATGGTAACATTAAACGAATTAATAAATTGTTAAAAATGAATAGGGGAGGGGGGGGGGGGGGGTGCGAGCAGAAAGAGGAGAGGTAATTGTATACTCGAGTATCTATCTTCTTCTTCTTTTTTAGTGTATGTTGTATGTTGGTAAGTACGAGTGTTTGTACTTAGCAATGACATCCCTTTGAATTTTAATTGCTTTCGATTTACAAATTCAGAATTGTTTCCCAAATTTAATTGCCAAAATGGAATATTTATACTGCTCATTACCATTATTTCGTGTCTTTGGAAATTGTACAAAAATACCTTTCGCCAGTCCCCTCCCCCTTCACTTAAGATCCCCCCCCCCTGTACCCCCACCTTCATACCTTTTTGCTGATTTCCCCTCCTCTGCTCCTTAGCCCCCCTTCCCCCCTATCGCTGTGCTTATTCCACACCCCCCTCTCTAGTCGTGGCTTTGGTAAACAATAGAATCCATTCTCATTATTATTACTCAACTCACACCCCTGTATCGCCTATACTTCAGAGATCACTAACCCTGGAAATTATTAATTAAAAGTTCAATTATATAATATGTAACTGTATAATTAGAAATATTTTTAACTTAAAATTCTTTAATACAAATATCGGTTATTTCTCTCCAGTTCCTCGCCTAATCAGAATATAGGTACAACTCATTTCATCAAATTAATAATATTGATATATTCTCAATCTCCAAATTAACTTTCAAAAAACACATAATATCCCAGTTCGTAACATCTTAATTCTTTTGTATAAATTTATGTATACCTTCTCTGTTTATTTTCTCATATTTAATTGTTGTTTAATTCTCATATTTCATTTGTTTAATTTTTGTATTCATATTTCATTTGTTTAATTTGTGTATTCATATTTCATTTGTTTAAATTGTAGTGGACTCAAAGATAAAAATCTTTGGGTCTACAACTGTGAACTAGCTATGTAACTTCCACCTGCAACATAATAATATTATATGTGTATGTTAAATAGACACTGCACCTTCCGTACACTGCATAGTGTAGTGTAGGTAGGAAGCAGTATACCTACATACATACAATACTTACAATGTACTTCATTTGTATAACTTTTATACGCAGAAAATTTTGAGCATTCATGCCTGTGTCTGTGCTCAATTAAATAAAATAACAAATAAAATAAAATAAACTGTAAATAGGAATGTAATTCCTATTATAAGAATGATCGTTTCGCCTTTTAATGGACTGCTTAACAAATAATAGAAATAAAATTCGTTGAAGTAGGTACTCGTTTTTATGTTTTAAATTTTTATTTATTTATTTTTAACCTTTTGTTTATAAAATTAGTTAATTGGTGGGATTATTGCCAAACGTCAATTAATTCCAACCAACAGAGTTAATTTTAAATATTATCAAATATCGTATTTTTATCTTTGTGGTAGATTTTAACAAAAATTAACTAAATTTTTTAACTTTGTATTCACCACGTGAGAATTGAATTTGCGACCGGTTTCGGAGCTAACCGTTCCCTCCTCAGGCAGAATTTCAACTTTGATTTCAAATTACAATACTTACAGTTTGTACTATGGCAATAAGGTTTTTACATGATAAAAAAGAAAAAAATGATAACAAAAGAAAATTAACAAATAGAAAAAGATAAAAAATATATAAAATGGAGTTTTACTGAAAAATAATAAAAAAATCGTTAAATAAAAAAAAATCGTTAAATAAAATATCGTTAAATCGTTAAAATAATAAATAATAAAATAAATAATATAAATCGTTAAAATAATAAAAAAATATGTTTGTCTATGGTGGATGTATAGTGCAATCAATACAATAATATTTGAATGTAATTTAGATGGAATTTAATTAATCGGCTCTAAAATTTTTGTTCGTTTAGATATATAATTAGATATCAAATCTGCATTATGTTGTTGTAGAAATATAATCAAATAATATTATTTTAAAACATATCAATATTGTCACAATACTTTTCTTTGATCTTCACAAACGAGGTGAGTTTATTTTTACAATCATTGAGTGATATTTAGCAAATGATATTATGTTGCACCTTAATTATTACTAAATATCAAATAAATGGTTAAATTTTTATCATCATCGATGGCGCTACAGCCCGAATCGAGCCTCGGCCTCCCTCAGCACGCGCCTCCAACGTCCCCTGTCACCAGTTGCCGTCCTCCAGTTGGATACCTGGAGAAGCTGTTCTGATTGCATTGTACGAAAGAACTCGCACTGTCACACTGTTTTTACAGTTAAGTGAAAAAATAATATCATTAGTTATATTAAAATAATATTGTCGGCCTTAGTGGTTCAGTTGGTTAGGTATCTGACTTGTGATCTAAAAGTAGAGATTCAGTTTTTATTTGTATTATCATTCTGGATCTGTGAGACGATTAATATCGCAAGTCTCCAGAATGTGGTAACTTGTTATTGGGTGCGTGTTAAATTAATATTTGAAATAGTACCTGTTAGTTGCTCGAAAAGTTACATATAAAAATAAAATATTATTCTAATGTCAAACTGTTGCAAAATTAAATAATTTGAAAAAAAAAAATAATCAAAGCTTGCCTACCCCTATTGAGTATATTGTTCTCCCGGACTTTAGTGTGGGGCTAACTAATTTAGCACGTACATATTATCGATATGAGGGTTGTTCACTGCTCACTAAGGCTCTACCAACTACATACTATAAACCTACCTACCTACATCATTTTTTGTATTAAGATATACCGAGGTATTGCATTCACACCTAATTCTACACCAATATCTATTCCCAGCATTTATTTTATTGACTGACTTGATTAAAACTTCTCATTCATACAATCACGACATTTTTTATTCCTTATTTTTGTCATGCATGTACCTATAATACGCTTTCGCCCACACTGTAATGCAATATGTCCTAATCTGTTTCGTCTAGATTTTTTATTCGTCTGAATTTTAGTATATGAGAAATGTCAAAAAGTTGACTGCATTTATACGGGACTCATTACGTCACACCGCGCGGATAAAATATTTTCAAATTATGAATAAAAAACTAACTGACTACCCAAATTTGCAACAATTTCATGATTTTCAAGTGCCGTCTTTCAAAAATATGTAAAAAAATGTGGTACTTCTATAATATATATATATGTAACTTAATTTTTTTTTTTTGCTTGACTTATGTAACTATTTTTTTTTGTTCTTTTTTACTTAACGGTTGTAATCTAATTTTCTTTTATTTATGTAACTCTTACTTGTGTAACTTACGTGTGTGATTGAAAATGAGCTCATGTAATTTTGTAATGTTGTGTGCATCCATAATTGGACGTCCAGCACTCATAATAATAACCAATATTGTTTTCTTTTTATAAAAAATTGAAAGCTGGATGTCTGTCGATGTACCCTTATTAAATAAAAAAAGACATAGGGTCAAAAGTTGTCTCATGGAAAAATATTTGTGAAGTAATTGGTAGTAATAAATTTATAATGAGTAGGTATTTCATATTAACTTAGTGTGTGTGTTATCATACACACTTTTTCATGATGTTTTCTGAATATTCTTAAAAAAAATGCATTTTGTAGTAGGTACTTTATTATTATTCAAGGAAATTTTCTGAAGAAATAATATATAGGG
Organism: Molanna angustata; assembly: GCA_963576475.1. Lineage (NCBI taxonomy): Eukaryota > Metazoa > Arthropoda > Insecta > Trichoptera > Molannidae > Molanna > Molanna angustata. The sequence continues at coordinate 11,505,987 of OY754975.1, forward strand.
AAATATCACGTCATTATTTATACTAGTGATCGCCCAGTGGTCAGAATTCGACCGTAATACATTAAAAAGAATAATTGAAATTAATACTATTTAATTTTGAATTTTATTGAGGTTCTTTTGTCAAATATATTTTCTTTTAAAATGTTCTGAAATTTAAATTTAAACAACTGCGTCGTAGGTACCACAATGACATTTTAAATGTGAACACAGAACATGAAATAAAAATAATGAATATTTCAGTGTGTCCTACTTCGGTTATCGGAATATTTTGGACACACTTCTCATACTACGCGGTTACGTTTCCCCTCTCTTCACCGTTCTATGGTACATAATAAATGGTTTGATGTGAAATATTTTTTATTTGATTTAATTTATTTATAACGCATATTATGTATTAATATTATTTTTCTGCAGTCCTCCTCCATATATGTTAACTTTAAGTATGCCAAATCTCAAACTCCTCCGTGCGCCCACTTAGCCGAAAATTGTACGTAACGTTTTTCGCTTCACGTATTAATATATAGATTTATACAATTATTTCAAGAGATTTTTTTATTTTAATTTACAGCTATGTTTTGGTAATTGATTATAAAATTTAATAAATAAATGAATTAATATTGAAAACTAGTGCGAGTGTTTCTCATCTATGAGTTCGATTTTTCGAGTGAATTCTATTCGTTTTTAATGCGAATGAGCAACTGCGATTATAAAATTGTATGGTGATACATTCACTCTGCCTACCCATATACGGATCATTGCATGGTATATATTATGTAAATATCACGTTTTTCTTTCATTTTTCTCATTTATGTCGCTATTTTTTTATCAGTCTTCAGTAATATGTCAACGCCACGTACAACGACGAACCTTGAAAAATATCCCCAAAAACTTATATTTACAAAATTTGTATTAAAGTCGTAGGGTTTTATAAAACATAAACTATGATTTAGGTTTTGTTCACGGTTATTTATTTACTTTCACAGGACAATCGTGTCTGCTTATTACATAGATTCAGATCAAAGTTGAAGATGGTTTTGTTTAAATACTAAAAATTAGTTATTTTTTAAACTGCATTTGACAGGAAATCTCTGCGTATAAGTAAACTACTGCTGCCCAACTAGGGAACCCTGTTATAGTACTAGCAGTTTACAAATTTACATGAAAATATGTACACTAACTAATGAACTGGGTTATGATGGTTTCCGTTCTACATACATTAGATAGGCACACAATTAAGATACTTTGTACTAATTGACCACTACTTAAAAAAAAAAAAAAACGTTGTGGCCAACGCTAAACTCCTCACTAACTATAAATACTTATAGTATTTAAATTTCGTATGGAAAATATTCAGTTAGCATTTTCATGAAAGGAGTGTTTAAGTTATTTTGATAAAATATTTTATTATGAAAACTTGACATTACTTCAAAGTCATTTTATAAATATTATGTGCCTTTTTACCAATTTGAAAATTACAAATTTCAGGTTTCCTGAGCTTGGGGTCACTTTGAAATATTTGACAATTAAAAAAAAATGATAAGCACTATTCAGATGTCCTTCAAAATCTAATGGGGTCTAAGCGAGCATTACATATACAAATTCGCAAAATTCTAAAAGAATCCAATGAATACTTTAGTCTATAATCAATAAAGTGAAATAAACACGCCGTACATAGCACGTAGTACATAGCACACAGCAAACAGCACATATCACACACACACACACACACACACACACACACACCCTCACACACACACACACACACACACACACACACACACACACACACACACACACACACACACACACACACATACACACACACACACACACACACACACACACACAGATCTATTGTGATGAAACTTTCAGAATATATTATAAGTCGGTTCACATAATTTGTTTTCAAGTATAATATTTTTTATTGGAACTACCAAATCAAATGAATGCTTCATTAACTAAAAATATCACACAAAATTTAGTTTGCATATATTTTTATCCTTTTGGATAATTTACTTCGATGAAAATTACATAAGCCTGGCAACTGAAGGCTTTGAACTCAACTATGGATGCTAAGATTTTAAAGGAGAGTGTAGCATAACGAAGGTGAGCTAAAATTATATCTTGAAGCTTTGTAATAGGTACATACCTTCTCACTGCAATCTGAGAATATTCAAATTCTCATTAAACGTACCTAGATACCTACCTACACACTGACATTTTAATTAACCTTAAATACATTTTATATTAATTGTCTTTAGTTTTAGAATTTCATTTCTGTAATATACCTAATAATTAATCAAATACAATTCATGTGTACATATTTGATTAAAAATTTTAGACTCAAGTACGCATTCGGTTATTTTCAAATTTTGCAAATATGTATATCTAATACTCGCTTAGACCCCATAGATTTTGAAGGATATCTGAATAGTGCTTATCAATTTTTTTTAATTGTCAAATATTTCAGTGACCAAAAGCTCAGGAAACTTGAAATTTGTTATTTTTATTTTCAAATTGGTGAAAAAGCAAATAATGCACTTTCATAAAATGGTATTGAAGAAATATCAAGTTTTCATAAAAAAATATTTAAATAATAAAATATTAAATCAAATAATTTTTAATTGCATATACGCATACATTGGATTTTTTCCCTTTCGGGAGTCAAATGATATTTTATTGACAAACTTGTTAAAGAAAATTTTTGTCAATAAAAATATCATTTGACTCCTGAAAGGGAAAAAAAATCCAATGTTTGCGCATATGCAATTAAAAAATATTCGATTTACATACACATTGGAACAAGTAGGTAAAACAAGCCAAAAATTAAATAATTTTTCTGGCGCAGTTCAAGGGTGACATCTGTGCGAGACACCGTCATCTCATTTATAAGGACTGTTGCTTTCATTTTTTAAAAATAAACTATTTTCTTAATTTCTCAGTAGATGGCGTTACAAAAAGGCTTTTCCGTTACTGCATAGATGGCAATAGTATAGATCCTTATTTTCAGGTAAAATGTTACACACTATTCAAATATATAGAACTTTCAAAAATTATATTGATAAGGGAACTCAAAAAGAAGGCATAATTGGTGAACGTTGCGCAAGCGCATAATGTGATCACGTAAACCAGCCGATGACAGGTCGTAAGCCCTGTAGGTGCCTCGAGTTCCTGGTTCTTCTACAATATCCCAACTTTGTCTCTATTGAGATAGTAAAAAAAATGTTTGTCAATAAAAAAAAATATTAAGGTGGGGACTGCTGCCAACGTACCTATTTTTCAATTTGATATACCATCATTATTTCTTATCAAATCGTTTTGAAAAAAATAATTTAGATAGTTTGGATATTAATAAACAAAAATATACCTTAACTTTTTGATAATGTTCTGTATAAATTCTTGTAGAAAAATAATGGCATACCCCGATTTTCAACGTTTATCATATATTTTTAATAAACTATAAGGCGTAGAGTACCTAATATATTTTTTTTCAAATTAAAGAAGACAAAAATATCTAGAAAAATATGATGCGACGTTGCATTAATGCTTCAGGTTTAGTAAATAAACCTAAAAAACATTTATTTTCCATTCAGCGCCATTGCGTAATAAAAGTTTTTTTGGTTTATTTACTTAACCTGATGCGTTAATGCAACGTCATATCACATTTTTCCAGGTATTTTGTTCTTCTTTAATTTATAAAAAAAATATTGCTCTATACCTTATATTTTTTTCGAAATTTAAGATAAATATCTAAAATCGGGGTATGCTTATTATTTTCCTACAAGAATATATACAGAACATAATCAAAAAGTTAAGGTATATTTCTCTTAATTAATATCCAAACTAACTAGGTTATTTTTTTCAAAATGATTCGTTTAGTAATAATGATGGTATATCAAATTGAAAAAATAAACAAACTCATTTCATTAAAATGTTGAAAATTTTCTATACAAAATTTGAATAGTTTTGCGGAGATACTTAGGCCACAACACACTCGTTTTTTTTTGAGATAATGCACATATCTCAGAAAAAGGACACTATCATGTGATCAAGAGTAAAAGTGATGAGTTATGATTTCTATTTTACAGCTTTTTTGATCAAATACATTTGTTATTATTTTAAAGAGTGTGCTATATGTATGTCCTTAATACATTGTTCTCAAAATTAAATAGTTTACAAAAGACGATGCTTATTTTTTATTATCTCATCTAAGATTTCTAAATAGGTACCTACTCACTTGTGTTTTTTTAATAATGAATTAATGTATACCTACTATTGAAGCAGACATGGATTGGATATATCGTGTAAGCAGGAATAGACAAATTAATAAATGAGATTTTATAAAGACCATCTTTTAAGATCAAAATACTCCATATTAATATCATACATGAAGTGGGCCTAGTACAATTATTACTTTCGTTGTGGAGAGTTTAGTGCTGGCCACAATGAACTCGTTTTATAATGACGATATTAATTATAGTTTTGCGATTAAGAATTTGCTATTTTCAAAATAAAATACATTTATTAAATTTCTGAAAACATTCACGGAAAAAAAAGTTATGTTAAAATTAACCGAACTATAGTGATTATAAAACAATTAATAGTTTAGTGTTGCTAAATATTTTGTGTGTTTAACCAAACAGTACAGTCATAAACAGATAAACTTTTATTACAAATAACAAAGGTTTGGCTAAAAACGCAGGTAGCCAGTTCGGTGGTGACAATTATTTTTTTCAGTGTTTACGACGTAAATGGGGCTCGAATAGTTATACTACATAGGTCGAAGCATATCTAATTAAAATATCATATAAACGCAAATAAAAAATGGAAAATGGAGAGTAAAAGAGAGAGAGAGAGAGAGAAAGCAAAAAAATATGGAATCGTTCATAAAACTTTTATACTTTTGTTAGCGGCGATATCGGATGATAAATTAATTATATTGTCTGTCGTGTTTTATGTAAGGCACACATACATTATAATATAGCACATAATCTGAACGAATGTGACGGGGGGAGGGAGAAAAAATATCATAAAAATATTCAAACAATGTGAAAAATTAGCCCATTAAATTTTAATTGGCCCTGAGTAACGCAAACTTTAGAGAGAATACGTTAATTATGAGGCCAATGAAAATCCTGCGCTCGCGTTCAAAAAAAAAAAAATGAAACCGACCTGAAAAATCACGACTAATTACACAAATTAATTGATTACTTCCAATAATGGCCGTCTCTCTCGTTCTCCACACTACGCCACTGGCACGACGACGTATAGAACAGTAGTGAATAGCCATAGAATTTATAATTAGACATAATGGAACTAATATACATATTCTAATTAAAGCCCACCCGTTCGCCAGAAACGTCGAGTCCAGGGGCGGCGAACATAAGGGGGTTTAAGGAGAAAAGGACTCTGCTAGGGGTAGTGGCATTGGGGTGGTAGATTGGACGCCTCATTTGTGGGGAGGGGGCGGAGAGGGGAGGTTTCCAAAGCCTCTGACGAATAATTTACCGGTTGTTTGATTGATTTACGCATTTTTATGTCGAAAAATAAAAAAAGGGGTTTTCGACGCGCGGCTGCGACAGACAATCTGTTGAAACATTCCACTCGCTAATTATTATTTTTTCGTCATTTTTTTGGATTGCATTAGGGGGAAAAAAATCATCTTTATTTTTGGGAAATATGATTTTTTTCGAAACAGTTTTTCTCACTAGATTTTATTATTTTGATTCAGGTGATCTCTTTAATCAGTAACACAGGGGCATTCTTTACAGAAAGATTAAGTTCTTTATCTAAGAAACCAGTTTACTGTTTGAATGATAACCTCGAATGAAGTTATTATCAATATCTTTAAAATAATTCTTAAAATAAAAAGTTGTCTCCGTTTTAAAATATCTATCTTTGGTGCTATACTTATATTCTTATTTGCCTTCAATGTGAGTTTTATTTCTGTATAAATTTAAAAACCTACAGTATGAAAAAAAGGTTGTGTACAAATATTATTTATACTCTGTTAACATTCATTTTCGTGCACTCTGACGGTGGTCTTCAACAGATCGATACTGGTCAGTGCCAATTTTAAAATAAATAGTGAAACAAACAAATTAGTGTTTTCCATTTATACCTACTACAGAATGAGTTTTTATTTGACGTAGAAGTTTGTTCATTCGACTTACATATATTCATCGGCATTATTTATGTATTTATAAAAAAACCATTCAAAAATACATATTATATCTTCTTAACTGTAAGAATTCATATATTGTCACAGTGCGAAAATATAATTGAATCACAAAACAATCCTTGTTTATTTTGTATAAAACAGTTTCCTGACTATTTCCTGACTTTGAAAGGATTGGACGACTTGATAAGGAGGTCGAAAGAAGAGTTATGGCAGGTAATAGAGTGAATATATATTACTTAGACCAGTTATGGATGATTTTCATACCAAAGAAGCTAAATTAAGCTAAGTGCCAACCTTGACTTATGCAAGCTGAACCTGGACATGGCAGAAGTTGCACGTAAGCAGAATAAATGCAGTTGAAATGAGATCGTTTAAGAAGAATCTGTAACATAAGGAAAAAATGAAAAGACACATGGGAACATAAACGACATAAGGTCACATAAATATTTGGTCATATGGGGAGTATGAATGTATGTATGTATGAATAGTGAAAAATTTTCCTACTTTTCCATTTTGAAAAACGCTAATACATTTAAGCTATATTTACATACATAGTAAAACAATCAAGGTATAGTAAGTTTATTAATAATTAGTAATTCGATAGCCTATAGCAAATACATGCACATTTTGAAAATTTTCCTAACATCGTTTTCAGCAATGGCGAAACTCGATTAAGCGGAAGGGTACTCTTACACGATAACTTTTGAAAGCTACACAACTGTCAGATTAAAACCCTTCTCATTTATTAACATTATCGATCTTGCAAACTATCCGCATTTCATTTCGTACTGAAAATTAAATGGTTATTAGTAACACGAAACAATCTTAATTATATTCACTGACGTACCCATCCCGTTCTTACCCGGACTTCCCCTTACTATATTGGCGCAGAGCGACGGCGCAGACTAAGGGGGAGACAGGGGGTAGTTCGACAGCATAATAAGAGATGATGACGTAGCGTGTACACTCTGAATTACATCCAATCGCACTCCAAATGCACTCCTTGCACCATACTTATAACAAAACTAGGAACTTTAATTAGCCCTAATTTCCTCAGTCTTGTACGAAGGTTTTGAATTACCAGCGATAAACTCTTTGTAATAACGCATGTCTGAAAAATAAGTTCGACTTTATGAATGAAAATGTTAAAAGAATTTTATATATAAGTTTGTATGTTTTCTTTGTTATATTGTGTTAATGATTTTAATTATTGTTATATTGTATTGCTAGTTTTTAATTTTTGTTTGTTTATAATTATTTTTTGTTACATTATCAAATTTATATAAGTGTACGAGAGAGCTAGCACTGTTAAACTGCTTTTGCAGTTTAGTGCAAGAATACTTATTGTTTAAAAAAATGTAAATAAATAAAACTTTAATAAAAAAAAAATGTGGGGTGTTTGATAATAACGCAATATTTGCTTATCGTTAGACTCTTTATACAATGGTGAGTGGTGCCTGGTTCGATTCAGAACGAAATAAATATCATAAAATTCTTAACTTACTTTTAAAGCTTCAAACAATGTGAGAGAGGCTGGCGTGCTAGATAAGCAATCCAGAGGATGTAGCTTCGAATCTCTCTATCGATTTCGTTCACCCATAGCACAAGAATTTTTGCTTAATTTAGATGATGCAAGAGGATGTACATGTGCCTACTTAGGACTAAAAAGTCTCTAAAAAAATAACCAAGCCATCTAAGCTGTTTGAAGTTGGGACTATGTTGTCAAACATGCGCTGGAGTGTACGATTTTTTTTTTATATATTTACATATTTTTAACTAATTATTTTTCACCTAATGACGATGAAGAAATGATTGTAAGAGTGGGAATGAAAGGAATGTAAGCCAGGAATGTAAGATGAAGAAAGATGTATCTAACAGAATGAAAGTTAACACATTGAGATGGCTGACTACTTGTTAAGAACGAATAAAGAACGCCTGACGAAGAAAATATACAAAGCTGACAGGAGCGGAATAAGAGTTCGGGTGCCCCCAAGAAAGGGATGGCACGACCATGAACGATATTCTGAAAGGCGGAAATGTATGAAGCGTGAACAACAGACGAACATGTATAAGACGATGTATGAATGTTGACGAGACGATGAATGTGTGTCAAGATAGAAAAATGTGGCGTACGGTTCTCTCTGCTTACCTCGTGATAGACATGGTATGATAGTATGTATGTATGTATAAATATGCAGGACACATACTTTTTGCAATATTTTCTTCTACAATTTCAATATAATAAAAATCTAATTTTACTGTCTTTTTTTATACTTTTAATAAATTTAAAACTGTTAATATTTTCAAATAAAATAAAACAGATAATATTCATAGTTATATAGGTAGGTACCTACTTGTATAGTAACTTATATATACCTACATAATATATACTATAGCTCTGTGTTATAGTAACTCACCAGTTCACCCACATACATTTATACTAACACACGGGTATCAGGCGTAATTAGCGCTAGGATATTGGGTCATTATCGTTTAATTTCCTTTTTGCGTCCCTAATCATACAACTCTTGGAGCGATGATCAATTGAAGTCATTAGGGCTAATTCTTTCCCCCTACACACACATACGTACATGCATATACACTTTACCCCGCTTCCACCTCCCCCCCCCTTCCTCCTTCTATAGTTTCTCGTACATTAATATAATCAACGAACAACTTTGTATGTAGTTTATACGATGTATTGAGTAAACAATTCATTGGCCGTGCCGTCTATACACTTACCTGCACGTTTCTTAATGACCTGTGATATATCCATAATATTCGGTTGTTTTATAAAATCGAATACGCCCGATCCTCATTATAATATAAGTATTATGGTGATATTTTTTACTGCCATCACATCCGGTTGTTCGAAAAAAGCAGTATATTTTTTTAATATTTGGCTTTTATCTTTCATTTATGTTCATTTCTACTTTTTGAGAATGTTTTCAATTTTAATTGTACATACATATGTTATACTTATAGCTTCTCGGGCAATTAATAAGTACTATGTCAAATATTAATTTAATACCCACCCAATACCAAGTTACCGCATTCTGGAGACGTACTAAGTATATCAAAATGAAAACACTATTAAAGATAAATGAATTTGTGACTTAATCGTAAAAAATACATTTTTAATCATCATTGTATTTATATATTTTTTGTATGAAAACATTTCTTTGTAAAAAGTACATTTACATCCTTAACATTCTCTAAACTAAGCATAAATGCTTGTACTATGTAGGTGAACGAAATATACTATATAGGTCGTGGCAGGATTCGAACTTGCGACCACTATTACTCACCCAGCACACCAACCGTTCTATATTCCCTTACATGATACGGAAACGATTATCCCTTCCTCAGTAGCTACAGCCGATTTTTTTAATGTTTTAACATTTTTAGAGTAGGTATGTTGCAGTGTCGTGCGAGGGGTCCGTCAGCTGGTTCTGCCCAAAAAAAACTACATCCTCTGTTAAGTCAACCTCCATAATATCTTTTCACCATATAGTTTTTCTTTAACTCCTGTTTTGTACTATGCACATAGCACCAATTACACGTTTGCGTGAAGGTAGGAGCAAATTATCAAAATTGCATAATATTATAAATATTTCAATTCTATTGATAAATATTATAAATGCAGCCCTTTAATAACAAAAAGTTTTTAATAACTAACTGTAAATATATATCATGAATGTTAGTTAAAATATTCAGAGACATCTATGAAGTATCTTTCCAACCATTATCACAGCAAATTTACTAGCAGCAGTAAATGTTTTCATCCATTATTTTATTTTTCATCCATTAGTTTTTATTCATAGATGTCTTGATATATTAATCGATATATTACTCATATTTACGCAAAGGTTCTTTTTCTTATATTTGAATAATATTTATGAATTCCTTACAAATTGTACATACATTATTTTATGAAATTTCTTACATATTTTACAAAACGTTTATTTAAAATATTATCTTTACTTGCTTTTTTACAATGAAATCGAATTTTTTAACTGCTTTGAATTACGCGGCAAATGCATAATACTAGTAATATTTTAAAAACTTTTTGAAATTTAATTAGAAACAATAATTATCACTCTCCCTTTTATTTCTAGTCATTTAAATGATAAACGATCTATTCGGCATGATTCGAATCAAAACAATTCAATATATTTATATTAGCGCCAAAATCTTGGCGTAACATCTATCTAATCTAATCTGACAGTAATATAATCTAACGGTCGTTGTTGTAAAAATGTACCATGTTGAACCAATAGCCAACCAGACCATTTGAATATTCTTACACCCATACATACAAACTGTTGAAGAAGCTTCATACATGCCCAGCATAAATCTTACCTTAAAAAATACACAGATACACTAACACAAACAAACAAACTTTGTTCCTTTAGTCATGTATATTGTATGCTCAAATGTATTGGGCATACTGCAATGAATATTAACGACAAAAGTAAAAAGAGATTTATAATTTGTAGGGAATTAAATCGTGAACGATACATGTGTTCTGAAATTTTAGCTACTGTTATCAAAGCTGTCAATGTTTCTCCTTGGAAGCAATGTTGCATACGTTTTAAATTCAGTGTTGCAACAGACGAAAATAATTACAGGCAAATTGAACCTACAAAGGACAATTATTCAAATTTTAAGAAATTCATATCTCCGATAATATCTGCGCTAGAAGAGAAATAAAAACTGTTTTATGATTCGTTATACGCCCTACAACTCGTTTATATACTATAAAAATGTATGGCTTGCACGCCACTGGTATGTTGTAATGTCTCTTATTGACGGTAGGTAGGTTTGTATTTTTTTTCCAAGCATCCAATGTTTATATATAAAAAAAATTAACGAAGGATGTGACCAAATGATATACAAATTACAGTTGATTGTGAAAAAAATATATTCTCATGTAAAACTGCCGTAAAGTAAATCAATTAAAGGGGGCATGTGAACCTAAGCACTCTAATTTGAAATCAAATATCTCAATTATTTTAAACTGTGTGTTCCTAAAAAAATACAATAAGTATTTTCAATATTTCTCTAGTGAATTCATTATAAATATTTCCCTAAAGAAATTATTAAAAATATTGTTTTTTTTTCAATTACTCCATAACCATGTGTCGTAGAAAAATAAATGATTTTATGCTTCAAGAGTGCATAAAATCAAAGTGAATGACCCATAAAGTTTTTTCATTTCAGGTTTGTCCTTAAAATGCAAAAAATCAACAGCTTTTTTACATACGCGATAGTTACCCTTAATAACACATAATTTCTTAGTGTATTAGGCGGTTTTAATATAGGTACCATGATTTCAGTCACTAGATTTAGCGTTATATTCCTTATTAAAAACATCATTTATTGGTAGTACCCAAAAGGTAAATAACATAAAAATTGTTCAAGATAAGTTCATAATGTTTATTAACTTTAAGAGGCTATAGTAGGCTATACATTATATTTTGCAAATAATTTCCCTAATACCCTCAAAAGATACGTCTTTGAAATAAGGAACAGTTTGTATGTACATCTTTAATCTATTGCATGATTTTTTTGAATTTGTTTAATACTTTTCTTGTAAAATTAGTTTTAGTAAAACCCTTTTTTATTTTTTTATTGTAAGTAACTAAAAAACTACAAGGCCTATGAAGTATATTTTTACTTTATTCGATAGAGAATATGAAAATCTATCGGCTGAGTTTTTTATTATAATAAAATTTCAATAACTATTCTTGCTATTTAAAAAAAACCTCTAAATTTTACCATTTTTGCACGATAAAATGTTGTATATCACATATCAGATGATATGCAATATTTTCTCGTGTTTCATACATTAGAAGCTACTTTAGTGTGCATTTTTGCGTACATCCGTATATCCAGGGTATAGTAGGGCCTTAAGTGTACCTATTATTGACATGAACTACTTCGTTCAATGTTTTCAAGTACACGTATATTTATTTTTATATTAATTTGAACGAGTTTGATGTTATGTCAATAATTACATTAGGTAATTCTCAGTAAATTCTTAAATACCCCATGACAACATATAGGTTATGTAATTTGATATGAGATTAACTTCGCGATTGTTAACTATATTATAGTTACATAAGTATGTAATTAGCATTTTTATGGGTTTATGGATAAACGTTATTGCATTTAGTTACTCTCTATTTAACATGATTATTCAAATAAGAATAATTTTATGACAATTAATTATAGCTAAATAATTACTATAAATGAGACACCTACTTATATAATGTTTCATGTGACATTATTTGTTCATTGAAATTCAATACCTACATTAAAAATATTATGAACTTGTACTTATTAAATAATTATATGAAACATGAGTTTTATAATATGTAATCACAGCGAATCATAATAAGCTAAATAATTATTCTCAATTACATTAAAATAAAAGGAGTGGGATGTAGCCAACGTAAAACTTTTCACTACCAAGTCACCCCGTAAATTATTCTAATTTTGTATGGAAATATTCAGCATTTTCCTCAAATGAGTTTGTTTATTTTTAATTTAAATATTTTATCAAAATAACACGATAGTTCTGCAATGCCATTTTATGAAAGTGATGTGCCTTTTTACCAATTTGTAATAAAAAATAACAAATATCATGTTTCCCGAGCTTGGGGTCACTTTGAAATATTTGACAGTTAAAAATAAGAAGAACAATGCAGATGTCCTTCAAAGTCTAATGGGGTCTAATCGAGTATTCTAATGGGGTCTAATCGAGTATTTTAATGGGGTCTAATCGAGTATTCTAATGGGGTCTAATCGAGTATTCTAATGGGGTCTAATCGAGTATTCTTGAAATGCAACATCCATTCTGAATGTTGTGGTGATACGAGACCGATGTGTGGGATACACGCTTGTTTCGTCCTTCTTTTTATAAGGTAATGCACATCCGCACAAATGTCGTCGGTAACCCCACATTGTAGGGCGACATGGCTATCGACGAAATAAATCAAATTGGTAGAAATTAAACGATTTATTTTCTACCTTTGTGACACATTTTTACTGATAAATGAAAATAACTCTTGTTTTCACTACATACTATACCTAGTGTATTTTATACTAACCGGTTACGGATGAGGGAACAGATCAACTCCGAAACCAATAAAAATAAATTTCTCAATAGATGGCGTTACAAAAATGGTTTCTTCGTTACTTCGTAGATGGCAATGGTAAAAACAGCTTATTTTCAAACGATCAGTTTCTCATTATTAAAGTATATAGAATTTTTAAAAACTGCATTGATAAGGGAGCTCAATATGAAGGCATGATTGGCGAACGTTGTGCAAGCATATAAATTGATCACTTAAAAAATCCGATGACAGGTCGCAAGCCCTGTAGGTGCATCGATTTCCTGGTTCTCCTATAATATTCCAACTTCCTCTCTATTGAGATGTTTAAAATTTGTCAAAAAAATATCATTGACTTCCGACAGGGAAAAAATCCAATGTTTGCGTATATTATGTAACTTTTAAAAAATATTCGATAAAATACTGTGGAGTGATGAAAACAAACGAGTTGAAATTACATTTAATAACGAATTAATTTTTTATTTTTAATAAAATCGAATTCTACCAAATAAAAAACAACTGACTATTCTGAAAATCTCGTATTCCAAGGGACATCTTCTACTCTAGCCCTTTTCCCTCCACTACTGTATGCATGCAGACCTCTTCGATACACTTCCACTCGTTTCTGTTCTGTCCACTCCGCATCCAGTTTTCACCGGCCACTTGGACTATGTCATCAGACCATCATTAGAGGGTCTTTCAACACTCCTACAATTTTTCTAAGGCTACCGCTGCAGCATTCTGGGTTCCCATCTAGTATCCCCTTGTCTGGTCAAGTGTCCAGCCCATAGCCACTTTAATCCAGCAACACGATCCATTACATCTTAGCTTCTCGGGCAACAAACAGGTACTATGTCAAATAATTATTTAACATGCACCTAATAACATATTGCCACATTCTGGAGACCTACGATATTGATCGTCTCACAGATCCAGACTAAAAACATAATTAAAAACTGTGTCTTCACCGGGAATCAAACCCGGGACCTTCGGATCAGCAGTCAGATACTTAACAAGGTACCTACAACATGAAAAAATTCTAAAAAATAATAATTTGAATAAGATGGTATTTTCACATACCTACATACAAATTTTCATTCGTCCAAATTACTAATAACTGGTTTACCACAATAACCAGGTATTTCTGTTTATTATTTTTTTATGTAGATTAATAAACATTAGGATTAATTATTATTTTGAGTAAAATTTAATATTCATTCCACATTCGTATTAAATTAAACACATAATCTACCCGCATTAAAATCACTAATTATATTTTTTTGTGTTGTGCGTGCTGAACATCGTATTGCGTGTTTAGATAATTTCTGATATTATTATTTGTTGGTTGGTACCAATGTATATTATAATATTTGTCTAATTCTTCCTTATTCTTGGCGATTCAATTAGATAAATGACATTTAATTACACAAACAAATATGCCTTGATACTCGGTTTGAACAATACTTAATATATCGAAATTCCACCAAAAATAAAATTACTAAAAGTTCAATAAATATCTTCAATATGTTTTTACGTCAATGGATATTAACACATAGTATCGTAATTAAGACACATCTGTTTTACTTAAAAAAAACAGTGAGTCGTGGTCAAAGCTATTCTCCTCACTACCAAGTCATTCCACAAATTATTAAAAATTTGTGTGGAAAATTTTCATGAAATGAGATTGCTATTTTTTTTTAATTTCAATGTTTTTATTATAAAATCTGATAAATTTCAATCACATTTAAAAACAGTGATGTGCCTTTTTAGCAATTTGAAAATAAAAATATCAAAATTTTAGTTTCTTGAGCATGGGGTCACATTGAACTATTTGACTGCTAAAAAAATTGAGAACGACTGATCTGATCTTATTGGGTCTATAAGCGAGTATTACATGTACAAATTTGCAAAATTTAAAAAGAATATAATAATGATGATATAATAATTTAAAAAGAGTATAATAATGATGATATTAATGAGTTTAATTGATAAAGTAGAATAAACAAAGCACATAGTGATGAAACTTTCAGAATACAATCTCGGTATGATACTAGTTGATAATCTGTTAATAATACCTTATAAAATGTTAATTCACGACTCCCCACAATAAGAACCACGTTTATATAGATTAAAAAATAACGAAAAATAAAAAAAAGATGATGTATTTAGCGCCGTTATTTCAAGAGCCCCAAAATGTATAAGAAGTATTACATATTTTGCTATTTTTTCTACATTTACTAATGTTAAAGCGAAATAAATCAATAAATATAATATGTATTTGTTGGATATTGTATCTATAGAAATGTGAAAAGAAAATATGTATGTATAATATTCATATTAGAAATGGAGGTAAATGAAATTCTAAGTCACAGTTTCATAACAACCTATTTCATTTAACAATTACGATGTATGTTTTATTTCATTATATCAATATACACACAATAAATATAAGAAAAAATTACAATTCAAAATAATAATAAATAATATTATGTAACACAAATATTTTGTATAAACCACCTCACTAGGCTGAGCCTGTTCCAAGGTGTCAGAAAATTTATTTGAATTATTCTCACATATTACATTTAGACTTATCATTGTAACTTTATCATACTTCCGCAAGAGTCTTTGGTTCTTATCCGTGTTTCCATTGTTTTCTTAATTTTAAATTGATTTATCTGTATGTCCTTTATTTATTTTTTTATAGTAGGTACCTAATAAAAATTTTCGAAGCTAAATTGTAGTAATTAACGTATTCGTCCGAATGTCGTGTTTGTCTTTGGAGTAATGAAAATATGTTTGTGTGTTGTCTCGTAATTATATTGCGATGTAATATGACTAATTTTGTCTTTATGAAAATGTATTGAAATAATTTTTGTTCATGATTGTGATATGTTGAAAACTGAAAAATCGTTAAACAATTGAACTGTCGGATATGTAAATTTTTTTTTTTTACTTATTATCTTAATTAAAGCTTTTTGTGCCTTGACTAGAGGGTCCATATTAATTTCAGCAGCGCCAACCCAACCAATCATACCATGATGTGTAAAAATTGATTGAGCTAATGCATACCAAATATATTGTTTTTAAGTATTTTTCAGACATAATGTTGCGGATATTTTTAAAAATATTAATAAGTCTTCTTACTTTTCCTTCAACTGTGGTATGATACGTCCATCAGTTGTGATCAATGTTAGTAGATTTAAGTCTTTATTTTTTATTGCATTTTGTTGTGTAAGGTTGATTTGTTGTGCAGTGTTAAGTACTTTCAGGGTGTTGGTTTTAGAACGGCATTTGAATTATTAGGAGGAATGGCATAACTATAAAAAGTTGTACGCCCACCACTCATCTCCGCCACACACTCGAAAATAAAAATGGTCTCCCGTCCCCTCCTCATCCCCCCCGAGCTGTCCCCCGACACCCCCTTGGACCGACACTCCCCCGGGGTGCAGGTGGGGGCAAATGGAAGGAGGGGAAGCTTAAAAAAATCCCCGAAACAGCATCGGCACGATAATAGCGGGAGCCGCGAATTTAAACCTTTGACAGTGGAAAAATCGCCCGCTTCCCATTCGGCGCGATGGTTCGCAGGGGGGGCACGGGAGGGAGGGGGCAGAGCGGGGGAGGGCCGGCGGTCGGATGCAGATATACACCGCCGTGGGGAGGCGGCACAATCGACCCCTTTTTTCGATTTTTAATTATATTTTTTCATCCCCCCCCGATCCCCCCGTACCGTTTTGCCCCCACGCGTGCAGACCAATCTATTTAACTCGCCACCCGCTGGCCGCCCTCTGCGGAAAAAACCGGGCGTTTTAAAATTAATGAGTAAAATCTACTCATACTCTGTTACCGATCGTATGTGTGTATGTACGTGCTCACCCCTTTTTTCCATATTCGTGTTTTTTTTTTTATTTCTGTTGAGGGGAGGGGGGGTCGGTGAGGGTAGGGGTCTCCCCCCACGACGCACCGCGAGGGTTGTGCATGTGTAGGTGAGCACTATTATTACACGAGTGTGTGTTTGTGAGGACGATTGTGCAACTGTGTTCGTGTACAAATATATACCTACCTATAGGGATGGGGACCGCTTGATTTTTCAAACTGATGACGCGCATTCATTCCATACCGGGTAAGGTTTACTTATGGACGTAAATATAGAGTGTTGTGTTGTATTATATCGCAAAGCTTCCGCCGCGAACTTTACAAACTTTACGTTGGGTTCGCGCGCGTCAAATCTCGAAAATAAGTTTTTACGCCGCGAGGGGATTTTGTGAAAGTGAAATATTAATAGCCTTGTGATTTTCATTCGTGTTTTACGTCGGCGATGTAAATATTTGACTTGATCACATGTTGTGTTGTCAGTTTTTTCTACGCACAAACTTGTCAATTAAAAATGACATTATCATGTGTAAGTTTTATTTGTTATTAAATTAATTACTTATCTGTTCTTTGTAAATTTTCTTGGAATCAGTTCAAGTACATAGTACAGTTGTTAAAGATGTTTTTCTTTACTGAGTTAGCCACGTACAACGTGCACTACTTAAGGTTTTTTTTATTTTCTAGACATATTTTTTAATATCAATAAACAAATGTACATTTTTAAATGCTCGTTTCTGATTAAACTTTTTTTATAATTGATTGATCTTTTAAAATTACCAAATTTTAAACAATTTAGTATTCATAATATATTATTTTATTTAACCAGAAAGTCATCATTACTTTATTTTATATTTCGTTGTGGAAAATAATTGGTTAGTTTCTAGGAAATTTACAATTTTATTCCTATATACTCAACATGAATGATTTTTTTTAACGTCAATGTTAATTAATTATGTTAATTACAAGTCAATACTGCAAATAATAATACCCAAAAAATATTATTATTATTACCAATACTAATAATTAATTTTTTTAATGTTTGAAACTGTCACTTCTGAACTAAAAACTCCATAATCAACTAGAATTATGAAAAACTATATATCAAATTAAGTTTTTTGCAAACGCAAAAATTTAAATAGAACTCTAAAAATTTAAATGGAACGCAAAAATTAAAAATTTAATTCGTCAGAATGGTGAACTGTTTATTGTTCACCATCCTGACGATGTTCAGCATTGAGCGATACCGGTGAATGGGAATAGCGTTTGCGAAAAATTTAAAAAGAACTTAAAATTAAATATATTTTTTTCATAATTCTAGTTAAAAAATTCAAGTTTGAAAGTAATTGAGTTTCTTTTGTCAAAGAGTATACCTCTATAAAAATTACTTTTTTATTTTATTAGCTGTGAGCGTGGATAAATACGAAAAAACAGTTTTCTCTTCACGTATTAAATTAAATTAATGTTTTATTACCATTATTGTTCCACATTTGATGTATGTTTTTTTTACATATTCTGTATTTGAATTATTCTTTATTAGTTTGAACATAGATATTATATAGGTACCTACTCTGAGTATGAAATGTGAAATATTTTTTTATTGAATTTAAAATATACCTACCTATTTGTAATACATATTATGGATAAATTTTAGTTTTCTGTACTCTATACAAAAATTAACTATGCCAAATCTTGCCTACTGCTCCTGTCTGCGTGCAGTTTGCTTAAGAGGGGTACAATGTTTTCGTTTCACATATTAATATATAAATATATATAATTGATTATTTGATTTTACTTAATATTAATTTGATCACATTAATTTACAAACAAATACAAAACCAACGATAAATATGATATTATAATTTTTAATAATTCCTTATTTATTTATATAATTTATGTACATGTGTATAAAGGCAGGTTTATTGCCATAAGGCAATTACTTCCAACCAACCCGAGCAACGTGAAGTCTCTAAGTTAAATTGATACAATACTAATTTATTGAGGAATAAATTGATAAAAAATAACATAAAAGAGTAAGAAATAAAAAAAATACAAAGAGAAAAAAGAAATGAAAGAGAGTTTAAAAAAAAAAGAATAATAAAAATAACACTGATCATAGCAATGAGGAAAAGGAGGTTACGGAAGGATATAGAAGGAATTCAGGAACTATTTGACAAATAAAGTTTTTTTAGTTTATCTTTAAATATTTGAATGGTTTGATGTGACGTTACTTCATCACTTAGACCATTCCATAGTCTAGCTGATTGCACTTGAAAAGAGGAGCTGACATATATCCTTATCTATGGATATATGTCAAACGTCAATGCCTAGTGTATTTTATATTAGCATGTTTTATTATTACTACTTAAAAAATATATACTGATTCAAAACCATTCATAGAAATTGAAATATGCTTAGGTATTATTACTAAAACAATTTTATTCATCACTTTACAAAATGTAAAAAAAATATGAGACAGTGAAAAACTTATCTAAAACCTATAGGAAATTTTACTTTTATTAAATATATAGAAAGATAATGCAAATTATTTTTACCTCTTGAACAGTAATTTTGATATGTATAATTATTTTTTTTATAATCACAAAGACATTTTACAAAAAATAAAAAGCTTTTGATATCGATGTTATTCTTTTTATTATATACACATAATATTTTCTTATATAATCCATTATTACAACACTATCGTGCACAATCCCACATAAAAAACACTTCCACGTATATCCAGTAATTCCTGTAGATACTTTTTTTATGAAATTTATCAAACATTATATATTACTTTTAATGGGACATTGGTTTTGGTGTACGCAACGATTGGATACCAAATATAGTGTTCTTTCCAGATAATTAGAGTTTCATAGTATTTGTCTAGTGCTAGATCAAATTAGTGCTGCAACATTTTTTTTAATTATTAATCCGCTATTGAAGTTCTAAAAAAACTAATGAAAACGAAATTGAAAAAAACCAACTGTATTTCTGATGGGAGAACTGTATGTGCTTGATTATGCCGATGTATGCTATTTGGATGCTAATGAAGTGCATCTCGATAAACTGAACGTCTTCAGAATAAATGTATCAGATTCATCTTTGGGTTGAAAAAATTTGATCACATATCATCTTACCGCAATCTTCTTTGTTGGCCTAAGATACGCCAGTGGCGGAATATACACATTCTGTCACTATTGTACAATATTCTCTGTAATCCGAACCTGCCACAGTACCTCAAAAACAAATTCACTTATTAATCCAATCATGGACTTCCACTTCGATCTGCTGTTGAATGTACAACACTATCCATCCCTATCCATAATACATAATTTCTCATTTCTTTGTTCGAAGTACAATCAGCAAGATTGTGGAATAGCCTATGCCCGGATATTGCGTCATCTAACTCACTTGTTATTTTCAATAAAATACTAAAAAAGAATATTTATCCCTGAACACCTGATCCCGATTCCCTCTCCTTGTTCTTACCATATCCTTTTTGTTTGCTATGAAGTATTTTTCATTTTTTTCTATTGTTTTAATTGTATCTTAGTGTTATATTTATATTACCTTTGTTTTTTGCTCTTGTTCTTTTGTTGTTGTTCATACACATTTTTGTCATACTTTGTAATCTGGTTGGTTAGAAGAAATTGCCTAATGGCAACAAGGCCGCCAGTGTAAAATATATTTGTTTATATTATGTACAGAAAGATGAATAAATAAATACGGGAAAGGGTGGTTTAAGGGCGAAAGTTATATAATATCTAGTCCATAAATATGACATTAAAATACTTTTCAAATGAATAGATATTGAACCTCTATACCAGCATCAGTCGTCAGCAGTTTCCACAACCGGTCTGCAGTCAGCAGTTTCCACAATTGTGAAATAAAAGTTTAGATATGCGATTGTACCATTTGAGACCATAATTTCAGTGACTGCATTAACCTAATTTAATTTATATATTTCCGTTTTTCTTAGGAATCTGAAAAGTCCAGCGGTGGAGGTTCACCGTCTCCCACGCGGGGTTCTCCCGGAGCCCCACGAGTTTCGCCCCCCCTGTCTCAGCCCCAAGTCCAGGTGGGGCACAACTCCCCGCAGCAACAGAACCACCAGCACCAGCAGCAGACTCAGCCATCGCTACAGCAGCAGAACCAGACCAACCAACCGGCACAGCCACCCACCATACCTAGTCCTAGTGAGTTGGTACCATTGTAGTTTTAACTATCCTATTTGTACAATCCTTGTCGATGAATGTATCAGAAATGTTCTTGGGTTGTTCCATACATTTGAACTTTTCAATTTTTCACAAGACACGGATGTTTTAAAAGAGATATCTTCAGCATTTCAACATTGCTCCCTCTTCCTCGTGCCAGTTTTGTTAAAGACAAAACTTCGGATCACATCCAATGGGAGATCGGAGCTCCCAGTGGCTGTCCGCGGACCTCTTCATGATTCCATTAGACATACGGACTTACTAATCTCGAAGAACAAATACCTACAAAGCTTTCAAACAATTCTGTAATACTAAAGGCGCTTTATTATAAGAAAATAATCCTTAATATTCATCTTCTCCTAACTCGTTGTCTGTGTTAATTGTTGACGTCAGTTCTCCTCATCCTTAAATTATAGGTCCTTCTGTCCTGTACAATGTCACCTAGGGCATGTTTTTGCAGTTGGTCTCGTCTTTGCACGATCCAGGATTTCCTTGGTCTTCCTCTGGATGTAAGTCGAGGAAGATCCATTTAGATTTCTTTGATTTTTATCTTCAAAAATATAAAATTCTTTTTTTCTATCAATTAATAATTGATAGAAAAAAAGAATTATAAATTTCATTATTCTTATACTATTATTACATATCTACTAAAAGAAAAATACTAATTTTAAAGCGTTTCTGCCTTTTCCAACTCCAGTAAATTCGAATTAAAAATTTTCCTGAACTTATACTAAAAACAGAACCGAAAGTTTTATTAATGAAAGTAAAACTTATCTACAATTTATT
Organism: Molanna angustata; assembly: GCA_963576475.1. Classification (NCBI taxonomy): domain Eukaryota; kingdom Metazoa; phylum Arthropoda; class Insecta; order Trichoptera; family Molannidae; genus Molanna; species Molanna angustata. Next base: position 11,528,156 of record OY754975.1, read on the forward strand.
ATTAATAAATATATTCTCTTATTTTGTTTTTATTCATCTTAAAAGTTCAAAACTATATTCATATTTGAAAGTAAAATAAACATGCCATGATCTATTTAAAGCTTTACAACTCACTTGAACTTTTAATTGATAAAAACAAAATAAATTCTTGAAAGTCACATGTTCAATTTTGATATGAATGGTATAAAAATATAGGTAAGTATTTAACACTCGCATTTCTTATTCCTAGTGGGCATGTTTCGAGGGTTACAAGGCCTTCCTGGTTTACCACAAATATCCCAGCAGATGTCTCAACTGGCTGCGAATCTTCAAGGTCTCGCATCACAAGCTCCTCTGCAAAACCAGCCTCCTGTTGGACTCAGCTCGCCTCTCAATCTGTCTGTTGGAAGCGGAGGTTAGTTAAATATCATAATTAGTTTCTTGATATGTATGTATAATGTATACTTACGAACTAGTCTTGTTTTTTAAACTGATATTGAGAATGAGTGTATACCTACTTTCATGGAATTTTAAAATAAATGCATAATATTTAAACCCAGCAATATTCAATGTCTTCAATGATGTCAAATATTTATAATGCAGGATGTCCCAAAAATAATGTTATGACATGGGGGCACTTCCTGTCAAACGATGAAATCAAAACCCTCATGATCCTATGGACTCCATATTATAATTATATCCATGATGTGCTGGGTAATCGTGAGGGTTTTGATTTCGCCGTTTGGACCAGACTTGCTCCCCTGATAGTGATATATTTGAAACCTTCGTGAATTTCATAAAAAAACAAGCACATTGTGAAATTATTTCATTGAAATTATTACAAAAATATAAATATTTCGAATACTTTTTTACTAAAGGTATATTGAAACATTCTAGTCTGCAGTGACATACCGAATCTCGAAGCAAAGATTCGATTAGGAATCATTGATAAAAAAACGTTTTTTCCATCTCTAATTAAGAAGTTTTAATGTTTCAATAGGTGGTCTGAATTCTACAAACTCAGGGTCAGGAGTGAATGCAGGCTCAGGTGGTCTGATGCATTCGGCCTTACCCTCTCCAATGCCCCAACTGATCCTGGCTTCTGGACAGCTGGTGCAGGGGATACAAGGAGCGCAGTTGCTTATACCAACTTCTCAAGGTACGTGCGATAAAAACTTTTTTAATGCAATTCATAGGTATGTGATCAAAATAGTATGGGGCTGATATTTCGCAAAAAGAGGGGTTTGTCTTGAAGAAGGCAAGTTCTATATATTTTTGAGTACCTACTCTAATGAAATTAATAAATGAAAATATCATCAATTTAATATTGTTTTACCCATCACTACAAATCGGTCTTACAATAAAACGTACGATGGTAAATTTATGTTCATGATTTCGGTAGTGATGAGCAAACGCAAGAGCGGGGTGGTTTTGATCTTGGTCTTGTACTCCTGGTCATGGTCTTGCATTTAGAAATGTAGACTTGGTCTTGGTCTCGGTCGTGCATACTCGATCGAGTCTTGGTCTTGTCTTGCATAACCAGGCTTGGTCTTGCAATAAAATTTAGTTATTACAATGAAATATGTCAAAAAACATCAATTTATAGTATTCTGTCAAAAGTACGTAGTTGATTGCTTACTTTTTAATTGAAAATGAAGTTAATGAAATTTTGCAAGACTTGCATTAGGTTATGCAAAATTCTTGGTTTTATATAGCCCGGTAATGGTCTTGTACCCCCTGGTCTTAGTCTTGCAGCGACACATGCGTTTTGGTCTCTATCTTGCAAGTCTCGCAAGACCAAGACCGAGACTGCAAGATTTTCAATACTTTTGCTCATCACTAGATATTGGAGAATGAAAGAAAAGAGAGTTTAGTTTTTTTTTTTTTTTTCATAGCATTTTTTTGTTCCCTTATTAAAATCAGTTTTAATGGTTCTATTTACTTACTGTATTTTTAACCAAATTTTACTCAATATATTCCTCCAAATATATATTAGCTAAAAATGAGTTTTGTTTTTAAAGAGTTTTAATATCTATTTTTGTATTAGCAATGTAATTTTTTGCTTTTCCAGGAATAGCCACACAAACAATTTTAACAATACCTGTGAACCAAGTAAATTCAAATGATCAAATGGTGAACTTGGCACTCAACAACGGTCAAGTTGTGTCAACGTCTTTAGCGAACTTACAAGCGATGGCACAGCCGCACCAGTTACTGAATCAGCCTCAAGCAAACACCCCTATGAGGAACAACCTCTTGAGTCAGACTGCAAATGCTGCCTTCACGAACGCGCTGTTAAATCCAGCCGCGCTCTCTGGACTCCTGGCCAACGGCGGAGTAGGGGCCCAACAGATCTTGCAAGCGATGCAACAGCAGCCTTCGAACCATATGCTCTCAGGGCACGTGCCTTCGCAACACCTCCTTCAAAACGTGTCGCAGACTACGATGAACAACCAGCTGCAGGGGAACCAGCACTCGCCCTCGTCTTCCAACAACTGGTCGGACCAGTCGAGCCAGCATCATCAGACCCAGAGGCACTTCAAAGACAGAGACACTCCGTACCACCACCAGAACAACCATGGCGGCGACTCAGCGTTCCTGGGCGAGCTGGCGAGAGACAAGAACAGTTCGAGAGAAAGGGACAGGGACAGAGATAGGGAAAACTTAGGGACGATGACTAATGGAATTAATGGATCATGCAGTAACCAATCTGCTTCTGCTGCAGCCGCTGCCCTCAGCAGTATAAGCAGGTAATTAAATTGTTATGAAAAACTTAGCAAAGTTTTAGTAATTATTAATCGTTCTGTACTCACATGCGTGTTCTCATACAAAGCAGTAGAAAATACAATTACCAACCTTATGAAGTGACGTATCGCCCTCTCTATTGTAGTAAGTTTATAATGATATGACCGTATGAGAAATAATACTCCACCGTCTTAAGGCCTTATTATGTTTTTATTATGAAGTTGTAAAACCATTTCCATATTTTAATTTCATACAAGAGTATTGTAAAAATACACCATTTTAATGGGTTTATATTTTTTTATGTGTGGTCGGCACCCGCTTTGAGCAAAATTATGATAATTGTCTTAATTATGTATTTTATAACACATAATGACTTGAGATAGCAGACTTTATAGATGCCTTTATTATATGTAATTGCAATACGTACCAAAAGTTGTATCTATTTTCACATATTTTTATTATATATGTGTGGCGAGTAAGTCTTATATTATTATCAATTACGCACTGTGGCTTTGTAATGTCGAACTTGCAACAAGGGATTCTGTATAATGAAAATGGCCATAAATATATCATTACCAATCTGATTCTAGGGTCCAATATATTGTGTCTGTGTGAAAAAATCAGTTCATCATAATCTGTGCTTAGCAATAATTCGTTTTTTTTAGTCCCATTCCAGTTCCGAATGAACGTTGGGTTGGTTGTTGGTTTTCGGCCTCAAAGGTAACCTGAATCACTTTTTTTACCGCATTTATAGACACAATATCTACAGAAGGTTAGGTATGTTATTCTCCTTACAATTTCGCCACGATTAACAAATGTCATGTTTTTGATGTTCACAGAAAATTTAGCAGACAGAACAACAACATACATATATAATAAAACCCTTTCACTCTTGACTCTCCATGCAAAAGCATATATTCCTCTTTCTCGTTTCAATTCTGAACATAAGTAGTTTGACAGCAAAGCCTTGCATTTTCCTTTCCATTATGGCCTGTTCCAATATCTTCGCACATATTCTACAGATTCTCCTAAATAGAGTATTTTACTGGAGTATGTTCCACAAAAGTACAAAGTATTCGAAACCTAATCTATTTCAAATAATATATTTTGCTATATTTAATATCCTCTATATTTGGTTTGATGTAGAAAACATAATTATGAACACTTGGATAACTAATAGTTTTTTTAAATAAAATCAAGTTGATGATCCTCCAGTTAGGAAACAAGATCCATAAAAGTAATGGTAATGGTAGGTACATAGTACCTTATTATTAATGTTAATATTTTTTTTATTGACAGGTAATCAGGTTGTTTTGAAGTAAGATATCTTCGTAAGATATTATTTCATAATCAATGGTATTGATATTAAATTTATTTTCAATCCTTCATTTCTCGATGAGTTAAATAAAATACTATGCCTGTTTCACAGTTTAATTCCGAGTCCACATCGTTAACGTTTAATGGAGCGGGGCGGTGAGCGTTTATCGGAGCGGGGTGATAAGCGGTAAAATCTTCAATGTTAACAAACACGATAGCTGTTTTTGATTAGATTTTATCGCGAATCTTTCCGCTCTGCTCGACGCTTCTGTTTTCTCTCAAATTGTAAAAATATGTATAAAAGTTATAGATATATCATTTAGCGTTTAGGTACCTACCTATATATTTTTAGTGAACTTTCTTTGTCACGTCTTTTATTTTTTCGATGAGACTTATTTTTACTTACTTTTAGAACAACTTTATGTCTATTTATTAAATAAAAAAATATATTTTTAGGTTAGCAGCGAGTAACGGCGAGTTGACCATCACAGCGGCGAGGGGAGCTGGCTCACCTGGAGAAGGTCGTACTCCGCCGTGTAAATCATCACCTGCCTCTACAGAACCCGAAGACCTTTTAGCAGATTCACCAGGTTTGAAAAATTATACTTATACTTTTAATGATAAACATGAAAATTGTTTTGAAAGTCCACAATTATTTTCTAACGTACAAGCAGTCGGCTTTCAAAATACTTTCTTAATTACATTAATTTTATGTACGATTATGTTGGCATCAACTACATATTACAGTGTCACTGTCTTGAGGTGCATTGGCCACAATTTTATTTGCCTAGTGGGGTATTGCAGATTCAATAATAAATTACTGTAATGTCAATCAGTGTATGTATAAATAAAAAAAAAATTATGAACTTGTGTCAAAATTGAACCTGAAACTTACGATAAAGATCCGATGAAGCTTTATAAATGAAAATTACATATATTTTTAAATGAGGAACTTAACGTCGAAATTTTTATTTATCTATTTCATGTTCCTTCTCGGGTAACCAACAGGTACCTAACTATGTCAAATATTAATTTAACACGCATCCAATAACAATTTCCCACATTCTGGAGACTTATGATATTAATCATCTAACAGATCCAGACTGAAAACAATTAAAAACTGTGTCTCTACCGGGAATCGAACCCGGGACCTTTGGATCAGCAGTCATATACCCAACCAACTGAGCCACAAAGGCCGACAATATGTTGGTAATGTTAAGACTGCTACTAATTCATTCCTAGTACACGCTTAAAAATATATCAATATTGACAAACAAAATATCCGTATATGAAGACCAATAAGAAATATTTTTGACCAAAGCAATTAAAAATTTGTGCTTGAAATTATTGTAATTTTATGAAATGTATATTTTTTATTAAACTTGCCAGTTCATATTATTATTTTCCAACCAGATGTTATTTTTAATATTATCATACATATTTATTACGTATTTTGTATAACACCACATTGAACGACAATATCGTGACCGAATCCTAGAATAAAGCGAAACGATGATACAAACATTTATTAATGATAAAAAATTAACTGTCCATAATTTATATTAATTTATTTTACGTGTTGAAAGGGTCCAAGGAGTAGTGTCGTTCCCCCCCTAAGAAACCCTCTCGCGTTGTATGGATATAATGACTTTGATAAAACATTATGGCTGATTACTGCGAGGGGCGCAAGTAATTACAACAAAAATATATATTTTATAATAGTAGGTATGTAGTTTAATAATATTGACTGTTGTTTGAAAACAATTTAGTACGAAGTGGAATTAAAAACACGCAGGAAGTTCGTTATTTCCTGTATTGATCCGATAATAAAAAAATAAATAATTGTAGCCACTCGGAACAATTAATGACAAATTCCGAATAATAGGTTGAATGCAAACACGTTCAATATACTTAATTATTACTTGATGCATAACGTTAAATTAGTTATATTGTTGAATCATGTATTATGTATGTACCTAATAGTATTACATTACACACAAACAATAGTGTACTTTTTGTTAATCGATAATAAGTGGATCGATAAAAGTTTGTCCTTTAGGTCTCTGTAGATAAGAAACTGTTTTTTTTTTAAGAAAATATATAAACAAAAATGTTTTCACCAACTGAACTTGACAGTACACCCATTTAATTTAACTAGTGGTATTCTTTTGTCATTTTCATTCTCTTATTTTATTCAATATTTAGAATACCAAAGCAATAGGTACATATAATAAAATTGATAAAATTGAAATATTTTTAACCCATTATTGATAAAAACTCTAGTTTATAAGATATTACTCACCAATGTATTTAATAATTTAATTCAATTTTAAACATCTAGCAAATGCTAAAATAACATTCACAAAAATATCTAGTTTTTTTGTGGGTGGCAGTTCTTAAGGAGAACAAACTTAAGGAGAACTTAGTTCTTAAGGAGATCTATCCTTTTACCTATCCTTTTATTCTTATGGAAGAGTTACAATATCTTGAAAGTATGTTATATGAAGGATGCATAGAAAATGGACTTAGAATGAATGCCAGCAAATCGAAGGTAATGGTCTTAGAAAAGAGTGAAAGCAGAACAGTGTGGCGAATAAAATTAGAGAGTTAATGGCTTGAACAAGTCGACGAGTATGTCTATCTGGGTAGTATGTTCCAACGGAATGGACGGCCTGATAAGGATATTGAAAGAAGAGTTATGGCAGGAAACAGAGTGAATGGAGCACTTAGACCAGTTATGAATGATCGCAACATATCAAAAGATGCTAAAGTTGCCATTCATAACGCAATCGTAGTGCCAACCCTGACGTATGCAAGTGAGACCTGGACATGGCAGAAGTCGCACGAAAGCAGAATAAATGCAGTTGAAATGAGATCGCTTAGAAGAATTTGTAACAGAACGATGTATGAACGACAGAGTTCGAAATGAAGATACAAGGAAAGAATGTAAGATGAAGAAAGATGTAATTAACAGAATGAAAGTTAACACATTGAGATGGTTTGGCTACTTGGAGAGAATGAATGAAGAACGCCTGACGAAGAAAATATACAAAGCTGACAGGAATGGAATAAGAGGTCGGGGGCGCCCAAGAAAAGGATGGCACGACCATGTAAACGATATTCTGAAAGATGGAAATGTAAGAAGCGTGAACAACAGACGAACGTGTATAAGACGATGTTTAAATGTTGATGAGGCGATGAATGTGTGTCAAGATAGAAAAATGTGGCGTTCGGTTCTCTCTGCCTACCCCGTAAGGGACATGGCGTGATGGTATGTATGTATAATGTATTTATTCTACGTTTGCTAGAGTATATTCCTTTCCTTTTATTCTACGTTGGTTAGAGTATATACCTCTATGGATTTGAAGAACATTATTATTTGTTGTATGTAAGTTTATTTCAAATTACATACCTCCTATTGATGTAGGATGTATTGTCTCATTCCGCCTATGTAGGTATACACATATTTATCCTTACATCGATGTGTAACCTATTTTGTCTACCATCTTCTTACAATTAGCTGTAATTGCGACCTAATTGCAATAATTAAAGTTAACATGGCAGCTATCTGTTATTCCCTACATACACATACACACGGCAACAGTCAGGATCGGGTTTACGATTCACAGCGCCAGAGGTTTTAAATTCAAATACCGTTATTTTAGAAACAATGTTCATCGATCAGTATGTATTTGATTATTTTTTCTTCATTTGATTAAAAGTTGTCTATGGAAAACTAATCAGCTCTAAGTCTATGCACTTTACACATATGATGTAAATATGTAGTCGATCGGTCTCATAGTTTGGGCTGTAGAGAGGACACAAAAAGGATAATTCCGTACGCCGTACGCCATACATACAAACACATCACGACGAAACTCACAATGTGCACTCTCTACACGATACCCGTTGAGAAATTGAGAAATCAGGACTCTTCACTATTCCATAGTGTGGAGAGTAATAACTTAGAAGAAAATATTATTTAATTCTGCAGGGCAAGTTCCGTTCCATAGTTACCCACATTATAAACCTACATTATGTAGCAAGAGTATTCTTTATACAAAATTTTACAAATCGAATATGTAAATTAAGGGTTTTTATTCCGCCGTTTGACTAGACTTCCCCTAGATTTATTTATGTTTTGTATGTTATATGTTATAATAAGTTTGAAATTTATATTTTTAAATAATTTGTTTATCTACGCTCGAGGTGACTGTACCTTAAGACATATTAAGGATGCGGCCCTGTGTAACGTACTATTCAATACATTCTACCGTGATGTGGGATATCAATCTATGAAGATTTCTATTGTATAGGTACTATTAGATACGATAATTATTATTAATTTATTACAAAAGTGTGTTTAATTAAGAATGATAGTTTAAAATATCCTTTGTCGTATCTTGAGCTTATATTTAATACAAACGAATTTAACATACACATGAGACCTACACATGAGACTACAAGCATTGAAATAAAAAATATAAAAGAATCAAAAATTTATATAATTTTGAAGACATCTTTTCCACCGTTGAAATAACACAATGAAAAAATAATTATCATTTTATTGTACCGTGTGTAAGTGGCACATTTTTTTGGTTTATTGCCAAACGGCAATTTATTCTAACTAACCTGTGATTAAAGTTCAAGAAACAAGATTTGTATGTGATATAGTTTAAAATTAATTTTTCCTCCACCGGTTAACGAACCCAGGCTACCGGCGCAGAAACCAAACGGCTTTCCACTTTGCCACAACACTTTCACTGTCCCTACATATTTTTTTCCATGGTTAAATCATAAATTTAATCAATTATTATTTGGCCTCAAAACATTGATAAAATTCGTTAGAATAGTTCTTTGGACACAAATCCGCCTCTATTGGTAACTGTGCCTTATTAAAAAAAATAGTTCTTTGATTAGGTACATTAAAAAATAACAGATTTCGTAAATCCCTTTTGAGTCCAGTCAACGAATGCATAAAAAAAGGTGCGTGGAGAAACTTCTTTACCTTCAGAAATTTTGTGCTGTGTGTATCAAGAGGATCAAAATTTATTAGAAGGAGGTGGCACATATAAACATACACATGTCACATAGTCAGACACACATACTCACATAACTCTAGAATTGCTCAAGATAGAAACTGTTTGCATATTAAAGAATGTAGAAAATTTTGGCATTCAAATCGCTTGGTATTTTTTTTCTGTAAAACCTATGATTTTGAATTATGAGCTGAAAACCAAAAAAGTCAAATTCCAAGGTATTTCGGTTCCCCACCTCCTTCAACTCAATCTCAGGGTCGGGAAGTTTACCTCCTAAGGACCTCCAATCCATTCCTGAAGTCAAAAATTCTACTCCCCTCCATGTTGTCTATGAACATTCATTGACTGGCCTATGGATATTTTTATTAAGGTTTAAATTAATTCCGCTGATAACTTTTGAGCCTCTCATCGCACTCTTCATTTTTACGTTGGCTTAACGGACACCCTGTTTGTTTATTTCTATCTATCAAAATATGTATAATTGAAATTAATATTCATTTGTGTTTACTGTTCTTAATTAGCCATAAGTAATGTCATCTGTTTACAAACAAAATAGTAGGCGACCATAACGATTATGTGACAGCCATCAAATTACAATGATGTTTGTTTGATGTTTATATTATATTTTTGGCTATTGAGATATCAATTACGAAAAAACGAGTGGCGACCATTCGTTTGATAGCCTATTATAAATTAGCGATCAATTCACCTCGCCTAAAATTTTACCGCATTTTTATGGCATTTGTAATAAGCGTGTCCGTTTCCGAATGAATGGGTACGATCATTTAGTGATGGGAAAACGAGTCTTACTTTTGGTCAGCACAAACAAGGAGAATAAATGATAGTCGCACAGAACATAATTGTATGTATGTTCCTAATTTCAAGCGAACTATTTTAATATCGGGCCTAAAGATAGATATAAAACATAGTTTTTTACAGCTAGCCTACATAAAGTAGGTATCTTATTGAAAAAAAATGCTACCGGTTACGGAGGTGACTTTAACTTCATGAGGTTAATTTGCAACAAAATATTATGTTAATACTGTGTATATTTGACATTTTAAAACCAGAATTCCATTGAAAAATCAAGAATAAATGTTTTTCGAAAGGAATTCTAGTTTTAAGATATGTTTTAATGCACCAAAATCAATTTAATTTTTTTGTATATTTAAGTGTAAGACTTTAAATCTGCTTTCGATAGTATTTCCAGACACAAATTATGTGAGGCCATGAATATTCAACAAAAACTAATACCTCGTTCCCACTTGTCGTGTGTAAGGTCCGACAAAATGTCGGATGATCTAGTGGCAATACTTTTAAATGGAGCTGTTCACACTTTTCGTGATCGTGGTGTGAACTGCTCTATTTAAAATTCATGTATTGCCACTAGATCACCGGACATATTGTTGGACCTAACACACGACAAGTGGGGATGGGGTCTAATCCGGCTCACTGTGATAACCATATCTAATATACAGTGTCGGATAAAAATTCAGTTCAGCATGGCAGATCTCTTCAAGACGTACAATGGATATTGCCATAGAAAAAGTTATTAGAGAAGCGGAGATAGAGACATATAGGACTATATTTAGAAAGACTAGTCAAATATTGGGAAATGAAATGGCTTGAAAACTCGCGAAAAATATGGTTCTAAAATTTAAAAAAAAATGGCAAAAACAAAATATATGCTAGCGAAAATAATCACCATATAAAGTTTGAAACTTCAAACAAATACATAGGTAATGGGTATTTTAAATCAAACAAATGATTTTGTCTACATATATATTTTTTGCTGAATCCAGGACGACCGTTTCAGCTTATTAGGCCCTTATCAACTGGTCAGATACATAGGTACCTAGATACTTTTCTATCTATGTGATAAATAAATAGGTATTATTAAAATGTCATTTTACAGAAAAAATATATAAAATTCCACTATGACGACCAATTGTGCCGACCGCCGTGGTACAATTGGTAAGCCGTTTGGTCTCTGTGTAGGCGTCCTGAGTTCGATTCCCAGCAGAGGAGAAATTTATTTAAATTTATTTCTCACGCGAATATTGCTTCTCTGTGCTGGAAACACTGGTTAGTTGGATGAAATTGCCATACGGCAATAAAATCGCCTATTGCGCAGGGTGCAAGAAAGTGTTCATTATTATTGTGCTGTTCTTTACTTGAGGGGCTTTAAGATACACCCTTTTAATAAATAAGTACACGCGTATTCAAATATAACAATGAACACTTTATTTCAGTTATGTACAATTAGAGACCTAACCTGAACTCAGTGAGATATAACTTATACGTTCAGCGTTTCAGAAAGCAGACCCCAGTACATCATAAGTACTTCCTTATACCTATATGGCTCCGGAAACGACTACGGAAACGCCCGAATAAACATCGGGTCCTACATGTTTTACCTATTGCATCAAAACATGGGTATTGCCTAAACTTGATATACCACACTTTCCCCTCACTAATTTAGAAAATCCATTTTTCTTTTTTCCTCCACAACTAAATTTTAAAAACATATCTCACTCTAATTTAATCTACATTTATTTTTATATTATAATATATATCTGACAAAATTTTACAAATCAGTTAAAAACTGAATCAGAAGATTGTGTACCTTGGTCTTATATTTGCCCATCCCTAGATACCTTTCAATATTATACCTAGGTAGGTACCTTTCCAATATTATTTTCCATGCGAAATTAAGATCAACAATAATAATTATTTTTATTGTTACTCCATATGTAATAATGGTAGACTGAATGTTGGTAATTATTGGTAATAATTATTGTCTTTGGAGGACGCGTTTCCCGGTTAATTACTTAGTTATTTTTATTTTGATGGTAGCACATATTCATTTTGGAATCGTTTAATAAAAAAAAATATATTCGTCCATAGCAATAATGTTTTAAATATAAATTTTAAAACGAAATTAAGTATTTTCACATAAATGGTATAATTTAAGATAATGAAAGGGACAATCAAAATACCTATCAAACTATGAATTTTTGTTCCATAAAAATACTTATTTTTGGAATGGTAAAAACTTTTAGATTTAAAAATGTAGAAACAATTCTATATTTGAAGTAACTCTATTTTTACAAATATTTTCTGAATTTTCTTAATTCGAGGACCGCATGAAAATTTATTATAAACTTGTTCTACAGACGTTAAAAAAGTATAATTATATGCTATGAAGAAAATAAAACATTGTTATTCATTTTCATACATTATACATATTACATAATTCTTCTGTACGTGTGTATGTCACTGATCTCCTAAACGATTGGACCAATTTTGATGAATTGTGATAACATATTTAGCAGGCGTTCAGACAGGACAACGTCTGTCGAGTCCGCTAGTATTATAATAATCAAGAAACATTTCCTTTCCAAATATCAATTTCTTCCGAGAAATCTTTTTATTTAACCTGGATTATTTATAAATATATTCATATTGCAATTACTTTTAATCTACGTGTAACAATTCATTTTCTTCTCCTACTTCTGGGTCACAACCCTAGGATTGGTCTGCACCAAACACTCGATCTTTCCACTTATTTCTATCGTCCGCCAGTCTCTTCATCTCTTTGTAGCTGTTACAGCGCACGTCACCGATTATCTGGTCTATATAGTTGTTTCTGGGGCGACCTCTACAGTTACCCCCATCAATCATTCCTTCGACGATGGTAAAAGGCAGGCCTGGGTGCCGGATGTTGTGGCCTTCAATTCAACTTCAATTCACTTAAGTTTGGTATATTTAAACATTTTTGATATAAACTAGTCAACTTTCAATAAATTGACGACATTAAAGACTTTCAATAAAGGACTGAAAAAAATAGCGCGTAGCGCCAAAAAAATGGCGTGTAGCGTCAAAAACAGCGCGAAGCGCCCATCGGTGGAGCCACTAGTTTATATTTAATTTAGAGATTGAGGTATGTTGTTTTACAAGGACATATTCTGTTGGATACAGAGAGAAGGGAATATTGCACCTACCTGGTGGTGAATTTCTTCCTTCTTCTGGAGTCTTCATGGAAGGCACTCACTGTTCTCTGTTATCACAACACTCACTATAATTGGTGAACGACACCACTTCCAAACACGGTTTGGGTATTTGAGGAGGCGCACGATGCGTAATTTTTAGTTGATACGAAATGACACAAAATATGTATATTTCGATCGTAGGTATGTATCAAAACTAATTTTACTTCAACTGTGTGTGACGTACACTACGACGAGTTGACAACGATGTATACACTGCTGTATCGTACAGCTGACTGTCATATGTAGGTAGCAATATTTTAGGAGAGGAAAAGGTTTGGGTGTTGCCACATTTACCGAACATATTCATTAAAACGAGTGGGTTGTGGCCAACGCTAAACTCCTCACTAACAAGTCATTCTATAAAGTATTCAAATTTTGTATGGAAAATTTCCAACATTTTCATGAAATGAGTTTGTTAAATTATTTTTTATTTAAATATTTTATTATGAAAACTTGATAACTCTTCAATGCCATTTTATGAAAGTGATGTGCCTTTTTACGAATTTGAAAACAAAAATTTAAAATTTTAAGTTTCCTGAGCTTGGGGTCACTTTGAAATATTTGACAGTTAAAAAAATTGAGAAGCACTATTCATATATCGTTCAAAATCTTATGGGATCTAATCGAGTATTAGGTATACATATTTGCAAAATTTGAATAGAATCGAATGAGTACTTTAGTCTATAATCGATAAAGTAAAAAATGAACACGCCGTACATAGCACACACACAGATACATTGTGATGAAACTTTCAGAATACAATCTCAGCATGATACTAGTTGATAATCTGCAAAAAAAAAATACCCTTAAAAATTGCGAAATCATAATCCCCACTATATCACCTTGTGTTCGTGAGGAGTAAAAAGTTTATTATAATGTCAGAACACTTTTGTTTACCTATTTTTACACCCTTGTCTTTAACTTCACATGTCAGTCTGTACTGTAATTTTGCAATCGATTTTCATCTGATTTTCCAACCAGTTAGAGCTCTGGTTGTTTTATATTTTGATAAAATTGAACTATTTTATATTTTTAAACTTGAATTGTGACTGGTATACATGTTGCATAATACTCAGGCGTTATTTATATCGTCATTAGATTTATCGATTTCGATACTTTGAAAAGGGTTTCTTCAATTTTTTTTTATTTTTTTATTTATTCTTTAACAGATCAACCAACCATAAACCAAACTTCCAGTAACGTAGTGGACGGAATCAACCTGGACGACATCAAAGAATTCGCCAAGGCCTTCAAACTTAGAAGACTGAGTCTTGGTTTGACGCAAACTCAGGTAGGACAGGCTCTGTCTGTCACAGAAGGTCCTGCCTATTCACAAAGTGCCATCTGCAGGTAAGAACACATACCTACTATATCTTTATAAACATACTATGCTTAAATTTTCATTTACGGAAAAATACATTTAATTATTATTTAATGTATTTAGGAACTAAAAATAGAAAGAAAAAAATAATTGAGTCACTATTTAGTAGGTACCTACATCTACGTATGAATGTAATGAGAATTAAAAAAAGTTTTAAGTACATAAATAATATTAATTAATTTACTAATCAATTACTCCTTAATATCCCACATATTTTGCCTCTTCGAAATTCTCTTGAATTTTCTGTCATTTCAAAATTTATATTACTTATTGAATAATCTAAACATATAACTAAAAATAAATTTAATTCTTTTGCTGATTAAACATTAAAATTGTTTATTTGGTTGGTTGGAAGAAATTTCCTAAACGCAATAAGCCCGTCAGTGTGAATTATATTTGTTTATATTATGTACAAAAAGATAAATAAAAAATTGTTTATGGTGAATTGCCTCATACAAAATAAATCGTCTATAAATTTAAAGTTATTTTTTCAACAATATAAACTAACTTCTGAAAATGGGTTCAATTGATTTACCACGTTTGATGCATATGAACAAATTAGCATTTTTTAATCCTTAATAATATAGTACGTACAATATTTTTAAGGATTTCAAACAGAATATTTTAAAATGACACCTACACATTTAAAAAAAACTCGACAGTATATTCTATAGGATCAATATATTCCACATTTTTCGAAATAAAGCGATATAAACAGATTGTTTTTTTATTCATTTTTTATTAACTAAGATGCCATCTATGATTTGATTTCAAAAGGATTGCGATAATGAAAATCGAAGAGCCATCTGTGTGTTGATTTCCAAAGTAAGATATAACTGTTGTGACTCCATTTTCTAATTGAATTTAATCCTCGTTCCCAGTGCCCTGGCTTCGCAGATGTTTGCTGCGCAGCTCTCTTCCCAGCAGTCAAACATGTACGTGTTGATTAAATATTTTTATATATTTATTTTATTACAGAGGCTCGCTATTATCGTTAGACTCACAGAAATATCAGTACAAATATTTGAGAAACATTTTTGGAGTTGTCAAAAGCAGCAAAATTAGAACTTTTTCTTAAGCGATGAACTTATATTTAATATAAATAATCACTGATTTTCTAAGAAAAAAATCTTAGAAATGTTTTGTTGAGAAGACAGTTTTATGATTTAACTACAATTTATAAAAGCATGTTTATCATATTTCACAACGAAATAAAATACACGAACAATCACAATAAAATATTAATTGGCTTCCAAATGCCATATAAAGTGAGAAATAATCTAAAATTATGGAAAATCCGTGGTATTATAATATATTATAATATTTTCATAACATGTGCATTATTTGTTCTGCTGCATTTGACACTCTCACAAAAATGTGCTTTAAAGATCTGTACTAATTTTTCAGTAAGTCTATTAGGCAAGCCACAGACTGAATATTATTATGTATAGTATCGGTACAGCTAGGTCATAGATTAATCCATACTTAAAAAAAACAGTATTTAGATTTTGTAGTCCAACTCATTTCACATCAGTTGCATACATATTTGTCAATAATATCAGGTTTTTTACAAAAAAAAAACTTTTAAAAAAATTGCATAATGTGTCAGCCATTTATTATCGTTTGTGTTGTTCCTTTATTTAAGCATTTCTGTTTATCTTTTTGTGTCTGAGTTGAATGCTTACTTTTTTTTAATTTATATATATTTTTTAAAATTTATCATTGTATTAATAGTTTCATTTAAATAATAACCTTCTGCGATTTTTCAAAAGCCAGGGCATTGGCATGCGAATTCATTTGGCGTATTAACTGTTAATTTGTATTTTTCTATCATTTTTTTTTATAACCGCCCACTTTTTCAACTACGACATAACATGTCAATGTCCTGAGCTTTGTGATATCGGAACGGTTTGAATTTTTTCTAAAAAAAATACACATTTTTTTTCGTTTTTTGTTCAGTTTCGTTGTATTCGTTCTAATTTTATTTTTTCTGTATATTCAGATTTGAAAAATTGGATATCACACCTAAAAGCGCACAGAAAATCAAACCTGTCTTAGAGAGATGGATGAAGGAAGCGGAAGAAAGGTTAGTCCAGCTGTATTCTGCTGAAAATGAAACAATAATTAAAAAAAAATAATATAGGTAGGTACCTACCTACTTACCTACATAGTTATACATACTAAACTTGTGCCTAATCAAAATTTAATTCAAAACTTTAGTCAAAACTATATTTATTACTTATCTTTTAGCGCAACTGCTTATAATTTTTATTTTTTATTTAATTTTATTTTGTTTCAAATATGTATGGAACAAGATGATTATTAATTACATTTAATGTGTTTGTAATAAATACCTAAGATATGTCAACTTAACACAAATTTAGTTTTGTTTTACAAAAAAAAATGAATCATAGGAACAAAAAAAAATGATTTGACTTTAATTATGAATACCTAAATGATGTCAATAATTAAAATGAAAAAACTTTTTTGATTTTACATGAATTTAATTTATTCGATAGGCCTATTTCGCCTTGTTAGGGCATTTACCTATCGCATAAATTAAATTAATGTAGAATCACAAAAGTGATTAACTTTTAATTATAGACATAATTTACAATGGAATTCTACAAATAAAATCTTCGTCAATTATTATAATAACGAATAGTTTTCTAGTTCGAGTTACTTTTAATGATGTGTTCGTCTAACAGATTTTTTTTTCAATGTGTTAAACAAAACCGAATTTACAAAGACATAGGATGAAAATATCATTTTTATCGTTTCTCGGAACAAAGAGAACAGCCATACAATATAAATATTTCTGTTCCAATTATTATTAGCTAAATTTACTTCTTCTTCTTCTTGTGCCGCTCCAATCGGAGGTTGGCGATCATCACACCAAACACATCCTGATCCAAAATATGCCATTTAGTGTCTCTTGACACTGGTCATCAACTCTGAATTTACTATTATTCGATCGACTTCATGTGATTTTTAACTAAGAAATGTTTTAAAACAAAACAGAATTAATATAAATATACAAAATATTTTTATACTAAATCATTAAATATTCTTTTAATAATCAAAAATGCTGATTTATAATTACAAATGTGTTTTTCTTTACTTCAGGCCTTTATCCAGATTTCGACAGGAGTCCTGCCGAAATCCGGATAACAGGTAATTATTAGAAAAACATTTTATTCAAGTTAAGTTATTTAACCGTATTAAAAAAATTCACGACCATTAAAAAGGCAGAATGTTATTAAAGTTCTGTCAAAGAAAACATATTTTTTTGTTGCAATTTTTTTTTCATTACATGATTTTTTTTTATTTATTTAGGTATGCATCAGGTCAAGGACACTTAACGGACTTCATTGGAATGGAACCAAGCAAGAAACGAAAAAGAAGGACGTCCTTTACACCACAAGCCCTTGAATTGTTGAACGCCCACTTTGAAAGAAACACACATCCGTCAGGTAATTATGACTTTACTTACATTTTTTAAATTTTCTTGTTTGTAGAGTTTTGGGTTTATCAATCTTTGATTATTTTTGAGATACATTAGTAAGAAGTTAAAATAAATCACCAACTAACGATTGACAGTTCATATTTATATAAAAGTCCACGATAAACGAATCAATGCAGCCAAAAATAATAAAAAATCGCAAAATATATACCTAGTTTCATTTAAATATTATCTCTTGCTGTAGTTGATGTTCAATTGTTCAAAGTTGACTGACAGTAATTGTACAGTAATGACATCACGCCTGTGAACCACAATGTGTATTCCACAAAACCGTGGGTTTGCCACAAACCAATGCGTCTGTCAATGGAAGGCGTTATTTCTAATAGCCTTCCGTAGTGTACATAAAAAAATCACGCTCTATTCTTAATCGATTCATACTCTAAACTGACGTGTTGAAAATAGCAATTTTCCACAAATACAAGATTTTTTCTGCGAACCACCAGTATTCGATTCATAGTATCCGTTCGTTGATACCTGCTGCGGTATTCTTACGTGTGGTATTATGTGATGAAAGTCTTGCTTTATTTATTTATATATTTATTCAAAAAGTATTCTTTTAAAATCAGTACAGTAAATAATAAAGTAATTAACACAATTACTTAATTTTACGCTTCGTATAAAGTAACACTTGTGTTAAGAAGCGAAGTTTAACACTTAACTTCTTGTTCTTCTGGGTCACAATCCTAGGATTGGTCTGCACCAAACACTCGATCTTTCCACTTAACTCTATCCTCCGCCAGTCTCTTCATCTCTTTGTAACTGCTACAGCACACGTCACCGATTATCTGGTCTATATATAGTTGTTTCTGGGGCGGCCTCTACAGTTGTCCCATCAATCATTCCTTCGACGATGGTAAAAAGCAGGCTTGGGTTCCGGATGTTGTGGCCTATCCAAGTTGTTCTCTGTACACTAAACAATTATTCGTAATAAATATAAGTTACATAATATATTATCCTAATTACAGTTGTCATTTGTAGTTTTATATTGTAATGATTTTGTAAAAATAGGTATAGGAATATAGTTGTACTGACATACAGGATAATACATTGAACATTTTACAGAATTTCCCTTATCAAAAGAGAAATTGTAAAAAAGATCACTGATACAACCTCTTAGGACCTGAGTATGGCTGGAATACACTGTTGAGGAAGTGATGTTATATGAGTTATGTCATTCTTGTGTATTTCAAACTATACTTAATACTTCATAATATGTTTTTTTCAATAAGTAATGATTTTTTTTATATTTTACTTCCTACATTTATCCCTACAATAATCTCTAAGCACGTCTATGTTTTCATTGTAACTTCTCTATGGGAAATATCGTGATTGCATATACATATAAATCAACATCATTATTTATAAAACAAAAATGTATA
Source organism: Molanna angustata (assembly GCA_963576475.1). Taxonomy (NCBI): domain Eukaryota; kingdom Metazoa; phylum Arthropoda; class Insecta; order Trichoptera; family Molannidae; genus Molanna; species Molanna angustata. The sequence continues at coordinate 11,547,571 of OY754975.1, forward strand.
TATGTGTGATGTGTAATTGTTTTTTCTTATAATAAATAAATAAAATAAATAAATAAATGATACATTCGACAGTTGTACATACACAATAATACATTCACAGTTAAGTTGTGAGCTTACAGTTTACATAGTGTAGTAACGTCTTTACTTTACTTTACGTCTTTACTTTACAATAAATATTCCAACTTCGTCTCTATTGAGATAATTAAAAAAAATCTGTTAAAAAATATCTTTGACTCCTGACAGGGAAAAAAATCCAATGTTTGCGCATATGCAATAATAAAAATATTCGATTACTTACACATTGGTACAAGTAGGTAAATAAGACAAAAAATGACCTTATAAGTCTGGCGCAATTCAGGGGTGACTTCTATGCGAAAAATGCATTGTCACCTCAGATATAAGAATTGTAGCTTTTATTATTTACAAAAAACCAATTCTCTCAATAGATGGCGTTCCAACAAAATAAATAAAAATAATAAGATTGTTGTTCATAATTTCATCCATAGATGGCTGTAGTAAAAATTCCTTATTTTCAAGCGAAAATAATTTCAGTATTACAATATATAGAACTTTCAAAATTGAATTGATAGGGATCTCATTAAAAAGGCATAATTGGTGAACGTTGCGCAAGCGCATAAAGTGATCACGTAAACCAGCCGATGACAGGTCGTAAGCCCTGTAGGTGCCTTGATTTCCCGGTTCTCCTACAATAAATATTCCAACTTCGTCTCTATTGAGATAATTAAAAAAAATCTGTTAAAAAATATCTTTACTTTTTGTTTGCAAATGTTGAATAGGGTTCTTTGTTTTTACATTTATGTATATGTTGATTGGGTTGTTAATATTTTCAAAAATATACCTCTGCCGTACGTTTAAAAAATAATTGTTTTTCTTTTATTTTATTCCAGGTACCGAAATCACGGGTCTGGCACACCAACTAGGATATGAACGTGAAGTGATTAGAATATGGTTTTGTAATAAAAGACAAGCTCTGAAAAACACTGTTCGGATGATGTCTAAGGGGATGGTGTAACTTTTGACTGATGTTCAATTCTGTGTTTATATCAAACGGAAAATAAACAAATATAATGTTGCCAAGCAACGATAATAATACGTGTAAATTTTATTAATTATTTATATAGTGATTGTGATATAAAAAAATCATGTATACATAATGTAATATATTATATACTTTTACACGGTGTTGAATTCAATGTACAGTTGCCTAGTAACCAAGTGCAAATAAAATACTGAGTATTATAAATAATAAAAATAATTGATAATTATTATTAAGGATGAATGAAATTTGTAATCTTCTATGATAGAAAAATAATTTTAATATTATGTCTAAATAAAACTGTTGTGTAGATAGGCTTTAATGATAGATGCATTGTAAAGCCACATGCATACCTAATGTGATTCCAAAATATTTTAAAATTATTATATAATATTTCTTTCTTGGAATTATGTCGAATTTATATTAGGCACATAATTGTATTGCGTTACAGAGAAGATATTGAAAGCAATCTTCAAGCAAGATCCTGTAATCATCCTATTTTAATTCATAAATAGATGCTTAAGATATCGTATGAAATTTATTACGATGGGAGTGAAACTTAGATACCTATAGCATAAAGTATGCAATTAAAGCAAACAACATTTACTCGATCATTTTTTTAATATTGATTCGACTTTTCTTTTATTATTTTATATATGAAAAAAATGGTGTTAATAATTTTTCGATGCAACTAAAATATTATTTTATTGTAATTTAAAAAAAATCGTTTTGGTTCTGAGAAATGAATTATGTGTTCAAAATTAAAATTAAAATTAAATATATCTATATAGCCTACTTCCTGACATTTTGAGAGGAAACTTAATGATTTGGGAAAAAATGTATGCATAGTATACTAAGCTATGACGCTGTTTTTTTTTAGAAATGAGGATGTTGTTGTAACAAGTACATTCTCATACATTCCCTAAACTAAGCGTTAATGCTTGTACTATACATAGGTGAACGAAATCGGTCGTGGCAGGATTCAAGCGGGTTGCAGAGCAGACCAAAAGTGAAGCTAAGTTAGTTAAGATTAGATCGCATAGCTGAGGTCGTATTTCATACAAGTGTGCAGGCCACAAGCTATATGAGTATTATAGTATGCAAAATGACCTCAGCTATGCGAGCTATACTAAACTAACCTAGCTTAGCTTTTATTTTATTTATTAACACGTTTATTTATTTTGAATATTTGTTTTACATTTAGTAGTCCACCAGGCCTAATAATATAATGTCTTGAATTTTTAAATAAAACACATGAAAAATCATTGTTTTAACATTTTTTATAACACCCAATGAACCTATGCAAACAAGTAGTTTTTTAAGTGTATATTATATGTTTTTAAATATTTTTTGTTGATTAAATTTGTATTATTTTGTGTTCTTCAATGTGGCTATTACAATATTGTATAAATAGGTATTTAATGTATACGATTATTATATTATAAAAATAGTTGTAAATACAAAAATTATCGTTAGAAAGCATATCGAACAAAGAAAATAACATCTCCTAAAAAGATTCGCTTAACAAAAAAAAAAATAGTTGAGTAATATTTATTAAACTTATGTACAAGACTTTTTATATTGTAGTTAGTATTTTTGAACATTGAGTAAAAATGTTTAAACCAAACTGTATTTGTTCAATTCAAGCGGAATAATCGCATTATAGACTTTTTAGGAGTTTGTTATTTGCTTTCCTAAATAAAATAAAATATTATTACCTTGACCAATGAAAAACTATTTGTGATCAAAATTTCTATTGTACAAAATTTGAAAGTTAAGTATTTTCGGCTGTTGAAAATTTATATATATTTAAACGAAATTAATTACTTTTGGATACAAATTACACAAAATAAAAAAATGAAAATATTTTGGCAATGAAATTTAAAAATAAATGTTTCGGCGAAGTTATCAATTATTATCGATTTAAAAATCATTGGCAAAATGTAGGTAATCAAAAATAGTATTATACATAGAATATATTTATAAGTTTAATAAAGTAATAGTTAAACAAAAAACGTCGTTATTCCTACCTACACATTTAAATGTCTATAGGCAATTCATTAAAAACATAAAATATTAGTACTCAGCTCAAAATAGTTTGAAATCACTGTACACAAAAAATATATATACCTATCAAAGATACCTATCTCTAAAATTAAATAGTTGGAAAAGATACATGATTTTAATTCTTTTCAGTTGTTCGTACCTACTTATTTACGATTTATATTTTTTTCCTGGATACAAAATAATTATATGTTGAATTTTAAAAAAATATATGGGTTTATGTGATTTGTAAAAAACTTACATTTATGTATGTTTTTATATTAAAAGACCTGTGACTCAAGATGCAAATGTGCGAAAATGAATTTTTAATGTATTTTTTATCCTAAACAAAAAACCATTAAAAAAATACTACGGTTTACGGTGTAATTTCGCATGTTGAATCAGAGATTTTAAATTTATTTTACTTAATTTAATAAAATGGACTGTTTAATTTTTGTAATGAGAACGGTATTTTTCAAAACATTTTTATGATATTATTAGATAAGTACCAGCTTAAAATAAAAAATAAATTAATAAAATTCAATTCAAACATGTAAAATGAGATAAAACAAAATTGAGAAAATTGAAATTTTAATAAAAAAAAATCTTAACTTATTTTCCTATCTCAATTCTTAAATTAAATTTTGCTTGGTACAAATATGTAAATAAGTACGTAGGTACCTACCTACTATAATATTTTAGTTCAACTCATCGCGGAATATTTATTGATTTGTATAAATTGTTGTATGACACATTTATAAATATTTTCCAGTTATATTTTATTAAAGCGGTACTTATTTAATAAGTTATTAAATTAATAACCCATAAATATTTTTAAAAAATCCGTTGTAAAATTAATCGATTAAACAATACTCATAACAATGCAAAAAAATTCATACCTACTTGGTACTATAACTACTAGTGAAAATAATAAATTATTTGTTATTTTATTTTATTCTGTACGATTTCATATTTATATTTATCAATATATTATACTATCATCATCAAGCAGTTATTCACATCAAGTTGAAAAAAATATAGAAAAGAAAAAACTGATAAAATAAATGTCATTGTAATTAAAATACTGTTTTTTTTTTATTAAACCCATTTCCAAGAAATTAGTTAATCCTGAAAGCCTTAAGAATAGAACTCTCTATTTATATCTTTTGCTTTTATTTTATTTATTTGTAAAAAAATATGATTTAATTCGTTGAATAAAAACAGAGCCATCTATGTGATGAGCGTTAAAGATTATCATTTGCTTTAAACCTTTTTGTTTGATTGTTCCAAAGGTCCGAATATTATTCAAAATAACTATCACAAAATATTACAGATGACACTATTTTTGTTTTTCACGATGAAATTGGATATTGCTACGTAATAACATATTTATTTTAATGAATAAAAATACTGAAAATATAACCGATTAATTTTCGTCAAAGTTTGAATTACAAATTACCAATAAATACGTAATAAATAAACAAATACGTAATAATAAACGAGGTAGAGGAAAAACAAAACATCGCCATCTTTTGATTTCGTAGTAAGATTATGAATATGGACTCAAATCAATTGTTGCTTTTCAATTTACCAAGTTGTTACAAAATGCTTTATGCCGTCGCCAATAGATATCACTACATGCATCAATATCTATTTAATTACGTGAAGTGAAAACTTCGTTCTCCTTTGCGTATGGAGGAGTTTGAGATTTGACATGTTGGGTTTGAGAAGGAGTACAGAAAGATATTATTTAAACATATGTGTTAAAAAAACATTTAATAGAATAAAATTATATTTCACGTCAAACCATTGATTGTTTACTTTAGAACGTGAAAGAGAGCGAGAGCCTAACTTTAATTAATATACCCGCGTAGTATAAGATACAGTGACCAAAATATTCCAATATCCGAGGTAAACATAGATGAGTTTGATTCCGCCTGTTGACCAGACTTGCCCCCCAGGTGAATCAGGTTCAATGACTTTTCAAACAAAAAAAATAATGAATTAAGGTCAATTTTTGACCTCCGCGCAATCACTAATATTACCTACCTACATAAATGGACGAAAAATACTAGATGTCCCTGAAATTATATTCAAGCGGAAGTCTAGAGGTAGAGCATCTCTGGGGAAACCAGAATACCCTTATTATGTTTCGCGAGTTTTTGTACATTTTGTATGGAGCTTCATCAAAATTTCTATATGTAGGTACCTACGTGATTTATAGCCCTTTTGAGTTTTGAACAATTTTCAAATATGGCGCTGTAGAGAAAGCTCAATGAAATTTACAGGATAAATAGTTGATAGAATTAACAAAGAAGAATTACCAATGTTTTTAAAAAAAGTTTGGATGAAATTTTCATTAAATCGTTCACAAAATTTTTCAAAATTTGGAATTGTAACTAATATTGAGTTTCGACATTTTTTATGGCACGATGGTGCGATAATGGATAGTTGTACATACTATTCACCAATTTTGATAAAAACCTAGCGTAGGTATATCTCGATAATTCATGTCTGTGACCAATAATAGGCAAGGTTTGACAAGAAATACGAGAATAAATCGGGTATGCCCAGGAGTGCCCTACCTCTAGACTTTCGCTTGACTGTACTTTTGGGACTTCTTGTATAATAATTCTAACCAATTTGTTAATTGTGTTGCATGATTTTGGCATAGAATTATACATAGGTACAGAAGCCACGTGCAATATAAATTTCGAATTCAAATGTATGACAAGTTTTATTTACATGTGTGTGTGAGGCGGAAGATCGGTAGGTGTACGTATACTGCATAGAAAAGAGATTTTACGTGTACTACTATGTGTTCTAAGACTGTATTGACGGCCGGGCGAGTGAAACTCAGAACATTGTTCTTAGTTTTAGTTGTCATACTTTCATTGCGCTGACTATATCATATATAATCTCAGGATTTTGGGTCAGAAATAACCGATTTACCTTCTTTAGATTATAATATGTTCCTAATTAGAATGTTCCCTTTTCAGTAAGTTGGTTCTTAATAGGCGTGATGACAGTAAGAAAAAATCATTGAAATTATGATTTTATAAAATAAAATATGTTATAAAGATTTGAAAAAATATATTTATTTTCATTTTAAAAGAGCGAATAATATTAATATTATTAAAATAAAAATACAAAATATGTTTGTCCGCCATTTTATGTGAAACACCAATCAGAGCGCATGACGTCACCATATTGTTACTGTCAATTGTGTTTGTTACTGTCAACTGTAGTGTTGTTCGAAATGGCTATTTTTTTCATAACAAGCTATATGGAATATGCTGCTTATTTTTAACATGCTATTTTTATTTATTGATTTATTTGGTTTATTTGGGACGATAAACCAAATAATATCGCTATCCGCTCTATTGAATCGTTGACGCATCTGTTATAACACGCACCGAGTATTGTAACGTGGTGGAGAATATTTAACGTTTCAGAAATAAATAACTTGGTGGCTTTCATTGCTTGATTATAAAATAAAATGATGTTATTATATTGTTTGTGGGAGTTGTACAGTGTTACATGAGGTTGAAATGGAAATACACAATGTATTATGATGAATCTAATATACATATGGGATAATTGTTATGATTCATATACATATTATGATTAATATATTAAAAAAAAAATAGAATGTTATGTAATAGGTGTGATGACTGTAAGAAAAAATCATTAAAATTATGATTTTAAAAAATAAAATAGGTTATAAAGATTTAAAAAATGTACTTATTTTCATTTTAAAGGAGTGAATAATAATATTATAAATATAAAAATACAAAATGTGTTAGTCCGCCATTTTATGAGAAAAAACAATCAGAGCGCACGACGTCATAGTATGGTCGCGTCAATTCTTCTGATAGTCTTCAATACAATATACGCATTAATTGTCGGTCTGGACAATGTTTATTTTGGTGTTTTTGATATATTAATATTTTAATTAGGTACTTAAAACTAAAACAAAACAATAAAATAGCAATGGAACAAGGATTCATCAAAGCAAATAGTTTCAATTTACCTAGATACTCGCCTACCTATCGGGAGATACTATGGGCCGGTATTACAGTGTCAGTTCAAGAGCTAAACTCAAGTTTCACAAAAATATAGCGTATTACAGTGTCCGTTTAGGCCTAATCTTCCCTCAAATATGTCACTAAAACGACAAATATTTAACTCAACGTTTCTGGTAGATTAAGTACTTAACTGTGAGTCAACTGTCATTTGCTAGGAAACTCGTGTAGTTTCAGTTTCTATCACTAGAGGCGTTAGGCAACGTGTGTAGTTTCAGTGTTGTGGCGCGACACAACAAAACAAACTGACAGCCGTATTGAACATGGGCATTTAAAAGCATTATTTTGGTGAAAAAAATTAAATTTACCATGTTGGATAATAAAACAATGGTATTTAAAGTCGTAGCGTCCCGTTTTGTATTTCGTATTATTTGAGGTTATTTAAATTTGACAGATAATAACCACAGAAAAAGTGAAATATGTCTGTAATTGAAGATTTAGTAACTGACATGTTATATTGCACTGTAATACGGAAATGGATTCAATCTCCCCTTAACATTAATCTTGAGTTTAACAAACTCAATGAGTTGAGGGCCGACTGTAATATCGGGCCTAAGTTTATTGTATTTTGTATGTAACTTAGTTCTTAGTGAATAAATAAATAAATAATGAACGCTCGCAACGTATGGTAAACTAATTTAGTTTTAGTATTCTACAATTTTGTCACGCGATGGTGAGCTGACGAACGTTCGACATGTTATGATGCTGGTCACTGCCAAACTAAACTAGCAAGCTATATTTTTTTCATGCAATGAAGCGATTCGCGAAACGACGGCGATTACGCGAAGCATGCGTTTTAAAACATCGTTACAATTTTAGCAGCATACGAATTATTACATAGCGCTCGTTATTTGTATTGTGTTAATAACAAGCTATATTTATCTGCTATCGTTATTTTTAGCAATAGCAGCCATAGTAGTTATTTTTCTGCCTGTCTTAACTACTCTTAACTAGAATGGAACTTTTGATGGTCGGATATTTCTTTGCGTCGAACAAAGACTTTTGTTCATCAGAATTTCGAAACGTAAAAACTTAATAATAAGTACATATACAGACGGTGGCCAAATTAATACAATCAAATGAATTTATAGCAGTTTTTAGACTTCGAATCATTGAAAATTATTATTTTTTTATTTTATTTCGATCTTTCTAGAATATTATGGGAGATTTAATATATTTTTATAAAATAAAATGCATTTACTATGAATATATATGTAATAGTTTATTGATAATAAAATACGTTTTATGGTAAAATGATGAATATTTAGTAAATCCTCCCTTAGCTTTAATTACTGCTGATATTCTTCTGGGCATGCTGGAGATACATTTAATTGAGATATTTTTTAATTCTGGTGTGTTGTGCCATGCCTCAATTATGTTTTCTATTAGTTGTCTTTTGTTGGTGATGACACCTTTTTTTACAATTGCCCTTTTCAGAGCCTCCCAAACGTTTTCAATTGGATTTAGATCCGGTGAATTTCCTGGCCAATCTAATACCTTTATTTTTTCTCATTCTAGAAATTTAGTAACGGTTTTCGCTTTGTGGCAGGGTGCAGAATCATGCATAAATACATATTTTCCATTTGGAAACCATTCGGCCACTTGAGGCTTTAGTCTCCCTTTTAAAACTTCTATATACTGGTCCTGGCGCATTGTGCCATTCACAATATACAGCCTTCCCATACCCATCCCACTAATCACTGACCAGATCATTATTGACTGAGGGTGCTTCACTCTTTGGACCACACATTCCTCATTATATTTTTCACCTGGCCTTCTTCTCACATATTGAGTTTTGTCCTGCAGTATTTGGATTGAGGATTCATCAGAAAAACAAACCTGAAAGAACACGAGAAGTTTTCACTAGTCAATTTTATTTAATACAGAAAGTTTCATAAAAACTTATTTTACATTCTAATACCTTGCTCCAATCGTCTTCGTTCCAATTTTGGTGTTTTAGTGCCCATTCTAGTCGCTTTTTACGCATTTCAGGTGTTAGTTTTGGCTTTTTCACTGGGCGATAACATTTGAGGTCCATTTCCACCAATCTTCGTCTCAATGTACGATCAGATATATTGACTCCTGTGGTCTGCAAAATAGATTTTATTACTTTTCGAGGCTTCTGTCTATTTTCTAGAGCAACATTTCTGATTTTTCTTTCTGTTCGCGGAGTAGTAATGCGCTTTCGTCCACATTTTCCTATTCGAGATGGTTCAAGGGGTACATTTCCTTTCATTTGCCTACTTATTTTGTGCACAGAATATTGAGAAACATTGGTAAGTGTGGCAATTTCTCGTTGACTGTATTCACAGTGACCCAGAAGGGTTGCAATTTTAGATTTTTTTCTTGGAGTGAGGTCACAAGATCTTCCCATTTCTAAAATAAACCAAAAAATTCTGAAATTCAGCATACATTTAGAAAATAATTTATCAAAATCGTAATAATTTGATAAGTAGTATAATTGTGATAAATATTTAGTAATAAATATTAGGTTTACCTGTTATTTAAAAAAAAATGTAAGAAACACTCAAACACTGTCTCAAATAAACACAAAATCAATGGGCAAAATATTCCATTAACACCCGCACACTCTGTGAAGACCAATACTAAACTGACATTATCGTATCTTGTATGTGACAAACTTCATGTTGATGCTTAAAAAGTATTGCAAGTACGATAACAATAATGAAGGGAGTTGCCACAATTAAAAATATACTGATGTGATTCGATTTTGCTGGATAACAGCTAAAAATACAATTATTTTTGCATTTTTTTCCTTTGATTGTATTAATTTGGCCACCGTCTGTAAGTACTTTATTTATCTGTAATTTAAATACAACTTACATCTCGAAAATCGATAAAATATGCTCCTTCTTCTCTCTACATTATGTGTTCATAAGCTAAAAATATACGCGGGAAACGTATGATGACCTATTTTGACGTTTGGACATTAATGAAGTTCTTTATATGCTTATTGCCTAAATAATGGTAAATATTATATTATTGAGAGCTAAAAGTGGGGGAACAAATACTGTACTTCATTGTAAACGCGTACTTAATAAAATACACTTATGTCTCGCCGTGCGAAATTTAATCACTTATTTCTCTTTTTTTTCGCGTGGGACGAAAACATATACCTCAGTAGGTGTTTTTTTCGTCGTGTTTGTACATTTAGGGACCGCACAACACTTAGGCACTTTTGAATTGATTATAAATACACAAATCGTCCTAGAATACATATATTACATATAGTAGTGATATGCAGTTTACAATATCGTGACGTCACCGTCAGGGTCGGCAGCCGCCATGATACTACAAGCGTTTTTTGGCGTAAATGTCAAATTTGATTTTAAAATGGCGATTTTTGCTACTAAACCTTTATTTTATGTAGAAATGTATATATATTTGAAAACAGTGAATGCGTAAAAACATCGTGAGATAGTTTTTCAAAATTAGTCATCATGCCTATTACAATGGAGTATCAACATGTACCTACAGGGCTACGTTCACAATGAACTCCGAGTGCACTTAGTAACGCTCCAAACCGTTCTTAATGACCGGAAACAGACGCCCGAAAGACATTCTGTGACATTCAGATTGAATGTTGATTCTACGCACCAAACGCTCGGTAAAATTGTCGTGTGAAAACGCTCTGACAGTTATAGTATATGTTGACTTCTATGTATTTTATCTGTGGAATGATGACTTCTATTTGTTTCTGTGGTATCTATTATTTCAGTTGACATCATTTATGATGACAATATGCATTCACAAAAAGGTTGATTTATATAAATATCATTCAAAAACTTCCAATAAAATTTCAGAGATCATTATTTACATCACTGCCCAATAAATTGTTGTCTTTCGATGAAAAATAACCTAAAAAAGTGACATGTATGAGATTTGACATTTAAAACACCCGATGCAGCGTTCAGATTGAAACGCCGCTAAAACGCCATAATCTGCAACTTCAGGTACATTCGACACTCTACGTCGAGCGTTGAATCTGAACACAGCCTAGTAAGATAATAAATACAGGGGGGCTACTCATGCATGACACATTCTTAATATTATGTTCTTAGCTTGCCTTAATCTTAAAAATGTATAAATCAGTGCTCGATCATGATCCAATAATGATCTTTCTCTACATTTAATCATGAAAATTTGTTGATATCTACGTTTAGTATGAAATTGTCACGAATTGTTGTGTAAATTTATAGTACTATTTAATTAATTTAATATTAAAGATCGTTAAAGTCTGAAGCTAATCTTAATTTTACTGTAATCAACTTCATGAGTAGCCATGCTGGTCGTTTCTAGATTTTGTTTTTTTTATTCATCATGATTATTTACGTTTTTTTTTTGTATTTATTAATTTTAAATACTGAAATTAACATATTATTTTAATTTGGTATAAATTTATCAGATAAAATAAATATTTTAAACAGAATTATACCTACATGCTTAAACCTACTCCTCAGCACATGTAAGTACCTAGGTATCTACATACCTAGTTGTCTATAATTTTATTTTTATTTTTTATTTTATTTTTATTTGTTGGCAAATTCACAGAATGTATTACATAACATTATTTGTATAATCTTTTAAATATAAGTACATTCCAATTATGAATTTACTCGTGAAATATTACAATTTTAAAAGCTTGGTAGAAAAAAGTATTAACAAATAAAACAAATCGAACTATTATGACAGAGGAAGTAACAGTAACATTGAATTAATTTACAATAATTTGAAAGAGAAGAAATAAATACATTAATAATATAGAGAAGAAATCTTAACACATTGTGTAAAAATAATTGGTAGAAAAATCAATAGAAAAATCGAGATGCACAATCTCTCAAGACTTACGTCATGAATTTATCAAATATAAAATAAACGAAAGAGAAAAAAAATATCTATGTTAAGATGAAGTTAAAATTCAAAATAATGTGATATGTGAAATAATGTGTTAAAATAATGTGATATTCAACGTTGATAAATTAATTTTCCTTTATATTTTTAGTCAAAATTAAATTATTTTCTTCATTTCGCCTCGAGTCAACTCCATGAATGTCTCAACGTTTCTGTTGATAATACTTTCCACAACGAGCATTACATAAAACCCTTTCTGACCACTTTTGACAAAGATATCTCATTGGACAACTCAACTACTGGCTTCAAATAAATTTCTTGACCAAATAACAGTTAGGTCGGTCGGTGGACCTACAGTAATATCATAGTCCCAGGGGATAATTAAGTTTTGCTTGTTGATTTTTGATTTCAATCAAATCCGTAGTCGCACAGCGTAAGTTTTCGGTGACTTGAGTAAACTTGGCTTAAGATTACGTCCTATTATCAAATTATAGGAACGAGAGGTCAGGCAAGGAAGTAATAGAATGAACACTTTGAAATAACTAATACTGGTTCACAAAGGGAATGACGTGATGGTTTAATGTATTATAATGCCAATTAGACTAACTACATATGCTCACAGGCAGAACCATCCTGAATATTTGCTGGTATAACTTGAAGAATATTCAAAATCAACACTCTAAAGAAAAATACAAATGCAGCATAGAAATTACTGTCATATAGGGGAATATTATTTAACAATGACCTGCCCACTTCCATTAGAGAATGAAACGATGAATCAAATTCAAAATAACATTTAATGGCCACATTTTTGGCAATTAATGATCCTATAAGTTAAATTTTTCTTGTGTGTGTTATTACGATACTTCTCTTTCGAACACGAGTTTTAAACTGTATCGAGAGGGTAGCTACATTGTAATATTATTAAATATTGTTTAAAGTATTACCTAATATTGTTGTTGTTTTATATACCTAAATAAAAAATAAAAGAATTATAAAAAAAGTTGTTTGACTTAAGAAATTTAATGTGTAACATAATATAAAATATGTTGAAAGTTTAAAAGTTGAATCATCATTTGAGTATTTCATTTTTAATAAGTAATTTAGACTACTCTATTAGGCTATGCTTGTCCCAGAGTAGCTTAAAGTTGATTATGTAAATCTGTTCTATTTTTTTGTAGGTATGTGTCACATTTTTATGAGAAACTTACATGATATCAACATGGTTTAGTTGTAGGTTGAAGTGAGGATAATAGGATGAAGAATTGCATTTTAATACATTCATGAGTGCAACTGTATTGTTACATGGATGTAGTTGCTTCTACGATAATTGTGGATGAAATTAAATTTAAACACATCTTGATTTAAAAATAAAATCACTTAACACAAAGGAAGTTTACTTGAGTTTTTTTTTACCCTATTGTTCTTCTTTTCTCGTGTCAGAAGCAATCAAACCCTATTTATTTACGCCGCTGGTTGAAGGTTTCATAAAAATGGTTATAAGGAGTGAATCAATCGGTACCTACTTAATAAATACCTGGTGATTCTTTCCAGAAAAAGATACTTTGACAGCGCCATGTGGGCTGCAACATGTATGGTCCGGGATTCTCGAATGCTCCCGGAAGATTGACGAGGATCAACGAACCATAGCCCACCGTCGCGCGTCGTTGATACGAGCTGATCGACAGATTTTTATTCATGTGTTGATCGTTCAATAGTGTAGAGTGGCGTTTAATCTTTATCTATAAGTTCCGACCCACGACATCACAAATTAATTAATATATTATTGATATTGTAATTTCATTTGTTTCGAATAAACCACAGTATTGATCATGTAAGTAGTTCTTTGATTGAAACCCATCACCACAATAAATTATGTATTATCATTTATTTAATTAACAGACATAAGCAATATCATATGTACCTACTTGGGGGTATATGTTTTAAAATAAAATATAATCCTTTTGAACACGCACCTTTGCAATACAAACCATCTGATATGAATAATTAAAATATACACCCACAAAATACCTAATTTGCAGTTTTATTTTGGCCAAATTCTATTTCATGCACATAATCAACGATATATTACGTCATCAAATGATTTCTACTCCACAATAATGACTCCGTGGTGCAGTTGGTACATATGTCACGCGATACCAGAGACTAATTATTATTACCTATTCATGTTCCACAATTATTAAAGGTAGGTAATCCAGAAGACGTGCGATGTGCGCATTGTTCGTGGTGCGGTGAACATAATACTCGGTGTCAGATTCGACTCGTGTGAAAGGTAATTGAATCAACTACTATACTGGAAGTATTAGTATTAACAGTTCTGCAAAGATCCAATTAGACTTTTCACGTACAGAGACGGAATTATGATTTTCAGCGTTAATACGAGTACGTTCACAAGCCCCAACTTATATGAGGCTTTATTAGTTACCCAAAGCGCCTAACAATTCTAAAAGTTAAAATAACAATACTAAATAATAAAAAAATTCTTCCACCCAATACAATACAAGTAAATTTTATATCCGAATGGCAATTATTCTATGTAACCAGTATTATCAATACAAAAATTGCACGAAAAAAGATTGAAATCAAATTTCCAGCCCAGGACACAGGTATTGAAGACAAAAGACTTGGCATTAGTATGCCACGACGGCGGCGGTTGGTTTTGTAGTTCATTTGAATGAAATACATTATAACTTCAATTTTCTGTATGCGAATCTGCTGGTGATCGGTACACATCTTGAATAATGGCGTCGGCTGTATAGAAAACAAATTTTTGGTTGGAAGATACGACAACCTTCCTCCACTCCGCCGAAAATTGTTTAGATATTCATTTCCCTTAATAAATATCGCTATTTCATAGCGGTATTTATTCTGGATGATTCGACCTCGTTTATTTATTTACATAAAAATTAATAGATTGGTAATAAATCATTTCACATACAAACAATAATACTTATATATGTACATATTGAACAGGAAGGGAAAGGTGAAAGGCGATATGAATAACCTCGAAAATTATTAAATGAAATTATGACTAATCGAGACGTTATAACTTACTAATTTACCTACTTTTATTCTGCTTATTTTACGCGCCCTGGTACATCGCGCATTATTTACAACTGTTAGATCCGGTCCTGACCACATGAACATTTTATGTAATACATTTTTCACAAAGTTACCAGGCTATAAATCCTGATATTCTTCGATTCAATTTCCAACTTGTAATTAAGGTATCTAATATAGATTAGATCATTCTGCAAATAGGTAGGTACATGTACCTATTAAAAATCAAATAAAAAATATTATAAAATATATCGTCCTTAATTTTTTTTAATACTGAAAACCAAAACTATAATTATTAATACAGACAATAAAAAAAAATGAGTGGGTTGTGGCCAACACCTCATTAACAGTCACTCCATATAGTATTCAAATTTTGTACGGCTAATTTTCAGCATGTGCATGAAATGAGTTTGTTAAATTATTTTTTTTATTTAAATATTTTATTATGAAAACTTTATTATTCTTCAATGCTATTTTATGAATGTGATGAGCCTTTTTACCAATTAGAAAAAAAATTATAAATATTTAGTTTCCTGAGATTGGGGACACTTTGAAATATTTGATAGTTGAAAAAAACAAGAAGCACTATTCAGATATCCTTCAAAATCTAATGGGATCTAATCGAGTATTAGATATACATATTTGCAAAATTTGAAAAGAATCGAATGAGTACTTTAATCTAAAGTAATAAAGCAATCAAAATGTTAGTGTTTGTGTGTGTGTGTGTGTGTGTGTGTGTGTGTATGTGTGTGTGTGTGTGTGTGTGTGTGAGTTTGTCTCACGCCTTCTGAAAAACCAAGAGCATCTAAAAATCTAATTTATGTGCGAACGTGTACCTGTATACCTGATGCAGTGTCACGCTAAAAATAATGCGATAAAAATGCTGAATTTTAAAAATATTTCAATAATTATTTTTTTCATACAAAATTTTCCAAGTCGTATCTGTCAAAAAAGTGTACATTTTGCACGCAAATATCTGTTAGTTTAAAAGTTAGAAGTACGTATTTACACGAAGAAAATATATTTTCAAGTATAACTTAGCGTTTAAGTGAAAAACATGGTGAATATTTTGTATAATTATAATGTTTAACTTATTTTTAAAGTAAGCGTTTTGTACATAAACGCCGCCATTTTAATATCTTTTCATACAATATTTCATTTTCCTACCGAATGAATATGTTATTGAAAATAATAAACCTTTGAAATAAATGTAATTATGAAATAATAAAATGAAACACAAGACATTACAGCAAGTTTTAAGACATATATTGTAAAAATGTGTTTATTATTAGTAAAGATATAGGCATAATAAAATTGCATAATTTGTAAATAATATTTGATTTTTCTGACAATTTTCATTTTTATGGCATCGAACAAACCAATGTAGGTACCTACATATTCAAAAAAAGTCTCAAACCATTTGATATTTTTAACGTATTGGAATGGTTACTATGGTAACGGAAATATTCTGTTATTCAAATAAAATTTGTTATGAATCGAATTTATTTAGAACATTGTTGTAGGTAGGTACCTACCTAATACTATTTACTTACAAATCAACAATATACTGATTTCCTATAGGAAAATTATTTTATTTATTTATTTATGTATGTATGAATGGATGCATGTATGCAATGTGCTCCTAAACCGTTTGTCCGATTACAATGAAACTTTGGTGAATTGTCGAGCGTATGCCCGGGATGGTTTCTGGATTTAAACTTTTTTCTTATTCTTCTTCTTCTTCGTGTAATTGGTCATTTTAGCAATGAAAGCGGAATATCCTGGGAAACGAAGGTCCGACTGTCCCTCCATCTCTTCGCAGGTCTTCCAGGACGGTATCTGGATTTAAACTTTTTTCTTCTTCTTCTTCATCGTGTATTTGGTCATTTGACATATGAAGTTGGAGTATTCTGGGAGAAGAAGGTCCAACTGTCCTTCTATCTCTTCACAGTTCTTCCAGGACGGGTTCTGCATATAAACTTTTTTCTTCTTTTTCTTCGTCGTGTATTTGGTCATCTTACCTATGAAGATGAACTATCCTGGGAGAAGAAGGTCCAATTTTCCTTTCATCTCTTCGCAGGTTTCTGGATTTAAACTTTCTTCTTCTTTTCTTCTTCTTCTTCGTCGTGTATTTGGTCATTTTACCTATGAAGTTGGAGTATCCTGTGAGAAAGAGGTCCAATTGTCCTTCCATTTCTTCGCAGGTTTCTTCTTCTTCGTGTATTTTTGGTCATTTTACCTATGAAGTTGGAGAATCCTGAGAGAAGAAGGTCCAATTTTCCTTTCATCTCTTCGCAGGTTTCTGGATTTAAACTTTCTTCTTCTTTTCTTCTTCTTCTTCATCGTGTATTTGGTCATTTTACCTATGAAGGTGGACTAACCTGGGAGAAAGAGGTCCAATTGTCCTTCCATTTCTTCGCAGGTTTCTTCTTCTTCGTGTATTTTTGGTCATTTTACCTATGAAGTTGGAGAATCCTGAGAGAAGAAGGTCCAATTTTCCTTTCATCTCTTCGCAGGTTTCTGGATTTAAACTTTCTTCTTCTTTTCTTCTTCTTCTTCGTCGTGTATTTGGTCATTTTACCTATGAAGTTGGAGTATCCTGGGAGAAGAAGGTCCAACTGTCCTTCCATCTCTTCGCAGGTTTCTGGATTTAAACTTTTTTCTTCTTCTTCTTCATCGTGTATTTGGTCATTTTACCTATGAAGGTGGACTAACCTGGGAGAAAGAGGTCCAATTGTCCTTCCATTTCTTCGCAGGTTTCTTCTTCTTCGTGTATTTTTGGTCATTTTGCCTATGAAGTTGGAGAATCCTGAGAGAAGAAGGTCCAATTTTCCTTTCATCTCTTCGCAGGTTTCTGGATTTAAACTTTCTTCTTCTTTTCTTCTTCTTCTTCGTCGTGTATTTGGTCATTTTACCTATGAAGTTGGAGTATCCTGGGAGAAGAAGGTCCAACTGTCCTTCCATCTCTTCGCAGGTTTCTGGATTTAAACTTTTTTCTTCTTCTTCTTCATCGTGTATTTGGTCATTTTACCTATGAAGGTGGACTAACCTGGGAGAAAGAGGTCCAATTGTCCTTCCATTTTTTCGCAGGTTTCTTCTTCTTCGTGTATTTTTGGTTATTTTACCTATGAAGTTGGAGAACCCTGAGAGAAGAAGGTCCAACTGTTCTTCCAACTCTTCGCGAGTCTTCCAAGACGGTTTTTGGATATAAACTTTTTACTTCTTCTTCTTTTTCTTCTTCATCGTGCATTTGGTCATTTTACCTATGAAGGTGGACTATCCTGGGAGAAGAAGGTCCAATTTTCCTTCCATATCTTCGCAGGTATCTGGATTTAAACCTTTTTTCTTCTTCTTCTACGTCATTTTACCTTTAACGGTGGAGTATCCTGTGAAAAGAAGGTCCTTTCATCTCTTCGCGGTTCTTCCAGGATGGTTTCTGGATTTAAACTTTTCTTAACCGACTGAAGGGACGGGATGTAATGAAGGGAAGGGATGCACTAAAGGGCCTGAAGGGACGGGAGGTACTGAAGAGACGGGAGGTTCTGAAGGGTCTGAAGCGACGGTTCATGGAGTCTAATTCATTTTCTTCTTAATTTTATGTAGACCTTACAGTTTTTACAAAAAATATTTACTTTAGTCTTTTTCTTCGTTTTCTTATTTAATGTAGAACTTGGGTGAATTTTATACAAACTCTTTCCTATAGATTAATCTTCTTCTTCTTTTATGAAGACCTTTTAGTCAGTTTTTATACAATCTATTTCCAATAGTCTAATTCTTCTATTTTATGTATTTTTTTCTTATTTTATGTAGACCATTGGGATTTTTTATACAAACTATTTTTTATAGTCTTATACCTATTCTTCTCTTTTTTATTTAGACTTTTGGGTTAGTTTTAAGTCTAATAGTCTATTGTGCAGAAATATTATTAACGATATGTACACTTGATGAAAACACATATGTAAAAACGAATGGGATGTGGGATGTAACGATGTAACCTGCACTAGAATCTTTTCAATACTTTTGTTTAATCAAATTTAAACCATTTATATCATCCTATTTTGAATAATTTTCAACACCTACATATTTGATTTCGTTGACAATATTTAAAGAATGGGGGTTGTGGCCATTACTGAACTCTTCACAACGTTTATATTCAAATTATTTACCATAGTTTAAGTCTTCTTCTTTTTCGTTAATGTAGACTTTTGTGTCAATTTTAAGTTTATCAGTCTAATTGTGCAAAAATATAATGCACACTTGATGAAAAAATATAAAAACGAATGGGATGTGTCCAACACTGGATCTTTTCAGTACATTTGTTTAATCAAATTTTAACCACATCCCAATATCCAAAATTACTAAATTTTCAATAGGTACATATTACAATTTGTTTTCGATGACAATATTTAAAAATGGGGGTTGTGGCCAAACCAATCTCTTTACAACGTTGATAAACAGTCATATTTAAAACCATTTCGCATAGTCCATGCGTGCAGAAATTGTATATTATACTTCATTCACACTTTATAACAATATATTAAAAATAATGGGTTGTGGCCATCACTTGAACATTTTACAATCAAATTCAATCATATTTCAAACCACTTTTCTTAGTCCGATTTTGCAAAATAATTGGGTGACAATATTATAAAAACTATTGCTTTTTCCTTCACAATTTTACATTCTTGGCCAACGGCGGGACATAAAAGCTAGTCTAAAGTAATAAAGCAATCAAAATGTTAGTGTCTGTGTGTGTGTGTGTGTGTGTGTTTGTCTCACGCCTTCTGAAAAACCAAGAGCATCTAAAAACCTAATTTATGTGCGAACATGTACCAGTATACCTGATGCAGTGTCACGCTAAAAATAATGCGAAAAAAATGCTGAATTTTAAAAATATTTCAATAATTATTTTTTTCATACAAAATTTTCCAAGTCATATCTGTCAAAAAAGTGTACATTTTGCACGCAAATATCTGTTAGTTTAAAAGTTAGAAGTACGTATTTACACGAAAAAAAATATATTTTCAAGTATAACTTAGCGTTTAAGTGAAAAACATGGTGAATAGTTTGTATAATTATAATGTATAACTTATTTTTAAAGTAAGCGTTTTGTACATAAACGCCGCCATTTTAATATCTTTTCATACAATATTTCATTTTCCTACCGAATGAATATGTTCTTGAAAATAATAAACCTTTGAAATAAATGTTATTATGAAATAATAAAATGAAACACAAGACATTACAGCAAGTTTTAAGACATATATTGTAAAAATGTGCTTATTATTAGTAAAGATAAAGGCATAATAAAATTGCATAATTTGTAAATAATATTTGATTTTTCTGACAATTTTCATTTTTATGGCATCGAACAAACCAATGTAGGTACCTACATATTCAAAAAAGTCTCAAACCATTTGATATTTTTAAAGTATTGGAATGGTTACTATGGTAACGGAAAGATTCTGATATTCAAATAAAATTTGTTATGAATAGAATTTATTTAGAATATTGTTGTAGGTAGGTACCTACCTATTACTATTTACTTACAAATCAACAATATACTGATTTCCTATCGGAAAATTGTATGCGATGTGCTCCTAAACCGTTTGTCCGATTACAATGAAACTTTGGTGAATTGTCGAGCGTGTGCCCGGGATGGTTTCTGGATTTAAACTTTTTTCTTATTCTTCTTCTTCTTCGTGTATTTGGTCATTTTACCTATGAAGGGGGAGTATCCTGGGAAAAGAAGGTCCGACTGTCCCTCCATCTCTTCGCAGGTCTTCCAGGACGGTTTGTGGATTTTAACTTTTTTCTTCTTCTTCTTCATCGTGTATTTGGTTATTTTACCTATGAAGGTGGACTATCCTGGGAGAAGAAGGTCCCATTTTCCGACCATTTCTTCACAGGTTTCTGGGTTTAAACTTTTTTCTTTTTTTCTTCATCGTGTATTTGGTCATCTTACCTATGAAGATGAACTATCCTGGGAGATGAAGGTCCAATTTTTCTTCCATCTCTCGCAGGTTTCTGGATTTAAACTATTTTCTTCTTCTTCTTCATCGTCTATTAAGTCATTTTAACTATAAAGGTGGACTAACCTGGGAGAAGAAGGTCCAATTTTCCTTCCATCTCTTCACATGTTTCTGGATTTAAACTTTTTTCTTCTTCTTCTTCTTCTTCTTCATCTTCATCGTATATTTTTGGTCATTTTACCTATGAAGTTAAAGAATCCTGGGAGAAGAAGTTCCAACTGTCCTTCCATCTCTTCGCAGGTCTTCCAAGACGGTTTCTGGATATAAACTTTTTTCTTCTTCTTCTTCTTCATCGTTCATTTGGTCATTTAACCTATAAAGGTGGACTATCCTGGGAGAAGAAGGTCCAATTTTCCTTCCATATCTTCGCAGGTATCTGGATTTGAACTTTTTTCTTCTTCTTCTTCGTGTATTTAGTCATTTTACCTATGAAGGTGGAGTATCCTGGAAAAAGAAGGTCCTTTCATCTCTTCGCGGTTCTTCCAGGATGGTTTCTGGATTTAAACTTTTCTTAACCGACTGAAGGGACGGAATGTAATGAAGAGAAGGGACGTAATGAGGGATTGAAGGGACGGGAGGTACTGAAGGGCCTAAAGGGACGGGAGGTACTGAAGGGTCTGAAGCGACGGGAGGTACTGAAGGGTCTGAAGCGACGGGTCATTTTCTTTTTCTTCTTAATTTTATGTAGACCTTTAGGACAGTTTTTATACAAACTATTTTCTATAGTCTAATTCATCTTCTTCTTTTATGTATACATTTGGGTCAGTTTTTATAAAAATTATTTCCTATAGTCTAATTATTCTTCTTCTTCATTTACGTAGACTTTTGGAAGAGTTTTAATACAAACTATTTCCAATAGTCTTATTAATTTCTTTTTCTTTTATGTAGATCAAAGGTGAGTTTTTATACAAACTTTTTCTATACTTTAATTATTATTCTTTAATATAGACCTTTGAATCAGTTTTTATATTAACTATTTCCTATCGTCTAATTCATCTTCTTTTATGTAGACCTTTGGTCAGTTTTTATACAAACTATTTCCAATAGTCTAATTCTTCTTCTTCATCTTTTTGTAGACCTTTGGGTGTGCTTTTATACATACTATTTCCTATTGTCTAATTCATCTTTTTTTATGTAGATCTTACTTATGTAGTCAGTTTTTACACAAACTAATTCCTTTAGTCTTTTTCTTCGTTTTCTTATTTTATGTAGAACTTGAGTGAATTTTATACAAACTATTTCCTATAGATTAATCTTCTTCTTCTTTTATGTAGACCTTTTGGTTTGTTTTCATACAATCTATTTCCAATAGTCTTATTCTTCTATTTTATGTATTTTAACTTATTTTACGTAGACCATTAGGATAGTTTTTTATACAAACTATTTCGTATAGTCTTATACTTATCCTTCTCTTTTTTATTTAGACTTTTGGGTTAGTTTTAAGTCTAATAGTCTATTGTGCAGAAACATTTAACAATATGCATACTTGATGAAAATACATATGTAAAAACGAATGAATTGTGGGATGTGACGATGTAACCTGCACTAGAATCTTTTCAATACTTTTGTTTAATCAAATTTAAACCATTTATATCACCCTATTTTGAATAATTTTCAACACCTACACATTTGATTTGTTGACAATATTTAAAGAATGGGGGTTGTGGCCATTACTGAACTCTTCACAACGTTTATATTCAAATTAAAAACTACTTACCATAGTTTAAGTCTTCTTCGTTAATGCAGACTTTTGTATCTATTTTAAGTCTATTAGTCTTATTGTGCAAAAATATAATGCACACTCGATGCAAAAATATAAAAACGAATATTATGATGTGACCAACACTAGATCTTTTCAGTACATTTATTTAATCAAATTTTAACCACATCCCAACATCCAAATTTACTAAATTTTCAATAGGTAGGTACATATTAAAATTTATTTCGATGATAATTCAACTGTCGATTTGTTCAGGAGAACTTTGTTCTCTTAACATATCGACAATGTATCAAGCCAGAATACGCGAGAATTGTATGGAGAGGTCTACTTTTTTCACGGCTTTTCCAACTTTGAAGTCAAAAAACACCAACTTAGAGGCTTCGCAGCATATATGTTGCGTACACGGATTTACTCAGAATTCGGAGTAGAACATTTCGTGTGTCTGTGTGTCTGTGTGTGTGTCTGTGTGTCTGTGTGTGTGTGTGTGTGTGTGTGTGTGTGTGTGTGTCCCTTATAACTTTTGATCCGATCAATTTACAGAGCCCAAAATTTCAGAGTATATACACAGTTATAGGTCTACAAAAATTTAATACTCAGAATTTTAAATTTTTGTTTCAGTCAGGGGTTATCAACTTTTGAATTTTTATTTTATTTTTCCATATATCTCAGAAACCATAAAAGCTAGAACGCTGAAAATTGGTACAAACTTAGAAAAATAAAAAATCTCAAAGTAATTTTTTCAAAAAAATTCCAGGGTTTCTCAAACATTTTTTATTAAGAAAAATATTTTTTTTATGATAAATTTATGAGTTTAACTGCCTATATTTCCAATTTTTTCAAAAATATCGAAAAAAGCCGAAACACCCCAACTAGATAATTTAATTTTCTATAAAAAATATTAACATTGTAGTAGAAGATCTCAATTTTTTTTAACAATTTTTTTAAAAATTGAATTTAGTGACGACATCGCTTCATACAATTTGTATGGTAGTCACCTATACACAATATCAAAGAAGACTTAATAGTTTGATACTTCATCTCTAAACATACAATATACATATACCATCATGCTGTTTTCATATTCCGGGTAGGAAAAAAAGACTGATTTTTACTTTATTTTTCCATATATCTCAGAAACCATAATAGCTAGAACGCTGAAAATTGATACAAATATAGACAACTACAAAATCTCAAATTAGTTTATTCAAAACAATTCCAGGGTTTCTCAAACATTTTTTATTCAGAAAAATATTTTTTTTATGATAAATTTATGAGTTTAACTGCCTATATTTTCATTTTTTTTTTAATTATCGAAAAAAGCCGAAACACCCCAACTAGATAATTTAATTTTCTATAAAAAATATTAACATGGTATTAGCACATCTCAAACTTTTTTTAACAATTTTTATTATAAAAATTGAATGTAGTGACGACATTGCTTCATACAATTTGTAGGGCAGTCGCCTATACGCAATATGTAAGAAGACTTAATAGTTTGATAGGTACTTAATCTCCAAACATACATACAGAACCATCATGCTGTTTTCATATTCCGGGTAGGAAAACAGGACTGACCTCCATACTGTCCTATCTTGACATACATACCAACATGTGTTAAAATTTTCAATAATTTGGATTTATGGGTTTATAGTTTGATTCTTATTCTTCAACTATACATACTATCGCTATCGACAGTTGGATCTCATGTTTTACATGCAACTAGTATTTAAAAATGGGGGTTGTGGCCAAACCAATCTCTTTACAACGTTGATAAACAGTCATCCAACTGTCGATTTGTTCAGGAGAACTTTGTTCTCTTAACATATCGACAATGTTTCAAGCCAGAATACGCGAGAATTGTATGGAGAGGTCTACTTTTTTCACGGCTTTTCCAACTTTGAAGTCAAAAAACACCAACTTAGAGGCTTCGCAGCATATATGTTGCGTACACGGATTTACTCAGAATTCGGAGTAGAACATTTCGTGTGTCTGTGTGTCTGTGTGTGTGTCTGTGTGTCTGTGTGTGTGTGTGTGTGTGTGTGTGTGTGTGTGTGTGTGTGTGTGTGTGTGTGTGTGTGTCCCTTATAACTTTTGATCCGCTCAATTTACAGAGCCCAAAATTTCAGAATATATACACAGTTATAGGCCTACAAAACTTTTTACTCAAAATTTTGAATTTTTGTTTCAGTCAGGGGTTATCAACTTTTGAATTTTTATTTAATTTTTCCATATATTTCAGAAACCATAAAAGTTAGAACGCTGAAAATTGGTACAAACATAGACAAATACAAAATCTCAAATAAATTTTTTCAAATAAATTCCAGGGTTTCTCAAACATTTTTTATTAAGAAAAGTATTTAAATTTATGAGTTTAACTGCCTATTTTTCCAAAACTTTTACAATTATCGAAAAAAGCCGAAACACCCCAACTAGATAATTTAATTTTCTATAAAAAATATTAGCATTGTAGTAGAAGATCTCAATTTTTTTTAAGAATTTTTTTAAAAATTGAATTTAGTGACGACTTTGCTTCATACATTTTGTATGGCAGTCGCCTATACACAATATGTAAGAAGACTTAATAGTTTGATACTTCATCTTCAAACATACATACAAACCATCATGCTATTTTCATATTCTGGGTAGGAAAAAAGGACCTTCCTCCATACTATCCTATCTTGACATACATACCTACATATGTTGTATAGAAAACAAAATATCTGACAATATTCAATAATTTGTATTTATGGGTTTATAGTTTGGTACATATTCTTCAACTATACATACTATCGCTATCGACAGTTGGATCTCATGTGTTACATGCAACTAGTATTTAAAACCATTTCGCATAGTCCATGCGTGCAGAAATTTTGTATATTATACTTCATTCACACTTTATAAAAAATAATGGGTTGTGGCCATCACTTGAACATTTTACAATCAAATTCAATCATATTTCAAACCACTTTTCATAGTCCGATTTTGCAAAATAATTGGGTGACAATATTATAAAAACGATTGCTTTTTCCTTCACAATATAACATTTTTGGCCAACGGCGGGACATAAAAGCTAGTCATTAATAAAGTAAAAAGTACACGCCGTACATAGCACACAGCACATAGCACACACGCACACAGATACATTATGATGAAACTTTCAGAATACAATCTCAGCATGATGCTAGATGATAATCTGCAATAAAAAAATTGCCTTAAAAATTGCCAAATCATAGCTCCCCACTATATCCTCTAGGGTTAGTAAGGAGTAATAAATATTATATTTTTTTAATGGTATAAATCTCACTGGTCGGAGGTGGCAGAATATTTATTTGCAATATAAAAATATAAAAAAACATAATAGTATTATTTTTTTTTTACATATGTGATACCTACCTACATACCTATTATAAAATAAACATTCTAACTTGATCATGTTTCCGCAGTACATTATTTATTTATGAACCGTAGGTATAAGCAAAATAAAATAGTTCACATAAAGAAAAAAAAATATCAATTGATAAAATTATAAAATTATAAATAATAGATAAACAGGAATAACTTAATGTGGCAATAAATCAACTGCAAAGTTGGCTACTAATAAATAAATTATGATTAATTTGTATCAATTATTATACCAAATAATAATATTGAACACTTCCTTGCACCCTGCGCAAGTGGCGAGTTTATTTCCACATGGCAATTTCTTCCATCTAACCAGTGTTTCCAGACCAAAGAAACAAGAATCCGTGAGATGGTTTCGATTCCGCCGGTTGACTAGACTTGCCCCCCCCCTTGAATTATTCGTGAATGCGATTAACCCGATTTCATTCGCGAATTTCGTGTTTTTTTCGCGAATAAAACGAGTTTAACACTTTTTGCCCAATAACGCAAATTTCGCACTTTTCACAACCTTTATTCACCGAAAAGGCAGAATTAAAAATGACTCTAGTAATTCAATTTTTTCGCACAAAAAACAAACGGCTTGCCAACTGTGCCACGGTGGCACATAAGCATTGTTGCTTTCATTGTTTACAAAAAACAACTTCTTAATAGATGGCTTTACAGAAAAGATTTCTTCGTTATTTCTCAGAGATGGCGATAGTAAAAAAATGTGTTATTTTCATACGAATTATATCGCACTATTGAAATATATAGAACTTTCAAAAATTGCATCGATACGGGAACTCAATAAGAAGGTATAATTGGTGAAAGTTGCGTAAAGTGATCGCGTGAACTAGCCGATGTCAGGTCGTAAGCTCTGTAGGTGTCTTGACTTCCTGGCTCTTCTATGATATTCCAACTTCGGATCTATTGAGATGTTGAAAAATTGACAAAAACAACAATTATTTCCCGATAGGGAAATAACCGATGAATGTTTGCATTTATGCAACTTCGAAATATTCGATTTAAAACATTTTTGTATTTAAATATTTGTCAATAAAAGTGATTGTTTACAAGAAATATTTTATTTTGGTCATGATTGAAAACCACCAAGAATTTTTTCAGTAAGAGAGAATACTAGAAATTAATACGTCGATAGGTGTTTCGTCTTATCATGACATTCGGGACATTATCATTGTCTTTAAAATATCCCGATAAGATGGTATAGGTACTGACATAATAAATTATATGTTGTAGAATCTAAACAATTGTAACAATTTTAAATTTAAGTATCTACTCAATATAATTTCGGATGTTATTTATAGGTGGGTACTTATAATCGCTCTCCAGAATGTGGCAACTTGTGCGTTAAATTTATATTTGACATATGTACATAGTTCCTGTGTTATATAGTTTGTTGCCCGGGAACTAATATAAAATAAAATAAAATTTTTAAACAAACTTGTCGAATAGTAAATTGGGTGATATTTATTCTTTGATACTTGGGTATAAACAATAACTTTTAACGTAATATTATGTCGGAATATGAAGGAGAAACTTTTCAGAACAAACAATATTCAAAATATGGGGTAATCGAATTGAGAAGTAAGCAAATTCAGTAATTTGATGTTGCCATAATAGAGTTCGGATTGAATGATAAAATCTTCTGGGCTTTGTGTATTATTGTATGCGGTGTAATATCTTAAATTGTTAATTCGTTGAAATTGTTGGAAATTATTAATGAGAAATTTCGACAGAGGGAACACAGCCAGGTACTTCAACTGTATATCGGTACAGTTTAGTCTACAGTCTCACGTTAGTTGCGATCATGTCGTGCGTCAAGGAATCGTTACTTACATTCTTATATTTTTTTAAACTCTACAACAGTGCCTACAGAATAGTGGAAAGTTATTATAATTTTGAATTTTAAACGTATTTTTAGATCAATAATTGTTTTATGGAAATCATATTCCGAGTACGTTGTATGATGGCGGAGTGATGATTTTGTATGTACGTACAACAGTACCTACTATGAAGATTGTGTGCTTTGTACATTGTACAGCTTAATACCAAGTTGGATTGTGTTCATTTTGATATCATATGTGTATAGTATATTAACTTATTAGTTTTTCTTGTGATGATATCTGTAAAAGCTATCAAAATGATTTCCTTTTCTGGTAAATTTAGTTTTTTTTTTATTTTTGTTTAAAGAATGTGTACATTGATAGGAATTTTGGAGTCACCTACTACACTCCTTTGGGAACCTCATATAGAGCTTATAGCTCCGTTCATCTTTGTTCAGCGGCTGCTCATTGGACGACACAAGGAACTGCTATCAGGCATTTTTCATTACACTACCCCTAATTGGCTAACATCAATCGTGGGGGCTAATCGAATCGAAGATTGGATCAAGTACCGACAAGCTGCTAGCGAGGGGCTTCCTCTACTCCTTGCACGTGTGTTGGCGATCCAAAAATGAGCCTTCACCATTCATCACATCAGATGCTTGGTTTAGCCCTAACCTCCTCTCGGATTTGAGGGGTGCCATACCAGAAATGGTGACTGTAGCTGAACCTTTGCAAGAATGTGTACAATAGAAATAATGTACTACACATCAAACACTAGGTACATAATATACACAAAAAAAACTTCGCAACGAAAATTAAAATATGCATTCTCTACGTAATATCCGCCGAGAACCTTTAACCTATTAGATAAGACTAAAAATACCACGATGAACTACATTTTTGTCGCATATCAACTCCAGTCAGCTCCTAGCTTTGAGGTATTTCCTCTCCGCGTCTCATCTGACTACTAAGAACACTCTATTGTTATTCATCTTGCATACTTAACTCCGGTTTAATGATATTGTTTCATGTTTTGTTTCCAAGAATTGTTACTTTGTTTAGGAAGAAAAGGGCATCGATTTTACGTTGTTCATTTTGCTTAATTCATAAAGGAAATCACAAGTATTAAAGTTTACCAAACTTCATTAAAGCAATTGTAATGGCACAATTAGCAGATATGGCAATGATCATATTATTATGAAATATTATTATTACTAAATGTATTAGAAAAGCGTTGTCCAAAATTTAGGTCAATAGCTGATGCTGCGGTAACGGGAATTCGGAATCTGGAAGTAATAAACCGGATAATGAATTATACTAACGACATAACTGTATCCAGCAGTCATTATCCAGTTTCAAAGGCTAGAGAAAATCACATTATGTATATATTGATTCATGATTAACAACATGGTGTATGCATAGTAATTTGACAAGTCTGTAAAAAACAACCGTATTTGGGATTCCTAGTAGATCACACAATTTGATATGAAAGTGAAAATTTTTGATTCTTCAGGAATCAAATACATGACTTCAATGCCAATTACCGTCATGTTTATATAGTTATTTATCTTACTGTATCGAACAGATTACTCAAAACAAGGTGAAAGATCTTTTGTGATTGTTTTTTAAAAATAATTAGAAATCTTTAATCACTGTGGCCCCCTTTGGCCTTAAGAAAAAAATTAAGCAATTTTGAGAATGAGTTAATAAAGTATTGGCATAACCATTATATTATTGTCTTCTTATTCTTGTTCTTGTGCAACCAAACTCATCCCGATCTTGCGCCAACACTGAAAAAAATATTATGACAACTGATCTGGCTACCTGCGTTTTAGCCAAACCTTTGTTATCAGTAATAAAGGTTTATCTATTTATGACTGCACAGTTCGGCTGTGTGCACAAAACATTTAGTTGCACAAAACCAAATGTTTTCTAGTCACTATAGTTCGGTTAATTTTAACTTGAAATTTTGTTACTATTAATAATAAAATATTCAGAGTAAGTCTTGCCGTATCCGGAATCATGAACCACTGCCTGAGATTTTTATGCCACAATATTTTTTTACGCTCCATACTCCGTCTTCCCTCCATTATAAGTTTTTATATACTTACCTCTATAATCATAGACGAAATGAACTGCTTTTCCAAAGCAACTTTTGGATAGCCGATTGTTACAGATGATTGATTGATTATTACAACCCGGTTTTCTAATCCGGGTTGTGTTTGGCAAAATCCTGGCCAGTCCATAACAGATATTTTATTTTTAAAATATCTCTATTTCTTTCTAGAAGAATTCTGATGAAAAGATGAATTCTATCTTTTCTTTATTCATCATTCCAGTCATAAAAACATTACCAGCGACGACTCATGCATGATACGTTTCGATTTGAACCCATTGGATTACTTAGTCAGTGTTTCAATCACTCAGATCTAAATAAATCTATAAATAAATGGATAGGGACCTTTGTTCTACGGTATTCTAAACTACTTGAAGCTTGATAACCAATATCTTTGATAATGCCTCAAATATGGTATTCCAAGTTTGAAAATGTGATTTATGAATTCATATTATGTTCATCATATCCACATATGTTTCTACAGTTATAATGAAATCTAGACGAGATAATTTTCCAATAACTGTATGAAAATCACAGTGTACTTGTATACTAAAATATATCATCATATGTACATCATTTATTGGGTGATTTGGAAAACCATTTTACCCTAAGTGAGGAGTTAAATAGTGGTGAGGTATTCAAAGATATTTTTTTATTGCAGATTATCAACAAGTATCGGAGATTGTATCCTGAAAATTTCATCACAATTTATGTATGTGTTTGTGTGCTGAGTTCCATGTGCTATGCACTATGTACGATTTGTTTATTCTACTTTATCGATTATGGACTAAAGTACTCATTTGATTATCCAACTGTCGATTTGTTCAGGAGAACTTTGTTCTCTTAACATATCGACAATGTTTCAAGCCAGGATACGCGAGAATTGTATACAGAGGTCTACTTTTTTCACGGCTTTTCCAACTTTGAAGTCAAAAAACACCAACTTCGAGGCTTCGCAGCATATATGTTCCATACACGGATTTACTCAGAATCCGGAGTAGAACATTTCGTGTGTCTGTGTGTCTGTGTGTGTGTGTGTGTGTGTGTGTGTGTGTGTGTGTGTGTGTGTGTGTGTGTGTGTGTGTGTGTGTGTGTGTGTGTGTGTGTGTGTGTGTGTGTGTGTGTCTGTGTGTGTGTGTGTGTGTGTGTGTGTGTGTGTGTGTGTGTGTGTGTCTCTGTGTGTGTGTGTGTGTGTGTGTGTGTGTGTGTGTGTGTGTGTGTGTGTGTGTGTGTGTGTGTGTCTGTGTGTGTGTGTGTGTGTGTGTGTGTGTGTGTGTGTGTGTGTGAGGGTGTGTGTGTGTGTGTGTCTGTGTGTGTGTGTGTCCGTCCGTCCCTTATAACTTTTGTTCCGCTCAATTTACAGAGCCCAAAATTTCAGAATATATAAAAAGTTACTGGCCTACAAAACTTTTTTACTCAGAATTTTGAATTTTTGTTTCAGTCAGGGGTTATCAACTTTTTAATTTTTATTTTATTTTTCCATATATCTCAGAAACCATATAAGCTAGAACGCTGAAAATTGGTACAAATATAGAAAAATAAAAAATCTCAAATCGATTATTTCAAAAAAATTCCAGGATTTCTCAAACATTTTTTATTAAGAAAAATATTTTTTTTATGATAAATTTATGAGTTTAACTGCCTATATTTCCAAAACTTATACAATTATCGAAAAAAGCCGAAACACCCCAACTAGATTATTTAATTTTCTATAAAAAATATTAACATTGTAGTAGAAGATCTCAATTTTTTTTTAACAATTTTTTTAAAAATTGAATTTAGTGACGACATCGCTTCATACATTTTGTATGGCAGTCGCCTATACACAATATGTAAGAAGACTTAATAGTTTGATACTTCATCTCCAAACATACATACCATCATGCTATTTTCATATTCTGGGTAGGAAAAAAGGAACTTCCTCCATACTATCCTATCTTGACATACATACCTACATAATATATGTTGTATAGAAAACAAAATATCTGAAAATATTCAATAATTTGTATTTATGGGTTTATAGTTTGGTACATATTCTTCAACTACATATACATACTATCGCTATCGACAGTTGGATCTCATGTGTTACATGCAACTAGTATGTACATAATACTCCCTTAGACTCCGTTATATTTTAAAGTATATCTGTTCAGTTTTTCTCAATTGTATTAACTGGCAAATATTTCAAATGACCCCGAGCTAAGGAAATTTAAATATTGATATTTTTATTTTAAAATTGCTAAATATTTACTGATTTGTAAATTATATTCAATTCATTTTGTAATGGTAGGCTCTTAGCGAAAATTTGATATGTGGATAAGATTCAGATGTCAAGAGTAAGGAAGCTGTGTTCTTGATTTGAAATTTTGGTTTGAATTTTCAAATATTTTCCAATCCTCACTACCCCAAGTGGGAAGATAGAATTTACAATTTTTATTATTTTTATTATTGGTGAACAGCATGATATTATCAACTAATATCATGCTGAGATTGTATTCTGAATGTTTCATCACAATGTATCTTAGTATGTGTGTTGTGTACCTACTATATACCTAGTACACAACACATACTGAGATACATTGTGATGAAACATTCAGAATACAATCTCAGCATGATATTAGTTGATAATGTATGGCTTGTTTATTCTACTTTATCGATTATAGACTTACGTACTGAATGATTAATTTCAGAAAACCAAAAAACAAATGATTTTTTTATATCTATTTTGATTATTTTTCCCACATAAAGGCTTCGCCTTAGTGGGATCCTTGTATGTTTGATGTTTGTCATATTGGTATACCTGATTGATTTATAAATATTTTGTAAAGATATAAAAATAAATAAATAAATAATAGGTATGACTTTCCGATCAACCTATTATAATAAGTAATTCTATTGTTTTATTAAATGAACCGAATCGAATATATCTTTTGGTTTTTATTTTAGTTCATATCGTAGCAATTGAACTGAGTTATTCACATAAGTACCTACTTTGTTTTAGCCACGCAGGAATGGGTTTTGAAACTGAGTTGGGTTTAGGTAGATGGATATAGTTTGGTTTGGGTTCAAGCATGTCAATTGTAAGTTGTATTACATAGGTTAAGATCCGGATATTTCATTTCCGGACGAACCCAACTAACGAGATCGTCCGACATTTTTGTAAGTCGGTACTTGTGTACCTACCTACATACATACTTTCATTATATACATATCTATATCCAAACATATCCTATAACTTAAGAGGGTGACTGCTGCCAACGTACTTATTTTTTCAATTTGATATACCATCATTATTGCTAAACGAATCATTTTGAAAAAAATAACCTAGTTAGTTTGGATTTTAATAAAGAGAAATATATCTTAACTTTTTGATTTTGTTCTGTATATATTCTTGTAGGAAAATAATAAGCATACCCCGATTTTAGACATTTATCTTAAATTTCTAAAAAAATATATTGCAATATTTTTTTTTATAAATTAAAGAAGCACAAAATAACTGGCAAAATATGATATGACGTTGCATTAACGCATCAGGTTAATTAAATAAACCAAAAAAACTTTTATTACGCAATATCGCTGAATGGAAAATAAATGTTTTTTTGGTTTATTTATTAAACCTGAAGCATTAATGCAATGTCACATCATATTTTTCTAGATATTTTTGTCTTCTTTAATTAAAAAAAATATATATTACTCTACGCCTTATAGTTTATTAAAAATATATGATAAACGTTGAAAATCGGGGTATGCCATTATTTTTCTACAAGAATTTATACAGAACATTATCAAAAAGTTAAGGTATATTTTTCTTTATTAATATGCAAACTATCTAAATTATTTTTTCAAAACGATTTGATAAGAAATAATGATGGTATATCAAATTGAAAAATAGGTACGTTGGCAGCAGTCCCCCCTTTAATCGGTACCTACACTAAAAGTCATAAGAAAAACGAGAGGGTTGTGACCAACGCTATACTCATCACAACCAAGTCACTACACAAAGAATTCAAATTTTGAATGGAAAATATTCAACATTTTCATGAAATAAGGTTGTTAAATTATTTTTGATTTAAATATTTGACTATGAAAAATCGATAATACGCCAATGCCATTTTATGTCATTGTCATTTTCAAAGTACATATAAATCTTCCTACATTCCTTAAATTAAACATAAATGCTTGTGCTATAGGTGAACGAAATCAGTCGAAGCAGGACTGGAACGCGCTAACCACTCTAATGCTATCGATACATCTATATGACCTTTGAATAAATCACTTTGAAATATTTAACAGTTTAAAAATTGAGAAGCACTCATCAGATATCCTTCAAAATCTATTGGGGTCTAAGCGAGTATCAGATATACAAATTTACAAAAATTGAAAAAAGTCAAACGAGTACACGAGTCTATAAACGATAAAGAAGAAAAACACACCATACATAGCACATAGTACACAGCACACATACACAGATATATTGTGATGAAACTTTCCGAATACAATCTCAGTATGATACTAGTTGATAATCTGCAATAAAAAAATGTATTCATAACTCCCCAATTTTAAATCCCTAATTTAAATCCCTTTCAAACCAAGAATATATGTAGTCATTTTAATCATTTTGAATTTTGGCTAAGAACGTTCCATTATAATGGAGAATTTTATAATCGTAACGTCAGGTATAGGTTCTAAGAATAGATTGAAATTGTACCTATTTGTAATCTTAATTCGAGAATAAGACCGCATATTTTTAAAATAGAGTTCTGGAATTTTTTTCAAAACTAACATAACACTGGGTCTATCAGTTCGCGTTTAATTTTCCCAAGACTCATTTTATTGGGATTAGGTACTAAATAAGTATGTAGAGCTTGTCAATTGAAAGAATACGGATGACGCCATCTGTGCGCAAACAAATTTTAGAACAGGGATAATCGATGGTTTCTATTAGCCAATATAATCAGTTGACGTTCAACGTTGTGTGGCGTATTGCGTGTAACGTTTGCCCTGACATTTTGAACCATTCTGTCAAACTGTCACCCGCATTCACCCATTTGTCGAGCTCTACCTAATAAATCGACATCAATACAGATGAGTGGCTACATCATACGATTATAACTTCTAATTAATAATTTTACAAAGTTAAGTTGAAAATACTTAAAAATTTCATTTTCAAAATGGGGTAACATGATACTAACTAGAAAGAGTGGGTGCTTAAAAAAAATAAAGAGTATTAAAAGACAGAGAAAAAAAGAGAGAAAGAGTCGTCACTGTCCTCTGCTACGGAAGTCACATTACAAATAATATGATGGCGTTATTCTACCGGAATTTTTTAATGAAGAATAAAGACTCACCGGTTTAACGAACATAAAAAATAGGTATATTATCATTGGATCAATGGGTTACTTTGTAGTATGATTCTTTTTGATGTTGTTTCATACAAAGCTATTCTATCATGGTAAATAAATACTAGAGTAAACATTTGTATTACTTACTATAATACTATTTGTGTGTAACTCATGAGATCCAACTGTCTATGGCGATTGTATGTATGTATAGTTGAAGAATACGTACTGAACTATAATCCCTTAATTCCAAATTATTGAATTGTTTTCAATACAAAACATATACTGCAATATATGTAGGATAGTGTGGAGGTCAGTTCTTTTATCCTACCCCTAATATGTGAAAATCTTGATGGTATGTATGGATATTAAATATCATGTGTATACTGCCATACAAATTGTATGAAAGGATGTCATCACAAAATTCAATATTGACAAACGTTGTTGAGAAAATTTCGATATGTACTGAGCTGTGTTCAGATACAACACTTGACGTTAGGTATCGGTTATACCCGAAGTTGCAGATTATGAAAAAAAGAGGACTATCACGAATTTTGGTTTTTAGAGAGAGGTTAAGCCATCAATTTGAATGTTATAATGACAGGCTGGTGTACCTTCATCTGATATCATTAAACAATCGCAGAAAATCGCAGATATGACGATACTATATAAAATATTAGAAATATATTTTTACTATTAAAAAAAACTTGAAGCAACCTTGAAAAATTTAGATTTACAACATTACTGCTCATGCAAGTAATTTTGAAGACACCGGTAAATTGAAAATCGGCCTGTAGCTTCCGGCATCCTCCGGATCTACATAGATATGATTTCTTTAAAATGGGTGTTATTGTAAAAGTTTTTAGAGTTTCTGGAACTCTCATTGATTCGATCATTAAATGTTTCATTATTCTGGTTATAACAGGAGCCAATTCATTTACGCAACTTTTGAAGAGCCATGATGGAATCGGATCTTGCGTGTATTGCTTGTTTTGATAGGCCATTATCATTTCTGATACATCTGCTTCTGTTTGCATATGTTCTTTGCATTCCATTTACGATTGGTGTTTTGTTTGAAGTCTTTACAGAATTGCGGATATTGCCCCCAAGTCAAATTGAAAACGCTGTTCGTTTTCGCCAAGCGCTAATTTTTTTTGTATGGGATTTGACGTTTGTTGTTTGTTATTGTAGAAAAAATTTCTACAACAAACGTCAAATCCCATACAAAAAAAATTAGCGCTTGGCGAAAACGAACAGCGTTTTCAATTTGACTTGGGGGCATTGTCTACTTTTTTGGAGAAAAAGTTAGCAATACTTTATGTATTTAGAGATGTTTTTGATGTTGAAGTATCTTTTTCCTTCACCATATCCTGGTTTAGCCACAGCTTTGTTGAGTAGTCTTTATTATATTCAATTTTATGCATCCAGTAACAGGCCTTTTTTGTATTTTGTTAGGCTTTTTTGTATCTTTTTTGCAAGGCGAGCCATTCTTGTCGGCACAAAGGTGTTTTGAATTTTTTAAACCATTTTTCATGTTATGTTGCAAATTTTGCTCTTTTTGATACTACATGATAATATACTAGACCAACTGATTTTTCAAAACAACAAAATATTCTGTTTTCCGCTGTGATTATTTACTCTTTTAAATACAAGGATATATTTTCAAAACCAGAAATAGTATGAATATTTCTGAATGTATGTAGGTACTTTATTGAAATAATATTGCCGAAAATATCACCTAAATCATTGATACTCATAGCATTAAAAAGTAGGTCAATTTTTTCACTCCGTTGTTCTCATTTATGAAATAATAAAAAAGGGGACAGTTTTTCGTATTGTATTGTAATGGTTGTCCTCCAGAAAACCATTGATAGACGAAAAAGATAACATCAAGTTTTTACGACTTACGATCCAGAAGCCATAATTTCAAATCTTCCGAAATGGTTGTTAATTTACATAGAATGAATCAAACTTCGAATTTATGTCTGTCAAAATAGAGCACGAATAATGTTTGTTTTATGAGAATTCTTTTGGTATAGTAAAATAAG
Organism: Molanna angustata; assembly: GCA_963576475.1. Classification (NCBI taxonomy): domain Eukaryota; kingdom Metazoa; phylum Arthropoda; class Insecta; order Trichoptera; family Molannidae; genus Molanna; species Molanna angustata. Next base: position 11,585,192 of record OY754975.1, read on the forward strand.
TACCTACCTATGTATTTTAGATTTCTTCCAGTTCATCTTAATATGATAGACTTTATGACTGTGTGAAAGAAGTATGTCTCCTGGCATACTTCTTTGTATAATATCTTAAGACATCATACAAATCTTTAGAATTATTATATCCATGTTATGGGTAGGTAAACCTGGATGGTTTTGATTTCGCCGTTTGATCAGACTTGCCCCCTTGGTAGACGGCGCGGCATCAAGGGGGGAATTCGGTGGCAATAAACAACGCAATGTGTCATCAACCAATGATAATTTACAACTCCCACTGCTGTATATCAATAACCAATGCATTCCTTATAAAAGATCTAAAAGTTGTAAAAGATCTCGGAATCTTCATCGATGATGACCTTTCGTGGCATGAACAGGCATCGCATGTTAGTAAATCTATTTTCTTTGCCCTACATTCACTTAATAAACTTAAAAATTTCCTTCCATTCCGTTGTAAAATAACTCTAGCTCAATCACTTCTTCTTCCATTGCTTAATTATGCCGATGTATGCTATTTGGATGCAAATGAAGTGCATCTCAATAAACTTGAACTTCTTCAGAATATATGTATCAGATTCATCTTTGGGTTGAAAAAATTTGATCGCATATCACCTTACCGCAATCTTCTTTGTTTACCGCAATCTGACCTGCCACAGTACCTAAAAAGCAAATTCACTTATTTATCCAATCATGGACTTCCACTCCGATCTGCTGAACGTACAACACTATCCATACCTATCCATAATACAGAATTTCTACAATCAGCAAGATTATGGAATAGCCTTAGTCCGGATATTACGTCGTCTAGCTCACTAAATATTTTCAAGAAAAAACTAAAGAAGGAATATTTATCCTTGAACACCTGATCCCGATTTCCTCTCCTGTCCTTACCATATCCTTTTTATTGCTATGAATTATATTTTTTTTTGTTTAATAGTATTTAAGTGTTATACGTATTTTATTTGATTTCTTTTACTCTTTTTTATTTGTTGTTGTACATACACAATGTTGTCATACTTTGTAATCTGGTTGGTTGGAAGAAATTGCCTAATGTCAATAAGCCCGCCAGTGTACAATTATATTTGTTTATATTATGTACAAGAAGATGTATAAATAAATATAAATAAATAAATAAATAATTTATCCTTTTTAAGGCTTTTTCTTTTTTTTTAAATACTGTTTTTGGCTGAGGTTGGCTGTCGACCGTGTTTACATGATTGCTTTATATAAAATTTAAAATTATTAATGCACAAAAATGGACTTTTTAAATAAATTGCAAACAGGTTTTTCTTCATAGGTATCTTTAATTAGTTAATTATTCATTTCTTTCAATAAAGCTTAAAAAGCAAAATAAATGCCACTCTCACTATATTTATTTTCAATATCTAACGCAATACCTCACTCAATAGATAATAAAAAAAAAATTAAAATAAAATTTAAGAATGTTATGTTAGAAAGAATCCTATAATTAAGAAAAAAAAATTCAACGAAGTTGGAAATTACTGAAGAACCAGGAAGTCAAGGCGGCTACAGGGCTTACGACCTGTCATCGGCTGGTTTACGTGATCATTTTATGTTCACCAATTATTCCTTCTTATTGATATTTTTGAAAGTTCTTTATATATTAATAATGGGATTCAATTTGTATGCAAATAACACATTTTTACTATCGCCATCTATGAAATAACGAAGAAACCTTTTTTTTGTAACGCCATCTGTTGAAAAGTTGTTTTTTTTTTGTAAACAATATAAGCAACAATCCTTATACATGACGTGTGTTTCTTCGCACGTATGTCACCCCTTAATTGCGCCAGAAATATTATTTCATTATCATTTTTGGCTTGCTTTAACAATATTATGTTTTTTACTCCTCACTAACCCAAGGTGATATAGTGGGGAGTAATGTTTCGAAATTTTTACGTTTATTATTGCAGATTATCAACTAGTATCATGCTGATATTGTATTCTGAAAGTTTCATCACAATGTATCTGTGTGTGTGTGCTGTGTGCTATGTACGGAGTGTTTATTTTACTTTATCGATTATTCAAATTTAAAAGTTTGCAAATTGCTCTGATGCTCACATAGACCCCATTAGATTTTGAAAGATATCGGTAATTTTTTTAACTATTAAATATTTCAAAGTGATCCCAAACTCAGAAAACTTAAAAGTTGATTATTTTATTTTCAAATTGGTAAAAAAAAGCACATCACTTTCGAAGAAATGTTAAGTTTTCATAATAACATATATAAATTAAAAATAATTTGACAAACTCTTTTCATGAAAATGCTTTTTTCCATACAAAATTTGAATATTTTATAGAATTTGGGAGGAGTTTAGCGTTGGCCACATCCCATTCGTTTTGTTGATAAAATTGCCATAAATATCATTGACTCCTGACAAGGAAAAATCCAATGTTTGCGTACATGCAGCTATTAAATAATCGATTTCGAATCCTATAATTCTTAAGCAAAGAACAAAATGGCCATGTAGAAATAATTCCATAGATTCCACAAGTTTTATTCGGCATCACTTTAGTGTAAATGATGGAAACTCCCTGTTATACAACTTTGCTGATCGAAATTGAACAAGTTTTTTTAACTCGTGCCTCAAAGTTCCGACAATTCATCGATCTTTTGATGCAAAATGTTTCAATGGAATTATTCCTTCTTGGAAACTCTTAAAACTTGGATCTTATCTAATTTAATGGACTTTTTGTTTGTACAACAATCGATTTCAATTTATCTTCAAATGATAGTTATTTTGCAGACGTTATAAAGATAAGATTTATGTATGTTCTAAAATCTACAACTATCCCTCTGTCTGATATAAATTAAAATAGAATTAGATACAATAAAAAGCATTGCGGTAAATAAAGGGTACATGCCGAAATTAATAGACAACATTTTAAATAAAAAGCTTTAACTTAAATTACAAACAACCTATTTATATTCTAGTAATAACTAGGTAACAAGTAACAACGAGAAATGGCGGCGTATGCTGTATATCAATGATTTGACAGATTCCGTTACGTCCTTTTTACCAACAAATATCAAACCGGCTTATTACACCATTAATAGTATCAGAAGAAATTTATCTAATTCTAAAGATATACATACATAACTTCACCATTAGAAAAAGCAGGAGTGTATAAAAAAAGCAGGAGTGTATAAATTAACATGTGAGGCTTGTGATGCATTCTATATTGGTAAGACCGATAGAATTATTAATATTAGAGTTAAGGAACATCTGCGATGTTTAAAAAATACAAATTTTAGTGAATTTGCTAACCATATTATTGAAAAGGGACATAGTTTTGACAATAGAACATGTATAAAAATCTTGCATTCCAATAAGTCAGGGTTAATACTAAACAATTTTGAAAACATAGAGATAAGGAAAGCAATAAACCAAAAAGGTAATCTGATCAACAATAACACAAATATCGCAGGTAGCCCAATTTTATATATATTTCCACTAACATTTGACCATGATAATCATAATAATATACCGCCACCCCCTCTAGTTACCCCCTTCATCTCTCCAGTCACTTCCTCCACCCCTTCAGTTATCCACCCCCACCTTATCCACAATGTACAGCATACCTATCCTACATAACTTAAATTTTATCACAGTTAGTGTTGTATGTGAACTCCAGACGAAGGAGAGGTACTCTCCGAAACCGGTCGAGTTATCGACGGAATTAAGTGTGCAACACAAAATTTATTATTGTTATTATAATAAATATGGCACTCAAATTAAGTTTTCATATCATAAAAGTATTTATTTATATTTAAGTATATTCTAAGCACTAAGTTGTCATTTATATTTTTTAGTTAGGGGCAAGTTGTGTTCCTCTGGACACTTGTTCCTCTGGACAGTATATTTATTTCCATAAATGAACACTGTTATTTCAACATTGCAACGCATTTTAATAAACATTTGCATATCATGCATCACTAATTTGACATCTTGTATTTTCGTTCAAAGTGTACATAGGTAAGCGTGAAGCGATGTTTTTATTTTTTTTTACTCAAAAAGTAAATATTTTCATTTTTTATCGAGTTATTTTTTTATTATAAAGAATCATGTTTTACATGTTGTAGTGTTTAGTGGTTCAGTGCATTACTTTGGGCTTTCTTATATGTTTATTTGCTGTGCTCTATATGTTTATTTTATGTATTTCTTGTCTGCTTCTTCTTCAAAATAATAAATTGCAAATCTTCAACATTCACTGGTGTTTCACTGCTCTGCCCTTTGGTTGCAGGGAACGGCTATGGCTTCATTTTACGCCTTGCCCTTCTATCCCCGCATATCAATATATTTTATTTGTAGCTGTATTTTTAAAAATGTTTGTATGGAAGGTGTCTTAAAATCTAGAAATAGTTGCAAAATTGGATAATCCGGTATTATATTTGGGTATTGGTTGAGCAATATATTCATTTGCCAAAGTTATTGTATAATTTATTTTGAATTATTTATTTCTAACAAGTCAACTGTAGGACCAGTCTGCCATCTGTGAATTAGATAGTCACTTATTTGTTATGTTTCTTCAACATCGACACAGGTAGGCGGATATGGTTTGAGCCATGGATATGGACAAAACTACAGATTTGAGCAGTAGTCGCACGTCAGCTGAACCGTGTATTGACATTTCGCAGAGACCAAGTTATGTCTTCTGGAGAAAAAATAGCCATCATTGATTGTGCTATCAATTTTTAACTACGCCGCGCTGATTAAAGATACTAATCTGTCGCGTTTAACATTAAACTAGCCGGTAATAATGTAACTTGCTGTGCACTTTGAAATATTTCATAACATATATTGTCAAAATTTTCGGTGAGGAATTGTTGTGTTACCGCATGGTGCAGTGCGTTCAGACTTTCTAAGTGGACGAACCATCATCTCCACCAGACCACCAGAGACGGAAATACGAGATCTGTGCCTGCAAAGATTGGAGAACCGTTACGAGTAAGTGACTGTCTCATATTCGCAGATAGATTTACAGGCTTTCTTTGGTTGACTTGTTCGCACCAAATAATATAATTCCAACCCCAACAAACTGAGCGGGAATTTACGCCCCCGCTCATTCAGGTATAATTATCTAATAATTATATATATATTTATCCAAAAGGCGGGTGCCTTTTGTGCTGTGTTACTTTCATCCGTTACTAGAAATCATGCTAAATTTACTTAGTCTAGAATCACACAAGTGTTGTTTTGTGCGAAATATAATTTAAATTCCTGGAACAATGATAATAATACTCCTCTGTGTAATAATAATTGTAATCTGTAATAAATTTTGTATAGGTACCTGAAATAAGAACACTTACATGTGTAAGAGCGTATAACCAGCGAAGCTTCCCCCACCAACTCAGTTAATTATAGTAGTTGTGTTCGTGTAATCGAAAAAGTTATTCACAGAAGCGAAAAATGTTCGACTCTTAAAATTGGAAATGAACTACAGTTCAAAAACTTTAACAAAGTATTAAACACTAGAATCGACACATGTAGATTGCGCAGAGAAGCTATCCACTTTTACCTATTTTGCAAAAGTTCCACGATTACTGCCCCGATTTGAGCTATACAGAATAGTAATACTCGTAAAATTAGCCATTTGATTAGTTCTAGTTTAATTAAAATATCAAATTACATACGGTAGACAATAGACTTTATTCGCTTCAAAAGTACAATATAAATTAAAAAAAAGAATATATTATCTAGACGAAACTCATTGCATATAAAGCGATATAAAATGTTCTTTGATATTTATCTAATAAATCTGTACCTAAAAATTAATGTTTTTTTTGTCTGAATCATGAATTTTTACAAACATATTTGAAGTCTGGTTTAGAAATAAAATTAGACGTGTTTTTGTGTTTCCCGTGTAAGGACTTATTTCAGCATCATGGTTATTATTATTTTTTCAATATATCTTAATAGACTACGAGCAAGCGATTGCCAAACTAACGACCATAGTATGATGGTTGATTATTTTCTTTTAAAGAGTACCACAGCAGCTATCAACGAATGGATACTATGAACCCTGGATAACGGTGGCTTTGGAAGAAAACAACCTTCAAAATATCAAAAATTTCAATTTTAACACGTCAGTTTTAGTATGAAAAATGTAGAAAGTGTTATTGTATATTTTATACGCAAGATTATTATAAAATACGTTTTCCATTTACAGAATATTTGGTTGGTTGCAACCTTCGATAGATACCTTTACACTACTTCTACTTCTTCCGTGGGCAGACTGACATTCGAATTTCTTCTTCGTAGATTGTTCCCGATTATTGGACCACGCAATTCCTTACTGGACACGGCAGTTTCAAAAGTTATCTCTTAAGTTTTCACTTATCCTATTCGTCCTCATATCAGCTTTGTTATAACCCTGAACAGACTTCTGAGCATATCCTATGGGAATGCACTCACTTCTCCGTCGTGTCAACTTTCCGACGAGAACTCAACGACGATGTCCGAGGGAATTTCTTTGGACCCATTGGACATGAGGACCTTGTAGCCAAGAAGAGCAACTTTAGGGCTTTCAAGACTTTCTGTCTTAAATTCGGTGCACTATTATCTTCACTATCACTGAGCAGTAAGCCAGTTGTTTCCACATGATTAGCTCTCTCTGGCACATTATGTGCAGTGTCTGCAAGGTTTTAGAGTTCTCCGGACTCTTCGTATGTTCTTTATGTGTTCTTTCAGAGTTTTGCAAGGAACCGTTATTAGTCCCCATAAGCAGAACGGGTGGTAGTGAGGGAAGAATAGACAAATTTAAAAGATGAATAAATTAGTATTGTTCAAATTATGTGCTATGCGCTTTACACTTCCAGGTATTTTGATTAATTGGAATTGGTCAACATAGAACTATTAGATACACGTCAAAGGGGATTTCCACCAACCAAAATTTCTGTCAATGGAAGGCGTGATTTCTAATAGTCTTCCGTAGTACCTAAATATAAAAATATCATGCTTTATTGTATAACGTTTCATATTATAACTGACGTGGTAAAATAGGAAATGGCGTGATGGTATGATACGGTGTGAAAGATCACTCCAAGGCTCTACGAAAGAAAGCAGCGTCAAGTAATTTACCGAAAATGTCAATATCAGAGGGCAATTTATCCTACTTTAAAGCTTAATTACAATGTCACTGCGATCATAATATTATTTTATTGGATACAACAGCCAAACCGAATTTCACAGTAGTTCAAAAATATTTCAATAAATACATCGGCAATTACTGCATCCATCATTTAACAATTAATATTGTTGATAGTTACCAAATTATAGTAACTCAGTAGGTAATAAACATTTGGATACTTAAATTGTAACCAACTAGTTATAACGTGCGCACAGCTAAACCGTAGAGTTATTATAAGTAAACTTTAGCTACCTACTAATGACAAAAGTATATTTTTTAACAGATTTTTTAATTATCTCAATAGAGACGAAGTTGGAATATTTATTGTAGGATAACCGGGAAATCAAGGCACCTACAGGGCTTACGACCTGTCATCGGCTGGTTTACGTGATCACTTTATGCGCTTGCGCAACGATCACCAATTATGCCTTTTTAATGAGATCCCTATCAATTCAATTTTGAAAGTTCTATATATATTGTAATACTGAAATTCTTTTCGCTTGAAAATAAGGAATTTTTACTACAGCCATCTATGGGTGAAATTATGAACAACAATCTTATTATTTTTTTATTTATTTTGTTGTAACGCCATCTATTGAGAGAATTAGTTTTTTGTAAATAATGAAAGCTACAATTCTTATATCTGAGGTGACAATGCATTTTTCGCATAGAAGTCACCCCTGAATTGCGCCAGACTTATAAGGTCATTTTTGTCTTATTTACCTACTTGTACCAATTTGTAAGTAATCGAATATTTTTATTATTGCATATGCGCAAACATTGGATTTTTTCCCTGTCGGGAGTCAAAGATATTTTTTAACAAATTTTTTAATTATATCAATAGAGACGAAGTTGGAATATTTATTGTAGGAGAACCGGGAAATCAAGGCACCTACAGGGCTTACGACCTGTCATCGGCTGGTTTACGTGATCACTTTATGCGCTTGCGCAACGTTCACCAATTATGCCTTTTATTAATGAGATCCCTATCAATTCAATTTTGAAAGTTCTATATATATTGTAATACTGAAATTCTTTTCGCTTGAAAATAAGGAATTTTTACTACAGCCATCTATGTTCTTCCCCCACCACCACCCGTTCTGCTTATGGGGACTAATAACGGCCCCTTGCAAAACTCTGAAAGAACACATAAAGAACATACGAAGAGTCCGGAGAACTCTAAAACCTTGCAGACACTGCACTTAATGTGCCAAAGAGAGCTAATCATGTTGAAACAACTGGCTCACTGCTCAGTGATAGTGAAGATAATAGTGCACCGAATTTAAGACAGAAAGTCTTGAAAGCCCTAAAGTTGCTCTTCGTGGCTACAAGGTCCGCATGTCCAATGGGTCCAAAGAAATTCCCTCGGACATCGTCGTAGAGTTCTCGTCGGAATGTTGACACGGAGAAGTGAGTGCATTCCCATAGGATATGCTCAGAAGTCTGTTCAGGGTTATCACAAAGCTGACATGAGGACGAATCGGATAAGTGAAAACGAAAGAGATAACTTTTGAAACTGCCGTGTCCAGTAAGGAATTGCGTGGTCCAATAATCGGGAACAATCCACGAGGAAAAAATTCGAGTCCTCACATCAGGAAGAAATAAAAATGTCAGTCTGCCCACGGAAGAAGAAGACCAGCGACGTTGCCAAGCATCTAAAAGAGAACTCCGGGCCAAGTTCTCAATCTCTCCACGAACTGTGGGTAAATTTACAGGTGGGAGAGAAACACCACCCAAAATTGAGCTTCGACCTCTATACAGGTTGTGAATTGAAGCTCGTCGCTGTGTTTCCAAATCAAGGGGAGCCATACCTGTGAGAATAGAAAGTGTGTCGGTAGCGCAGGTTCTGTAAGCCTTTGCTAAAGCTATTAGAGCGAAGCGCTGTCCAGAAAGCAGCAGACGTCTAATGTATTGGGTTTCACAACGATGAGCCCAACAAGGAGCGGCATAACACATAATACTCAGAAAGGTAGCGTTGTGAAACAGTCTTGCTACTGGAAATTTAAGGCCCCAACTAGCTCGAGCAAGACGTGAAATCTTTTGGAAGGCTATTTTTGCACTATCGGATACAGCACGAACATGGTATTGGAAAGTTAGGCCTCTATCTAGTGTAACACCCAAAACTTTGACCCTATCCTTAAATATTACACGCGTATTGATAAATTTGATGGAGGGAGGACTTTTCATTATGCCTTTTAACACTAACCCATACGTCTTCTTAGGTGCGAAATTGAGTCTATGACTTATACCCCAATCTGCAACAGAAGAAAGTAACTGAGTAGCTGCGCGCTCAATAAGTGCTCGGGTGTTACCTTGAATAAGGATTGTAGCATCATCGGCATATGCCAAAATACTGCAGCCCGTAGGCGTTGAAAGTGATAGAAGTTCGTCGAACAAGATGTTCCATAACAGTGGACCCAGAACAGAACCCTGAGGGCACCCGATGCTAATTGGTCGCCAGTGCAAATCTTGTCCCCCGGGCATGGCCACATGTCTATTAGTAAAATAGCTCTTCACTAATTTATATATGTTGCTAGGAACCTTACGGTCTCGAAGTTTTTTTAAAATTAGAGGCCACCAGGCATTGTCGAATGCTCCCGCAATATCAAGAGATATAGAGATAACATATTTACTATCAGAGCTTCTAACAATATCAGATATAGCCAAGATAGCATCAACCGTTGATTTCCCAGCGCAAAAACCGAACTGACGATCGGACAGTGGGTGGGTACTGGAAAGATGATCTTCTAAGCGTCGACATATAAGCTTTTCTAAGACCTTACCCAAAATAGGTAGTAAAGTAATCGGTCTATATGATTTTGGGTCAGAAGGATCCAGGTCACTACGCTTGGGAATAACAGTCATTAAACCTATTTTCCAACAATCCGGAAAGTAGCCTTCTCGCAAGCAATTGTTGTACAATAAGATAATCTCGTGGCGAGCTATGTGCCAGCACCTTTGTACGAGAGCTGCGTCAATGCGGTCAATGCCAGGAGATTTGTTTTGGTGAAGATTCTTGATTATAAAATCGAGCTCATCGAAATTGGCGAAGGTCGATATGGGAGTTTGCGGGATATCGGATTGGTTATTGCGTATTTGTGAATGAAGAGGAGTATCAGATGAAATGTCATCAGAAGAAATAAGTATGTCAAGTAGCGTGCTTGTCGTCGAGTCAGAGTCTATTGTGATAATTCCAGTTCGTGGATCACGGATACACGAGACTGACGCATTTGGATATTTTTTCATTGATGCATATCTAAACACAGCACCCCAAGGATCTGTGGTTGAAACCTCAGATACCAAACGGCGCCATGCATCAGACTTGGCACGAGAAATCTCGCGTTTGTAGATATTATTTGAGCGTCTATACTCACATTGAAGTACAGTTACAAAGTCATTTGAACTTCCTCGACGACGGGCCGCTCTCAATGCGCGGTGAGCTCGAGTCGAAGTTCGTTTAAGGATGTCTAAGCCAGGATGCCACCATTCATTAGGAGACATATGACTAGAAGAAGATCTGCCGATCGCCTTCTCGGCACAATAAATTATACTCTGCGTAAAAGATGAGGCCATTTCCGCAGTAGTACAAGATCTACAAGATAAACGATCCAGCGAGCATTCAAAGTAGCGGTCAAAGTCTAACCAACGCCATCTGTCACACCTTGTCCGGAATCTTCTAAACAAAGGTTTCGCTAAAGGAATTGGGGGTACATTGGAAATAATCTGAAACGTGATAAGGTTATGGTCACTACACGAGGCATCCTCGTCAACAGACCAATTCCATATTCTGTGGTTAATCTGAGGTGTAGCTAAAGTGACATCTATATGACTTGTACCCATGTGGTTGGAGAAGGTAGGTGGACTGAAAGGATTGTTCAACACCCTCAAATTATGGCGAGAGATAAAATCTTCGCAGCTTACACCTCTGGTGAATTTCCTGGACCCGAAAGTGGTAGTGTTACACCATAGAATAGATTCGGCATTAAAATCACCTCCAATAATTAATGATGCGTTGCCGAGTTGACCCAATATAATATCCAGTTGATCCAGAAAACGAAATTCAGATTCACTAAACTGAAAATATATCGAAATAATATAAAACGAATCACTTGGAGAAGAAATCTGGACTACAACCAAGTGACTAGAAGATAAGTGATCCAGGCATATAAAGTTAATGTTGGGATTGTAAATAGCTATACAGCTCATCGGAGGGTTCGTTGAGGTACAGCTCGAAGCCATAGCAACTCGAACACCCGGACCAAATGATGGCACAATTCCATCTCGAGAGTACGGCTCTTGGATAAGACAAACATCAATGTTCATGCGATGAGCAGACTGACTGAGTTCGGCTGAAGCCGATTGTCCACGGCCAAGATTAAGCTGACCAAATTTAACAGAAGCATTACACGCCATAGTCAATATTGAGTAAAGCTCTGCTGACTGTTGCTTGATAAGCTGGACAGTCATTAGTGCCTGATCGGTGTACTGCTGGTTTGTTAAACAACTTACAAACAGCGCATGTGGGTTGATTGGCTCTATTCGGACATGACACGTAAACGTGTTCCGTTGAAGCACAATGTGAGCATCTGACGGGTTCTTTGCAAGTTTTTGAACCATGGCCGTACATTCGACAACGGCCACAAATACTGACTGGAAGAAAATCTGTAACACGACAGACATTCCAGTCCACATACACCTTTCCTAAATTGATGAGGCTATGGCGAACGGCAGCAGGTACTGAAAAAACTCTATCGCAAGTCGGGCCAACTGTAGGTCCTGTTAGATGACTGAATACTGCAGTTTTAATGGCATGCTCTTTTGTATTCTCTGCAACTATCTCTAAAAATTCGTCATTAGACAGGTCCCGTGGCACATGACTAAATACAGCCATCTATGGGTGAAATTATGAACAACAATCTTATTATTTTTTTATTTATTTTGTTGTAACGCCATCTATTGAGAGAATTAGTTTTTTGTAAATAATGAAAGCTACAATTCTTATATTAATTATGAAGTTGGAATATTTATTGTAGGAGAACCGGGAAATCAAGGCACCTACAGGGCTTACGACCTGTCATCGGCTGGTTTACGTGATCACTTTATGCACTTGCGCAACGTTCACCAATTATGCCTTTTATTAATGAGATCCCTATCAATTCAATTTTGAAAGTTCTATATATATTGTAATACTGAAATTCTTTTCGCTTGAAAATAAGGAATTTTTACTACAGCCATCTATGGGTGAAATTATGAACAACAATCTTATTATTTTTTTATTTATTTTGTTGTAACGCCATCTATTGAGAGAATTAGTTTTTTGTAAATAATGAAAGCTACAATTCTTATATCTGAGGTGACAATGCATTTTTCGCATAGAAGTCACCCCTGAATTGCGCCAGACTTATAAGGTCATTTTTGTCTTATTTACCTACTTGTACCAATGTGTAAGTAATCGAATATTTTTATTATTGCATATGAGCAAACATTGGATTTTTTCCCTGTCGGGAGTCAAAGATATTTTTTAACAGATTTTTTAATTATCTCAATAGAGACGAAGTTGGAATATTTATTGTAGGAGAACCGGGAAATCAAGGCACCTACTGGGCTTACGACCTGTCATCGGCTGGTTTACGTGATCACTTTATGCGCTTGCGCAACGTTCACCAATTATGCCTTTTTTTAAGGCATAATTGGTGAACGGCTGTAGTAAAAATTCCTTATTTTCAAGCGAAAAGAATTTCAGTATTACAATATATATAGAACTTTCAAAATTGAATTGATAGGGATCTCATTAAAAAAAGGCATAATTGGTGAACGTTGCGCAAGCGCATAAAGTGATCACGTAAACCAGCCGCTGACAGGTCGTAAGCCCTGTAGGTGCCTTGATTTCCCGGTTCCCCTACATGAATATTCCAACTTCGTCTCTATTGAGATAATTACAAAAGTATAGCTTACATATTGTTAGCTATAGGTAAAAATATTACGTTTTCCAATAAAAAAAACAATTTATTCGAAATTTTAGTAAATTATTTTTTTCAGAAAGGTATATTCTGATAAAAATAATTTACTGCTTAAAACTTCCCGTTATTATCAACGTAATGAATTTATCATATACATAGATGCAAGCTGACGCCTTTGTTGCAAAATTTAATATATTTCGGGAATAATGTACATATGTGTATGTAGGGGAGGATACCCATGAATCGGACGTCCCACAAAACGGACAGAAGCTTTAATTCGGTTTTTAAATAGAATATTTTAATTAGATCATTATAAAACACGCTTAGTACCTCATCATTCTACAGAAGCATGTCAATCGCGCACATGCATTTGATCACGATTAATTTATAAAATAATATTTCGTATCTTTTACAAAAGTTTTTTTTTCTGTCAGTGTTCGAACTCTTTGAGTCACATATTCTTTATTTAAATTATTTTTTGTTAAAATATTACAATAATTTATATATATATATATATATATATATATATATATATATATATATATATATATATATATATATATATATATATATATATATATATATATATATATATATATATATATATATATATATATATATATATATATATATATATATATATATATATATATATATATATATATATATATATATATATATATATATATATATATATATATATATATATATATATATATATATATATATATATAGGTATGTTGACTAAAAAAATAGTTAATGATATAGGTAATTTCCATGAAACTGATTCCACAATGACCCACGAAACTGACATCCGATTTATGGGAATATTCTTTGTCCACTTCAAGGGGACACCTTTTGTAATATGATTATTTATCTAATGAATGAAATTTATTATTATTTCAAAAAGTGAATTAAATAAACCAATGTTTTTTTTTTGCTCTAGCAAAATTCAAATAATTTGTGCACACAAACATTTTATTTTTTTGTGTGACATTACAACGCATGTTGGGTATTAACTAAAATGTTATACATCTAAATATATAAGTGTTTTTAGTGTACAACTAATTTACTATTGTTTAACTGTTATATTGTATTAAAATCTTTCAATTCAAAAATTATATTCATGCATCAAACAGTCTTATCGTCACTATGTCCGTTTCGTGGGACCCAATGTCCATTGCATGGAATCGTTTCCATGGAATCGTTTCCATGAAATAGACAGATTTTATATATATTTATATTATAAAAAATACCAATATGTATATGAATCTGTTATTTATTGAATATTTTACCATTGACAATAAGGTTTTTCCCTATTTCTTAGTAATTGTATTCAGGTTTCTTTTCTTTGTATGTATTGACTTTGTATTTTATGAACCTCTCTTTGGTATGAACCTCTTATTTTATAAATATGAATTCCACTGTGTCAACGAAAGAGTTTTAAATAAATAAAAATCATAATATTTTAATGAACACTTCAAAAAAATTTTTATTTTTTTTTCTAGCTTATATTGATCCAACTCTCCACTGAAAATCCGATAGCAATACGATCCGATTCACTTAGAACATACCTTTGTAATGGTGAGTAAAGCGGTAGGCAGGTATGTTCAAATCGTTATAGTCGATAATTTGAATGTACGCAGGCGACAGGTAGGTATGTTCTAAGTGAAAATTGTAAAGGAGTTTCAAGAGTTATTAGTGTATATACAAATTATCATTTACGGGCTGTCAAAAATAAACGAGTATTGGTGTTTTTCTCAAAAAAGTCCGATTCATGGGCATCCTCCCCCCATGCATTGTGTCCAGCCCCGTAATGAGAAACTTTTTGAATAAATCTTTTACCATACGTTCTACATAATATGTGCTGTGTTGTGTTATGAATTACAACTATGTCCTGTAATTAGTACACAGTTTACAAATATCAGCACAGGCGATGTCGTAAAATAAATCAAAAGAAATATTACATGACACAATTTATTATTATATACCTACTAAATGAAATATGTAAATTCATCGTCATTTTTGATAATATTTATCAAATTTTGATGTAAAAAAAATCTATTTCTTCTTTACTTAACAAATATTCACCTCATTTATTTCATAATTTTCTCAACAGGTATCATGTACTCTGGTTAATATGAATTTAGTAATAATGTTGTTTTTTGTGTAGATCCCAAACTATAAATTCAATCGATGTCATATTAAAACCATATCCATTACAGAGTAATACTCTGTGATATCCATAAACTGCATTAATTTTAAAATAGGCGATCCAACAAAACTCAATGGAAGGCAAAATAGTCATACATACATATTGCAATTGTAGTGCCTATATACTTTGACGAAAGCCAATGAAATTTATACGTGGCAAAAGACACATGATAGTAGAATCAATGTTGAAGAAAAAAGATCACTTCGCAGAGTAGGTATGTATATGATAGAATACAAACGATATATCGTAGAATAAAAAATGAAGATAAGGAGACAATGCAAGATAAAGAAGAATATTATAAGTAAAATGAATTGGGTATAATTTTATTATGCAAGAGTGATTTTTTTTTATTTTCCTATCTTATCTATTTTCATTTTATAATTCAATTTTGATTTCACCATAGTTTGAGTATACTTTTGCGTCCTCGCCGCCGGGAGTCTTTGGATCAGGTGTGCTAGGACATGAACTACCTCATATACAGAGTTTAAGATTGTCGCTGAAGACTGTTTGGAGTAAGGAAAAGTTGAATCGCTTTGCTGGCAACCAATCCCCAAGATTGAAATCGAAGAAGAAGAAGTATATTTTTTAATTTTATCTTCCTATCTTTATGACTACGTGAGAACCCATCTTGTCACATGTCATGCTGAAATAAAGGTACTCTAATATAGATGAAATACTCTTTGCCAGGGACAGAGCAGCTTGGAACTAGGGATTAGATCCAGTTTATTACGTTTAATACTTGTACTAGGAACATATATTATAGGGATCACGAACCTTAGTCATGAGGAAACGATGTTGAAAGTGACAGAAACGCTAGTTGATTTCCATCAAGTAGATAATGCTCGCCAAGGGAAAAAATGCGTTTGACTGCACTTTTGCACAAACTATTTTTCGACGTTGACGTTCGACGTTGCGTTAAGTATCCCTTGTCACTTTTATCGTGACCTTTATAATCATAATATGCCTTTTTACAACTATGCTGTTTGCCTATTTGCACCAATTCAAATCAAAACGAATTTATCACAAGGGCATGTCATTTCTATAATGTCAATCTCTCGGGCAGTATCCCACATTCTGATGTATTCAATGCTAGTCATGATGTATAGCGGCGTAAACCTGTTTGTTTTAAAAAAAAAATAGTCTGTGTACTTATTTTGATTTTTGTTTTTATCTAGCAGATTCTATTATTTTTAACAACAGCAACAAATTAGGTCCTTCGCCCTTTCTTTTCGTTTCCCTTCCTTTCCCGTCATGGGCAAATGTGTGAAATATGTAAATAATATGTAGGTAATAATTATAAGCATATTTAAATTTCTTTTTTGTTGCATTGTAGCCTGTACATACTTGTGATTATATAATGTATATCAGTTGTGGACAAAAGTAATTGGTCTATCTTTTTTCATTTCATAGTGTATTTTCTCTGTATATCTTGTAAGACTGTATTTGTCCCTTAAATAAATAAATAAAACTTTCACACGCATTCTCTTAACTGTCGAGCTCTACCTAGCAATATTTTAATGTATGTTTGGTTTGAAGGTACGATGAAATGTGAACGATATTTGTTTTCATTAATCAAAATTGGTTTACACAAACTTGAAATCAAACACTATAATATTCGAGTAAGCATTTATATCGTCATGATCAAAAGAAAATATAATTGTTTTGTAATATTGTATAGTTAGTAATAATGTTAACGGTTGTATGCCATGGATTAAATCTTAATGTACGACATACATTGAATCTAATTATGGAAGTACAACATAACAAATTTATATGGTACGAATATTTGTGTTTCTTGTTAAACTTAGAGATTTGAATACCCAGATCTCTCAATACTTAATTGATCTCGATAATTGATAAAATGACTCGGAGAATCTGATGGCTTAAAAGTACATATAAACCGTCATGCCTGGTCATGTTGGATTATTTTCGGTTGAACTCGATTACGATTTTGGCAGGATCAAGAATAAGAAGGAAACCTCGATTGAAAATCGAAATATATTACTACCAACATACCTGTAGCAATGTGACAAAATTTGATTGTGGTGCTGGTGATTTCCCAAATCCAGGATTAAATCACAGTGAAAATGCTGTGACCAACCGGGAATTGAATATGTGACTCAATAGTAAAATGTTTTCAGTCTGGATCTGTGAGACTCCTAACAAGTTGCCAGAATGTAGCAACTTGTTATTGGGTGCGTGTTAAATAATTATTTGACACAGCACCTGTTAGTTTCCCGAGAAGCTACATAAAAAAAATCCTAGCTAACAAGCTCAACAGTATGTTGTCGTCGAGTATTCTTTTCATAAGAAATCCCCGAAAATCAGAGATCTATGATGGTTCTTGCACAAACAAGCATTTGATATTTTGATTCTGTTTGAGAAAATTTTGGTCAATTGAGAAAATTTTATATTATTAAAGTTGATACCAACATATATGTGCGTCCTCGCGATGATCCCGAAATTCTATTAAAATATCCATCCTGACGATGATGCTCATCGAAAAGAGAAACCGATAAATGGTGGTTACGTAATCATGCAAATATATGTTTAAGATTTCTTATAAATTCACTATTTTTTTTACTTCATACGTATTTACATAATATAACAGGAGTGGCTTGTTAAATACTTATATTCATACATAAATACCATCACGCCATGTCCCTCACGGGTGGACAGAGAAAACCGAAACGCCACATTTTCCTATCTCGAAACACATTCATCACCTCGTTAACATTCATGTATCGTCTAATACATGTTCCTCTGTTCTTTATGCTCACTATTTCAGAAAATCGTTCGCATGGTCTAACATCCTTTTCTTGGGCTCCTCAGACCTCTTATTCCGTTCCTGTCAGCTTCGTATATTTTCTTTGTCAAGCGTTCTTCATTCATTCTTACCAAGAGGCCAAGCCATCTTCATATGTTAACTTTCAATCTATGTATTACATGTTTCTTCATCTTTCCTTTTTTCTTTGTGTCCTCGTTTTGTACCCTGTCATACATCTTTCTATTACAGATTCATCTTAGCGATCCCATTTCAACTGAATTCATTCTGTTTTCGTGCAACTTCTGCCATGTCTAGGTTTCACTTCGAACTTTCGAACGTCAAGATTGGTACTACGATAGCGTTATAAATGGCAACTTTGGCATCCTTCGATATGTTGAGATAATTCATTACTAGTCTAATAGCTCCATTCACTCTGTTTCCTGCCATAATTCTTCTTTCGATATTCATATAAGGCCATCCATTCCATTGTAACATGCTCCCTAGATAGATACATATACTCGTTGACTTGCTCGAGTCATATTCATATACACATTTTATTTATGAATATTTCGCTACTTTCACCAATACCCACTCTGCATATGGTGACTGTAAACGGCCCCTTCACAGAACACTAAATGAGTAACAGCCCCCCTAGACAACATGTCATTAAAGCTAAGCGTTATATCGCTAAGCGATAGAAATGTATGATATTGGTGGCTGTCACGTGATGTCATAGCCACCAATTCCATACATTTACGCGACGTTCTACGTAGGCGATTCAAAGCGAATGCGAAGCGGCGCGGCGCGGCGCGAAAATAACAAACAGTCGTTGGGACAAAATAATTATTATTATCGAACAGCGAATTTTAGGATTTGGCAAAAATAAATGGGACTACAAGTGAACACATTTATTTATAATTGCTATTTTACAATAGGATGTTGTTCAAAACACACAAAGTTTTCTCTCGCTTGCACGAATGTCAAATTTTGATATGTTTCCCGGAAAGATGTAAATTCAGTCTCATTTATTAATTCAAGATCACGTAATTCTGCATACAAATTCTGATATCCCCCACAAATATGCCTCTCTAAGTACACAATATAACTTCTCTGCCGTAGATACTTATTGAGTATTTTATATACGTACATTCATGACAGTAGCTGGCGGCAGAGGGAACGATTCGCGCACGTAGGACATAGCCGATGCGTCGCACCGCATCGCATTGAATTCGCTTGTATCCGCACCGCATCGCTTCGCAATCGCGTTCGCTTTGAATCGCCTACGTAGGACGTAGCGTTACTATCGCTTAGCGATATAACGCTTAGCTTAAATGGCATGTTGTCTAGGGGGGACAACACAAAGATAGCTTAACAGAAAGAGAGCCACGACAGAACGCTAAATGAGTACTCTAGGTTAGCAATTTTGGCAACATAGTGCAAAAAGTACAATCGGCAAATGTGAATAGAATATTCACAATTCACACACGTGGACTGTCATTGACTTTAGATCTTTTTAATTGTAAAGCGTTAAGGTCTAAAATTTCTTTAAAACGAGTGGGTTGTGGCCAACACTAAACTCTGCATACCAAAGTAAGCGTTCATTTTTTTACTTCTTGAAAGGTTGACAATCTCTAAATGCATTTTCATGAAGTACATTTCTGTAAGATTCTAAAACAAATTTGGGTGCGTGTTAAATAAATATTTGACATAGTACCTGTTAGTTTCCCGAGAATCAATAGTAAATAAATAAATAAGTTTCCCAGAAGACAAAAGTTTTCACTATACGCCATACACACAAAAACATTGTCACAAAACTCATAGTATGCATTTTCTACATGATATCTGTTGAGAAATTTTCATTAAAATAGCATTACTAGAAAGATGAGCATATATGAGACAGTGTATCAATGTTGATGAGGCGACGTATGTGTCAAGATAGAAGAATGCGGTGTTCGGTTCTCACTGCCTACCCCTTGAGGAAGATAGAAGTGGACAGTAAAAAATACCCTTGTCTATAGATACACATACATACATACAATATCGATATGAAGTTGGTCACTCAATTTTTCCTTACAGAAGCTATTTTACTTATACATCTTTCATACAACTAGTTGCATGTAACACATGAGATCCAACTATCGATAGCGATAGTACGTATAGTTGAAGAATAAGTACCAAACTATAAACCCTTAAATACAAATTATTTAATATTTTAAGATATTTGGTTTTCTATATAACACATGTACCTAGGTATGTATGTCAAGATAGGATAGTATGGAGGTCAGTACTTTTTTCCTACCCAGAATATGAAAACAGCATGATGGTATGTATGCATGTTTGGAGATTAGTATCAAACTATTAAGTCTTCTTAGATATTGTGTGTAGGCTACTACCATACAAATTGTATGAAGCAATGTCGTCACTAAATTCAATTTTTATAAAAATTGTTAAAAAAAAATTGAGATGTGCTAATACAATGCTAATAATTTTTATATAAAATTAAATTATCAAGTTGGGGTGTTTCGGCTATTTTCGATATTTTTAAAAAAATTGGAAATATAGGCAGTTAAACTCATAAATTTATCATAAAAAAAAATATTTTTCTTAATAAAAAATGTTTGAGAAACCCTGGAATTTTTTTGAAAAAACTTATTTGAGATTTTGTATTTGTCTATATTTGTACTAATTTTCAGCGTTCTAGCTTTTATGGTTTCTGAGATATATGGAAAAATAAAGTAAAAATTCAAAAGTTGATAACCCCTGACTGAAACGAAAATTCAAAATTCTGAGTATAAAAGTTTTGTAGGCCTATAACTGTTTATATATTATGAAATTTTGGGCTCTGTAAATTGAGCGGATCAAAAGTTATAAGGGGGGGGCGGACATACAGACACACACACACACACACACACACACACACACACACACACACACACACACACACACACACACACACACACACACAGACACATGAAATGTTCTACTCCGAATTCTGAGTAAATCCGTATATGGAACATATATATGCTGCGAAACCTCTATGTTGGTGTTTTTTGACTTGAAAGTTGGAAAAGCCGTGAAAAAAGTAGACCTCTGCATACAATTCTCGCGTATCTTGGCTTGAAACATTGTCGATATGTTAAGAGAACAAATTTCTCCTGAACAAATCGACAGTTGGATTAGCATGCAAAAAGTCCACTACGCCATACAAAATTTTCCTTCGTACACGCATCTTGGCTTAATAATGTCGATTCATTCAGAGAATTGAATTCTTATGAACGAATCTACAGTTGGAAAATGAAATTTGTTTCACATTGATATGGCAGACAATAAGTTTTTTTTTTAATTTTGACAATCATTGAATTCATTTTTGATGAGTGTATTTTTGTTGTATCAAAATTTCAAACAGTATAAAAGTACCTCGATTTTCCAGACCGTGAGAGCAGTTTGAAAATTTGGACAGATGAAATCACAGAGAAGAAATTGATCGATATCTATGGAAAAGTAATCGGCTCTAGGTCTATGCACTTTACATATATGATATTAATATGAAGTCGATCGGACTTATAGTTTGGGCTGCAGAGAGGACACAAAAAGGATAATCCGTACGCCGTACGCCATACATACAAACACATCACGACGAAACTCACAGTGTGCACTATCTACACAATACCCGTTGAGAAATTGATGTAAATAAATACGCTTAAAAATTTTGAAATCATGACTCTCCACGTTTCCATAGTGTGGAGAGTAAAAAATAATTATAATGGGAAATAACCAAAAGTAGGTACCTACCATAGCTAAGACAGACCTTCATGAAAGCTTTAAAATTGTTATTTATGAATAAAATATTTTGATTAAAGCATTGGATAATATTGTTGAATATACATAGATTGTCCGACAGATAGATTTTAATTACAATTTAGTTGACCGGCCAACAATCCTACAGATAAAATACCAACCTGATGTATTTAATCAAATGTTCATTTTGTGAATCGAATAAAATTTAAAATTAAGAGGGTGACTGCTGCTAACGTACCTATTTTTTCAATTTGAATTTGTATCATTACTACAAAACGAATCATTTTGAAAAAAATAACCTAGTTAGTTTGGATATAAATTAAGAAAAATATACCTTAACGTTTTAATAATATTCTGTACCTATATATTCTTGTAGGAAAATAATAAGCATACCCCGATTTTTGACATTAATCTTAAATTTCTAAAAAAACTATATGGTAAAGAGAATTATATTTTTTTATAAATTAAAAAAGATCAAAATATTTGTTAAAATACGATGTAACGTTGCATTAATGCACCAGGTTAATATTTAATATTGCATCTCGGGCAACTAACAGATACTCTGTCAAAAATTAATTTAACACGCACCCAATAACAAGTTGCCACATTCTGGAGACTTACGATAGTTAATCGTCTTACAGATCCAGACTGAAAACACAATTAAAAACTGTGTCTCCACCGTGAATCGAACCCGGGACCTTTGGATCAGTAGTCAGATACCCAATATATTTATGCAAAATACATTAATGCAACGTCACATCATATTTTTTTTTTGATATTTTAGTCTTCTTTAATTTAAAAAAAAATATGTTGAACTACGCCTTATATCTTATTAAAAATATAAGGTAAACGTTGAAAATCGGGGTATTCCATTATTTTTCTACAAGAATTTATAGAAAACACTATCAAAAGAGAAAGGTATATTTTTATTTATTAATATTCAAACTATTTAAATTATTTTTTTTCAAAACGATTTGATAAAAAATAATAATGGTATATCATATTTAAAAATAGGATTTGATTTCACAATGTCATGTCCATAATTTGGTGGCAGAGAAATCATATTGCCATAGTTTTATATCTAGACAAAATATCCATCGCCATTATGTTACATTCATGTTCATCTGTTATTCACGCTCCTTTATGCACATTTTTTCCCCTTATATTCTTTCCGTGTGGCCAAAACATCTCAATGCTGTGGTGTATTTAAGAACGAAATACTTTGATTATTATGTTTATTACAATTTTTATTCAATTAGTGATATGTTTTTCAATTTTACATAATTACATAAATGGGATCTTGAAGAATGAAGAAGAGGTACGTTGGCAGCAGTTCCCCCCTTAATTAATGAATCAGATTGCATCGCATGTGTAATAGATCAATGGTTTAGTAAAACGGTCAAACAACGAATAGTAGCAATTCCGTGATTTGATTATACACGGTTCAATTGGTTGTACAATATATGTAGGCATTTGAGAGTTGACAAGTGACAGGCAAACGGGAATTAAACATTGACAGGTTAAATGACAAGAGATCGCACAACCCACGTACACGGAGTCTAATGAATTTTTTATCACCGTATGTGTGTGCCACTGGTTTTACCCAGGACAAGAGGAAGAAAAATAAGGAATATTTGCCTACCTTTCCTGGTGGTTCAGATTTTTCCCAGCAATGTCTCACCCTGATGCTCACTTCACACAATATTCAGACACTAAATTGATAAATTGGATGGCGATGTTTGATTTGAATGAATTAACTAGGTTTGGTGAGAGTCCGAAGTTCACACGGCGTGATCTTGATGATGACTGAATTTTGTAGGCAAATTTGTAGGTATGAAAGGAAGTAGGTAGGATAAAATGCAACAATATTAAATCTCAAAATATCATGACATGTCATTACATATACCTACCTATCCATGTGAATTTATATGTATATATGATCATATCGTTCATTATAACACAATTATAGCGAACACCGTATGGTGTCTGAAAATGTTAACTCAAACATATAATATAGAAATATTACTTCGCCTTTATTGATTTATATATTTTGATATTTTGGGGAAGACATCATTTAAAAAAAAAAACAACACTTTTTTTAGGCGAAATTGAGAGTGAAAAAACCGATGTTGAAAAATATCTCATTCATGGAAAAAGATTATAATCCAGCTGTCGATTCGTTCAAGATAATATACTTCTCTTAATGAATCGATAGTTTTAATCTTAGTTCCGTGTGGAAGAATTGTATGCAGCAGTAGAGTTTTTGCCTGGTTTTTCCAACTTTGAAGTCAAAAAACACCAACTTAGAGACCTTGCAGCATATATGTTCCATAGATGGATTTATTTTATTTTATTTTACATTACTTTTCGGGCAACTAACAGGTAGGTACTATATCAAATATTTATTTAACACGCACCCAATAACAAGTTGCCACTTTCTGGAGACTTGAAATATTAATTATCTCAGATCCAGACTGAAAACACAATATTAAAGTATGTTAACTATCAAAGTCATATTAACTATCAGATCCAGACTGAAAACACAATATTAAAGTATGTGTCTCCACCGGGAATCGAACCCGGGACCATTGGATCAGCAGTCAGATACCTTACCAACTGAGTCAGGAAGGCTGAAAATTGAATTTTACTCAGAATTCGCCGTGTGCGTGTCCCTTAACTTTTTGCATGATTCACAGAGCCTAAAATTTCACAAGTATAGAAAATTATAAGCCTACAAAAACTTTTATATTTATAATAATCACTTTTGAATTTTTGCTTTATTTTTCCATATATCTCATAAACCATAAAAGCTAGATCGCGATATTGGTGTAAATATAGACAAAAACAAAAACTATTTTCGAATATTTTTTTATTATTGCATATGCGCAAACATTGGATTTTTTCCCTGTCGGGAGTCAAAGATATTTTTTAACAGATTTTTAATTATCTCAATAGAGACGAAGTTGGAATATTTATTGTAGGGGAACCGGGAAATCAAGGCACCTACAGGGCTTACGACCTGTCAGCGGCTGGTTTACGTGATCACTTTATGCGCTTGCGCAACGTTCACCAATTATGCCTTTTTAATGAGATCCCTATCAATTCAATTTTGAAAGTTCTATATATTGTAATACTGAAATTCTTTTCGCTTGAAAATAAGGAATTTTTACTACAGCCATCTATGTGTGAAATTATGAACAACAATCTTATTATTTTATTTATTTTTGTTGTAACGCCATCTATTGAGAGAATTGTTTTTTTTTGTAAATAATGAAAGCTACAATTCTTATATCTGAGGTGAAAATGCAACAGCAGTGAACGTTGCGCAAGCGCATAAAGTGATCACGTAAATCAGCCGATGACAGGTCGTAAGCCCTGTAGGTGCCTTGATTTCCCGGTTGCCCTACAATAAATATTTCAACTTCGTCTCTATTGAGATAATTAAAAATCTGTTAAAAAAAACTATATTGTTTCAGAATTTCTCAAACATTTTTCATTTATTAAAACATTTTTTTTGTGATAAACTAAACCTATATTTCTATTATTTTTAAAGACATCGATAAACGCCGAAACACCTCAACTAGATAATTTAATTATCTATAAAATATCTGGATTATAGAAGTAATCCTCATGCTTTTTTATAGAAAAATTCAATTCAATTTTATAAAAAAATTGAATTTAGTGACGACATCGTTTCGTACAATTTGTAAGGCAGTATTATGTATACTACACAAAATCTACGGGACTCTCAATAGTTTGATACTTAATCTCCAAACATACATACATACAATCATGCTGTTTTCATATTCTGGGGAGGAAAAAAAGATTTCCCTCCATTTTATCCTATCTTGATATAGGTAGGAACATAATATATGTACCTACATATTTTGTGTAGAAAAAAAATGTCTTTAAATATTCAATAATTTGATTTTATGGGTTTTTACTTTGTTACGTATTCTTCCACTATACATATTATCGCTATCGACAGTTGGATCTCAATGTGTTTCATTCAACTAGTACCTAACAATAATTAAAGTTGTATGAAAATGAGCCTTAAATAAGCAAAGTTAGGTGCACAAACATATAATTACAAATTGATCAATTTCTTCCCTTTTTTCCTATCCTTTTGCCTTGGCCTGAAAATGAGCAATATTCACAGCCCTCAATGTGAAGAAGAAGAAGGTGTGACATATAAAAAAAGAAAACATTTGTGCATATATTTTTTGAATATTTAATTACTTACTTCAGAACCAGTTTACCATGACTATCAAGGCAAGGTTATTCCTTTTTCCACAAACTTCCACCAAATCTTAAATCATTTTATTGAATGATCTGATGTTTATAGAATTCCATCATGGCATTGGGAGTTACATAAATAGATACCTAATAATAAAAAAACGATTTCTTAAATGAGTATTTATTCACAATTAGTCCCTTTTTATCAAATTGTTTTATATAAATGAGTCATTCAATAAAAAATGTTACATTATAAAAGATTGTCCTTTGTGATGTGTTTTTTGAGTTTTAGTAATTCTTTATTATTATGAAAAGAATTATTGAAATATATTTTCAATATAATTTGATTCAGAACGATATATACTAGTATAAATTCATGATAAATATACGATTTTGGAATTCTAATCAAGAGTATTAATTCAATCAAATAAATAATAAATTGAAAAAAAAATCATTTTGTTCATAAAATATATTAATTAATCCAAAAAACGTTAAAATCTATCAATACTTCTAGTCAATATTTTTGTTTTCATTCGGTTTTGTGTTCCTTTGAATGATCGCTTTCACCGTTTCTTGGTTAAGTTTTTGCTCATCTGGTTCAGATGTGCGAACAAGTTCGAAACCTCTGTTGATTAATATTCCTTTACTGGCTCTAGCCTCCAAGATCTCCACGACCATGTATCCTGTAATACCCAGGAGCATTATGAAGATGGTAATGTAGATTTGGGAAGAGGCGCAGATGTACGATGCGTAGCAGTACACGAGAACGCTTCCAGTTGACTCCCAAAGACGGAAGTTGGAGAAAGAAGCTTCTTCTCTTCCAGGGAAGAGTATTCCGGACATGGCTGTAAAAGAAAAAAAAGAAAAAAAATTACAAAAAAAACGATATAAATAAACTTTTATACATCTAGATGCGATAGAATGTAAATGTAGATGGGCCGATGGCAGAGCGGTTAGCGCGCTGGGCCAGTAATCCAGTGGTCGCGAGTTCGAATCCTGCCTCGACCGATTTCGTTCACCTATAGCACAGAACGTATGAAGATGTATATGCACCTGTTTATCAAGGACATATTCATTTTTATTTAAAAAAAAAAAATAAATAATAACAAAGATTATACTGATTATACTAGGCAAACCTATAGATCACACGACGGAACAGATCTATGTAGATCTTCCGGTCCCAACACTAAAACGGAAAATAGTCATGATTGCAACTACATATGCTCGCTCACAAGCAGAACCATCCTGAATTTTTTTCCAGTGAAACAGGAAAGACTAGGGAAAACTTCAAATTATTAATACCAAAGTACAAAAAAATGAACGCTTAATTACCTTCTCATGTATGAAACACGAACCAATATGGTATATCACCTAATAACATTTTTTTGGGAAGAAAAGTTAAAATTTAGAAAAAAGAATAGTAGTTAAAATATTATAATAATAAAAAACTCAGCTGGTAGATTTTCATATTCTCTTTCGATTGAAGTAAAAATCTTCTTCATATGCCTTGTAGTTTTTTAGTTACTTGCGATACAAAATTAAAAAAAGGGTTTACAAAAACTAATTTTATAAGAGGTATCAAACAAATACAAATTTCATTAAACCCAAACAATAGAATAAATATGTAAATATAAACTGTTCTTTATTTCAAAGACGTATTTTTGAGGATACTGGGGAAATTATTTTCCAAATATTTATTTATTATTTATTTTATTTTATTTTTAATATATTTTATAATACAAATCAATATATAAATTCACTAGTAATAATATTCTTACATATTTTTCCCTGCAGTACCTCATCAAAAAGATTACAATCTTGTGCTTGATGAGGGAAGCACTTATAACAAAATAAAAAATATCAATACAAAGCAAAGTCAACATAAAAGTAAAAGTAATTAAATCAAATCATACATGAACCAAAAAAAAATCAAATAAACATCAAAAAAAGGTTGAAAATAAATGAAAAAGAAGAATACTCAAATGAGAAAACATATCAGAATACATATTCAAACAAAAAAAAAGAAAAACATGAAAATAATTGAAAAATGAGTAATATAGAATTATAGACGATTCAAATATATCAAAACACATATTCAAAAATAAAAAAAGAAAATACTGGAAATTGAAACAAATCAAAACAACAAAATCGAAAACTACTATTTTAGAAAGTTAAGTGCAATTTTAATTTATGTTTAAATTTTTTAAATTCTTTTATCTGCTTTAATTCATAATATAACTGCTAGCCCTAGAACAGGATTTCCTAGTTGGGCAGCAGTAATCTACTTATGTATAGTTGTCATTATAAATATGGTGTAATAAATAAATAAATAAATATATAGCCTGCTATAACCAAAAATGCAAATTTCATGTAGTTAAAATGGAAGATAAAATTGACAACAATATTATAATAAGGACTCCAGTATTTTTGAGGATACTGGGGAAATTATTTTCCAAATATTTATTTATTATTTATTTTATTTTATTTTATTTTTAATATATTTTATAATACAAATCAATATATAAATTCACTAGTAATAATATTCTTACATATTTTTCCCTGCAGTACCTCATCAAAAAGATTACAATCTTGTGCTTGATGAGGGAAGCACTTATAACAAAATAAAAAGTATCAATACAAAGCAAAGTCAACATAAAAGTAAAAGTAATTAAATCAAATCATACATGAACCAAAAAAAAAATCAAATAAACATCAAAAAAAGGTTGAAAATAAATGAAAAAGAAGAATACTCAAATGAGAAAACATATCAGAATACATATTCAAACAAAAAAAAAGAAAAACATGAAAATAATTGAAAAATGAGTAATATAGAATTATAGACGATTCAAATATATCAAAACACATATTCAAAAATAAAAAAAGAAAATACTGGAAATTGAAACAAATCAAAACAACAAAATCGAAAACTACTATTTTAGAAAGTTAAGTGCAATTTTAATTTATGTTTAAATTTTTTAAATTCTTTTATCTGCTTTAATTCATAATATAACTGCTAGCCCTAGAACAGGATTTCCTAGTTGGGCAGCAGTAATCTACTTATGTATAGTTGTCATTATAAATATGGTGTAATAAATAAATAAATAAATATATAGCCTGCTATAACCAAAAATGCAAATTTCATGTAGTTAAAATGGAAGATAAAATTGACAACAATATTATAATAAGGACTCCAGTATTTTTGACGAATCAATGGAAATAGTTAAAATATAATATTTTCCACAGAAAGATGAGCCTTTTGTGACATTATTTACTTTCTCTTGTTATTTTATGTAAAACACACTCGTATATCACAAAATCACAAACGAAAATATTTGATCATAATAAAGTGTCTTTGTACAGTCCGACATTCACTTTTATATTTACCGGATAGAAATACGTAAAATCAGAATTTCAACGCCAAATAAGCAGTAAAATGACGATTTCTACGTACCTATTAGTATGTAAAATAAATTACACAACTCTACAACCGAAATGGTGGTATTGCTATGTATTATATAAATACACACCCATCTCATAACATGTTTCTGGACCTTTTGAGCGGATAATATTATAAAAATGGACGAAATATTTTTTTATATATTTAAATTTCATTTTGTTTTAAAAACGTCTTCGGAGTCTGACTAGATGCATTTAAAAAAAATCGTGGGATTGTAAGAAATCTGTTTATGTCAAATTCGATTTTATTTTGATGAATTTCTTATTAATATTTTTGTACAAGTTTCATTATTAACTAGTTGCAACCTGGGAATAATTTACGGAAGTAAATTTAACAATTGAACGTTAAAAATATTAAAAAAAACTCTATATATTTTTACTCTTCATATCCCCAATGGGATATAGTGGGGATAATGAATTCAAAGTTATATTTTTTTAATTGCAAATTATAATTATTATCAATAAGTATCATGCTGAGACTGTGTTCTGAAAGTTTCATCACAATGAATGTGTGTCTGTATGCTGTCATAATCAGTTCTATGTTCAAGCTCTTTACATTATAACATGAAATCAAATAACTGAACGTTTCCATACATAAAAATTTATCTAATTACATTTTTATTCATACTAAATGTTACTATCAGGAATATAATTTTTCTTCCGTTAGTATATTTTTATGTTAAGATAGACAAACTATTAATGCAGTATAGGGAAGAATGCTTATGTTGTATGAAATATTTTAAAAAAAGCAGATAAATTTTGTTCTAAAGAACGCGAGAGCATTTTCCAAATTTTGACAGGTGATATCATATGAAGATTTTTTTTGTTATTTATGGAAAGCTAATCAGTTCTATGTTCAAGATCTTTACATTATAACATGAAATCAAATTACTGAACTTTTCCATACATAGAAATTTATCTAATTACATTTTTATTCATACTAAATGTTACTACCAGGAATATAAATTTTCTTCCGATAGTATATTTTTATGTTAAGATAAACAAACTATTAATGCAGTATAGTGAAGAATGCTTATGTTGTATGAAATATTTTAAAAAAAGCAGATAAATTTTGATTTAAAGAACGCGAGAGCATTTTCAAAATTTTGACACGTGATATCATATGAAGATTTTTTTGTTATTTATGGAAAGCTAATCAGTTCGATGTTCAAGCTCTTTACATTATAACATGAAATCAAATTACTGAACGTTTCCATACATAGAAATTTATCTAATTACATTTTTATTCATACTAAATGTTACTATCAGGAATATAAATTTTCTTCCGATAGTATATTTTTATGTTAAGATAGACAAACTATTAATGCAGTATAGTGAAGAATGCTTATGTTGTATGAAATATTTTTAAAAAAGCAGATAAACTTTGATTTAAAGAACGCGAGAGCATTTTCAAAATTTTGACACGTGATATCATATGAAGATTTTTTTGTTATTTATGGAAAGCTAATCAGTTCTATGTTCAAGCTCTTTACATTATAACATGAAATCAAATTACTGAACGTTTCCATACATAGAAATTTATCTAATTACATTTTTATTCATACTAAATGTTACTATCAGGAATATAAATTTTCTTCCGATAGTATATTTTTATGTTAAGATAGACAAACTATTAATGCAGTATAGGGAAGAATGCTTATGTTGTATGAAATATTTTAAAAAAGCAGATAAATTTTGTTCTAAAGAACGCGAGAGCATTTTCCAAATTTTGACAGGTGATATCATATGAAGATTTTTTTTGTTATTTATGGAAAGCTAATCAGTTCTATGTTCAAGCTCTTTACATTATAACATGAAATCAAATTACTGAACGTTTCCATACATAGAAATTTATCTAATTACATTTTTATTCATACTAAATGTTACTATCAGGAATATAAATTTTCTTCCGATAGTATATTTTTATGTTAAGATAAACAAACTATTAATGCAGTATAGTGAAGAATGCTTATGTTGTATGAAATATTTTAAAAAAGCAGATAAATTTTGTTTTAAAGAACGCGAAGGCATTTTCAAAATTTTGACACGTGATATTATATGAAGATTTTTTTTTGATTTATGGAAAGCTAATCAGTTCTATGTTCAAGTTCTTTACATTATAACATGAAATCAAATTACTGAACGTTTCCATACATAGAAATTTATCTAATTACATTTTTATTCATACTAAATGTTACTATCAGGAATATAAATTTTCTTCCGATAGTATATTTTTATGTTAAGATAAACAAACTATTAATGCAGTATAGTGAAGAATGCTTATGTTGTATGAAATATTTTAAAAAAAGCAGATAAATTTTGTTCTAAAGAACGCGAGAGCATTTTCCAAATTTTGACAGGTGATATCATATGAAGATTTTTTTTGTTATTTATGGAAAGCTAATCAGTTCTTTGTTCAAGCTCTTTACATTATAACATGAAATCAAATTACTGAACGTTTCCATAAATAGAAATTTATCTAATTACATTTTTATTCATACTAAATGTTACTAACAGGAATATAAATTTTCTTCCGATAGTATATTTTTATGTTAAGATAGACAAACTATTAATGCAGTATAGTGAAGACTGCTTATGTTGTATGAAATATTTTAAAAAAAGCAGATAAATTTTGTTTCAAAGAGCGTTAGAGCATTTTGACAATGTTGACACGTGATATCATATGAAGAAATTTTATGATATCTATGAAAAGCTTATCAGTTCTAAGTTCAAGCTATTAATATTCTTATATCAATATGAAATCAATGAACTGAACATTGCCAAATATAAAAAAATTCTCTTGTTACATATAAGTTTCATACAAATATCCATTAAATAAAATATAATTTTTGAAACCGTTGAATATTTTTCTTTTAACATTGACCAACTTTGAATACAATTTTATGAAGATTCTTGGTGTTGTATAAATAGTTGAAACCAAATTAAAATATCTCTAATTTCCAGGTCGTGAGAGCATTTTTTCAGTTTTAATAGATGAAATCATAAAGAAACATTGGGAAAAAATGAACCGTTGTCTATGGAAAACTAATCAGCTCTAAGTTTATGGACTTAACACATGTGATATCAATATGAAGTCAATCGGACTTATAGTTTGGGCTGCAGAGAGGACACAAAAAAAAAACAACGTAAATGATGAATTCATAGAGAAGAAATCAAAAGTTGTCTATGGAAAACTAATCAGCTCTAGGTCTTTGCACTTTACACATATGATGTTAATATGAAGTCGATCAGACTTATAGTTTGGGCTGTAGAGAGGACACAAAAAAGATAAATGCTACGGCGTACGGCGTACGGCGTACGGCGTACAGCGTATACGCCATACACACAAACACATCACGACGAAACTCATAGTGTGCATTCTCTACATGATACCCATTGAGAAATTGATGTAAAAAAAATACGCTTAAATTTTGCGAAATCATGACTCTCCCCTATTCCATAGTGTGGAGAGTAATGAATTACTCATTTCATGAAAATGCTGAAAATTTTACATGCAAAATACTTTATGGAGTGACTTGGTAGTGAGGAGTAGGTAAAGCTCTGGCCACAACCCACTAGTTTTAGTTCGTGTTTGTGATGAATTTATTGTCATACGTAAAATAACATCTCACATAGTTCAGAAATGAGGTTCGCCACCCATTCTGAATACTGACTTGAGGAGAGACGAGACTGGTGTGTGGGTATATAGATAGGTATTGTGCTCCATTTATATGGAAATGCACACCCGCAATACCGTCGCTGGTTACCCCACATTGTTGGATATTCTGTGATGTTTTGTCTATGTCTGTATGTCAAATATTTAAAATACTAAAAAAAGAATCGTGTATTGATGAGATTGATCATGATGACGTCATTTATAAAGATTAACTGTCTATCCGCAACTTACTTCTGTCCAAGGTAATTGTTATATCTGATACTTTTGGTAACCAGATATAGAAAAAAACACACGCGTTTAACAAATACATAGTTTATTATAATCAACAGTAATTAGATATACAAGAGTGAAGTACAATAATTAGTTTATAAATGAACCACAACGTGAGAGCACTATCATTGAACAAATCCCCGATCAATCAACCCCGGCCTAACCACCAGACATTCCTATAATATATTCAAATCCTTACTAACGAAGATTGCCGAATCATCTGTTCGTTCAATCTCGTAAACCGCTATACAGATTGCCTGATACAAGGCGTAATATCAATATATCACAGTAAATAATTGGACATTCTGTATAGGATGAAACATTTTTTTGTTAGGTCTTTACTCAATACGATGTGATCTCTCCGCACCCTTCTAGTCAACATCTGTAGTTTTCAAGATTCAATCAATGATAATATGAATACTGTAACATCCTACCTACTGTTTTCTGCTATCAAATTATAAATAATCTGCATTGGAAATGACTTCACACGATACGTACGTTATAAGGCCCCATCTAGTTATATTTAAGTGACAGAATAAATGCAGTCGATCTGCTTAAAACGATTTTTCAAAATGTGATCTCCGTCTTATACAGGATCTTATTAGCGGTCTGATACATTAATTTAGGTTTCATAAAAGAAAAAAAAACAATTTCATTGTTACGTCGAACGAATTATGTCTCATATAAATCAACGTCAGAATATTAATGCAGTATCATCAATCATAAGAAAATATTGTCCACACACTTAATGCAGTGCAAATTTTCGAGAAATGAAATATTTTATACCGGTACTTTTATATTTGATAAAAAATCATAATTAATCATGGGTTACTACAACATGTTACTTTTGATATACCAACATAACAACGATACACATATTTTTTAAGAAGAAAACTTAAATACCTAATCAAAAAAAATAATCGACAGATTTACAAATAAAAAGAAAATCAAATGCAAAAAAATAATCTTACCTATTTATACTTTCTCAGTGGCTTTCCACAACTAAAAGTTAAAAGTTAAGATTTTTATCCCAACATTTAGTCCAATTATATTCTTTTTGTTCCTCTTGTTAAAGATTTAAGATCTTTTTCCTGCGGTAAATTTAACTTAGTCTCTATTGAGATGTTAAAAATTTATCAAAAAATATCATTGATTCCCGACAGGGAAAAAATTCCAATGTTTGCGTATATGCAAATATAAAAATATTCGATTTACATACGCATTCGTACAAGCAAATAAACATGCCAAAAATGATGTTATAATTCTGGCGCGGTTAATGGATGACATTTGTACTAAAACATTGTTACCTCGTGTATAAAGACTATTGATTTCAATGTTTAAGAACCAATTTCGCGTTACAAATTAGTTTCTTCATCACTTCATAGATGTCAATTGGATTTTCAGGTTATTTTCAAAAGAACAGATTTTCATGATAAAATAATATTATGTAGGACTATCAAAAGATGGATTGACAGGGAACTCAACAAGAAGGCATAATTGTTAAACGTTGCGCAAGCACATGAAGTGATCACATAAATCAGCCGATTGAAGGTCATTAGATTTGTAGTTGCCTTGAGCTCCTGGTTTTCCTATAATATTCCAACTTCGTCTCAATTGAGATATTAAAAAATTGTCATAAAATATGTAAACACTTCCATACGTCCTGCGCTAGTGGCGATTTTATTACTAATTGACAATTGCTTCCAACTTACCAGTGTTTCAAGAACAATTCAATTAAAATTATTGATTCAATTAAATATATTGAAATGTGTCACGAATAAATAGCAGGAGCGCATGAATATCAAATACATATCATCATAATCATGTTCCCTTGTATTACTTTTGTGCGATTTCCTTACTCATGTGCTTCCCCTCTATTACTCCTGAGCGATTCCCTTATTCATGTGCTTTCCCTCTATTACTGCCGTGCGATTCCCTCACTCCTGTGCTACCCCTCTATTACTCCTGAGCGATTCCCTTATTCCTGTGCTTCCCCTCTATTATTCTTGAGCGATTCCCTTACTCCTGTTCTTCCCCTCTATTACTGCGGTGCGATTCCCTTACTCCTGTTCTTCTCCTCTATTATTCTTGAGCGATTCCCTTACTCCTGTTCTTCTCCTCTATTATTCTTGAGCGATTCCCTTACTCCTGTGCTTCTTCTCTATTATTCTTGAGCTATTCCCTTAATTCTGTGCTTCCCCTCTATTACTTCAGAGCAATTACCTAACTTCTGCGCTTCCCCTCTATTACTTCTGTGCGATTCCCTTACACCTGTGCTTCCCCTCTATTACTCCTGAGCGATTCTCTTACTACTGTGCTTCCTACTCTATTACTCCTGAGCGATTCTCTTACTACTGTGCTTCCCCTTTATTACTCCTGTGCGATTCCCATCCACTCTAACAAATCTATTTATGACGTCCATCCAACTGTGGCCGCCCTTGTGGTCTTTTATAGCCTCTCTGTCTCCACTCCACCACTCCACCAATCTTTTTGTCTATTTTTTATCTTTGAATCTTGCTACGTGGCCTGCTCATGCATCTCCACTTTTGCATTTCTATTCTCTCAACCACATCGTTACATAAATACATATATGTTCAATTAGAAGTGCCGTGTCAAGTTCCTCTGATGGCAATCATTTGAGCAAATGCCTCTATATTTCGGGCAGTACATGGAGTTGCTCTCCGACGGTCTGAATACCTGTCTGGGCTCGAATATTTCGGAGATAAGACTTGTTTATTTTGTCCATACGACGCCTACTCTCGATGATGAGTTTCAGGAGATAATAAATTATCTCCTCTGAGTATGTGGCCGAGAAAAGAATTATCAGCAAATACATATACCTATATATTTTATATAATTTTACTTTGAAAATTAAATTGGATTATTTTGTATAGTTTAAATACTCGGCGGATATTTTGTGGTTGTTCATATTAACCGTTTTGGCATGTGAATTTTGCCCTAAACCACTATATTTTGAGTCACTATGCGACATGTTTCGGCAGTGCTGTCCTGCCATCGACCGGCTAGTTGAGATGGCAGGACAGCACTGCCGAAACATGTCGCATAGTGACTCAAAATATAGTGGTTTAGGGCAAAATTCACATGCCAAAATGGATTATTTTGACTTGATCCACACTTGTATTCGGTGGTCTCCGTGATTATGTATGCAGATCACGGAATGTAACTTCCTGGTCGTGGAATTTCTACGGACATATGAATTTGGTGTCCAGGAAGCAGGATGCCTTTAATATTTTTGCTTCCGGCTGGTCAACAAAAATGTCAAAACGTACGTATTACCTACCTACATACCTTGCGAATACGAATATTATATCGATTTTGCGGGCAAATTTTCTCCCCTAATTAGTCATCCACACTCATTTTATCTTTATAACTGTGTCACGTACTGAATTCACAGAAAACGAGTGGGTTGTGGCCAACGCTAAACTCCTCACTAACAAGTCATTCTATAAAGTATTCAAATTTTATATGGAAAATTTTCAACATTTTCATGAAATGAGTTTGTTAAATTATTTTTTATTTAAATATTTTATTATGAAAACTTGATAATTCTTCAAAGCCATTTTATGAAAGTGATGTGCCTTTTTACGAATTTGAAAACAAAAATTTAAAATTATAAGTTTCCTGAGCTTGGGGTCACTTTGAAATATTTGACAGTTAAAAAAATTGAGAAGCACTATTCATATATCGTTCAAAATCTAATGGGATCTAATCGAGTATTTGCAAAATTTGAATAGAATCGAATGAGTACTTTAGTCTATAATCGATAAAGTAAAAAATGAACACGCCGTACATAGCACACACACAGATACATTGTGATGAAACTTTCAGAATACAATCTCAGCATGATACTAGTTGATAATCTGCAAAAAAAAAATACCCTTAAAAATTGCGAAATCATAACTCCCCACTATATCACCTTGTGTTAGTGAGGAGTAAAAAGAGAAATATGATTTATTGCTCACGTTATTTTTTATCATTTGATAAAAATCAATTGCATACATTATTTTTTTTTATAATTAGCACCTTAAAATGGAAGCATAGTCATTATACCTACTCATTAATTTCTATCTAGTAGTAAGTACATTATTGGTGAACAGTAAACAGGTGCCTGATTTCGCAACAGAAAGCCAACGCTCATCAGTGAAGCAGACGTTTGCACGTGTACAAACCGACGAACGCCGGCTATCTCCCGCTAAACCACACTCACCGTCCACTGTCACCTCTTCCACGATTCAAAAACTTAATTTGTTATTTTTTTATGGATTCGAAATAAAAGTACTACAAAAGTAATAAAAAATAGTTCTAAATTCAAATGATTATGTTTAGGAAATTATGTTTATTAAATATTACGTTTTTATCTGGGTATTTTTTCATCAACTGTCACCTCATGTCTAAGAACTGTTGTTTTCATTGTTTACAAAATAATATCTTAATAGATGGCGTTACAAAAAGGTTTATTCGTCAATTCATAGATGGCGGTAGTGGTTTTCAGCTTATTTTCAAACAAATTACAATTTGATATAGAACTTTCAGAAAATGGATTGATATGGAACTTAATAAAAATGCATAATTGGTGAACGCTGCGCAAGCGCATAAAGTGATCACGTAGACTTTCTATGAATAAAACGGATTTCAACATTATTGATTACACACTTTCTAATTCTCCATACACACGTTATATACTTACGGTCTTACTGAATAGATTAAGTTAAAAGCTTACTAAAGGCGCAAATAGATTATCACGACAAAAATAGGTAAATCGGTATGAAAAATCTTACTTTTAAACTATACTAAGATGTGACCAACTAGTTCACCGAATTGTTAAGGACACTCATATGGCCGCATTGCCTTCACGGATGTCGAAAAATAGATAAATGCATATAATATTTCGATAATAAGCATCGAAAAATGAAAACAAACGCCACGATGTGCCATGTTGAGCCAATTTAAACACGACTACGATGAAGAATAATAACGAAAAACGTTATAAGGTTTAAATTTATCTGCCAATCGCAAATATGCGTCGAATCATATGTGAAAGATCCGCCATTTGAAATATTTGATATGACGCGTTAATCGAGCTTTAATGAACCCCGACCTGTCCTAACTTGACGTCTACTAAATAAAGGTGTAATTAGGATAGTCACGGTTTCTGAGTAAACTTTTTCCTTAATCACGTTCTATTACCAGATACCTACTGTAGATAGTTTACGTTTATAAGCAAGACGGTTCTGTTCTATATAACACACACCTACCACACGCACGAATTTAGTGTGGTGCAATGATCCACAGTAATTCTTGCTAATATGAAATCAGTATAATCAAGTCTTTTTCTTAGTGTGTTTCAGTAAGAATAAACGCTAAAATACAAAGAGCCTATTCGTTTTTATTCCTTCAGCTGTTAGTTTATCTTAAAATTAGGTGTGTTATAATGAGACCCTTAAGTCTGGATAAATTTAACAATAATGGGCGATGATACCCTTTACCGACGTAAAATTAATTTGTAGGCTATCTTTGTTAAGCAACAAATTCCATTACAAATGTAATTGTTATTAATTTGGATCCCAAAGTATCGATAACAAGCTACAAAAAGTAATATTCAGCTCCTAATATGA
Organism: Molanna angustata; assembly: GCA_963576475.1. NCBI lineage: Eukaryota > Metazoa > Arthropoda > Insecta > Trichoptera > Molannidae > Molanna > Molanna angustata. The sequence goes on from OY754975.1 coordinate 11,624,370, forward strand.
TGCTGTTCTAAACAGGACTACGGAACGATAATTGTTGTTGTAATCTACCATCTTTGTTTGATATTTGAACAATTTATTAATTAGAATCATTATTGTTCAAACCGTTATGGTTTTCTTTGATACCTGTTCGAGTGGAGATTATATCAATTATTTCTGTGTGTATCGTCAAGTTTTTTACGGTTTTCATACATAATTTTATAATATTACTAGGTAGTAGGCCCGCGCAGATGATCTTCCACAGGTTGCATTTTATAAAGATCTAATTTTGTGTATTGTTCTGCCATCGACCGCCTTATACATACATAATGTAGATCGCATTTTATGTATATCTCATTTTATGTATTTCTCTATCATTGATCGCATTCTACATAATGTAGATCGCATTTTATATATACCTAACTCATTTTGTCTATTGTTCTGCCACTGACCGCATTGTACATAATAAAGATCGCATTTTATATAGACCTCATTTTATATATTGTTCTGTTACTGACCGAATTCAACATAATGTAGATCGCTTTTTATATAGACCTCATTTTATATATTGTTCTGTTACTGACCGAATTCAACATAATGTAGATCGCTTTTTATATAGACCTCATTTTATATATTGTTTGTTACTGACCGAATTCAACATAATGTAAATCGCTTTTTATATAGACCTCATTTTATATATTGTTCTGTTACTGACCGAATTCAACATAATGTAGATCGCTTTTTATATAGACCTCATTTTATATATTGTTTGTTACTGACCGAATTCAACATAATGTAAATCGCTTTTTATATAGACCTCATTTTATATATTGTTCTGTTACTAACCGAATTCAACATAATGTAGATCGCTTTTTATATAGACCTCATTTTATATATTGTTTTGTTACTGACCGAATTCAACACAATGTAAATCGCTTTTTATATAGACCTCATTTTATATATTGTTCTGTTACTGACCGAATTCAATATAATTTAGATCGCTTTTTTATAGACCTCATTTTATATATTGTTCTGTTACTGACCGAATTCAACATAATGTAGATCGCTTTTTATATAGACCTCATTTGATATATTGTTCTGTTACTGACCGAATTCAATATAATGTAGATCGCTTTTTATATAGACCTCATTTTATATATTGTTCTGTAAAGTTAATGGTCACCAACACTGAAGTGTTCCGTGGGAAGAGAATTGTTGTCAAACAAAATCGAAATATCTAGAGTCATAGGAAACGAAGGATATATCTCAGTATTGAAATCTCATAAACTTTCGGATATTAATTGATTTTTTTATAACGTTTGATATAAGCCATTTACCTTACGAGTATGGATACAAAATTGAATATGTAAATGGGATACGACTCGAATAACACAGGAGCAATTTGAACCATGATGCGAGGATTTAAAAAAAATAATAATTAATGTTCAGAGATGACAATCGCCTTGGGCCATAAAGTATTTAGGCATGTGTACCAAAGAAGGTAGGTACCTATCTACAATAATATCTACGAATACCAAAATCAAATTACATACATACTTGTCTTCAATGGAGGTTGGTCAGCAAATTGAGTGAATAAAACATTGAATTTATTGGAACATTTATTCCGTGAAACCAACATTTATTACAAACAATCGAGTTACTTTGATGATGACTTAAGATTGATGTAAGATATGAGTAAGATATATGTATGATAAACTAGTCAAATCTAACTGTTTATAAAAATGTCTACCTACCTAAGCAGTTTTATGTATATATACAAAATTGTTTTCCAATAAATCGATAAAATTTTAGGAAGAGTTACAGTATCTTGTAAGTTTGGTATATGAATGAAGTATAGAGAACGGACTGAGGAGATGCCAGCAAATCAAAAGTTATGGTCCTTGAAAAGAGTGAAAGCAGACAAGCGTGTCTAATAAAAGTAGAGAATGAGTGGCTCGAACAAGTCGACGAGTGTATGTATCTGGGAAGCATGTTCCAATACAATGTTCGGCCTGATATCGAAAGAAGAGTTATGGCAGGAAACAGAGTAAATGGAGCATATAGACCTGTTATGAATGATAACATATCGAAGGATACCAAAGTTGCCATTCATAATGCAATCGAATTCCCAACCTTGACTATGCAAGTAAAATGCAGTCGAAATGGGATAGCTTAGACGAATTTGTAATAGAACGATGAATGACGGGGTACGAAACGAGGACACAAAGAAAGAATGAAATATGTAATTGATAGAATGAAAGTTAACAAATTGAGATGGTTTGGCCCCTTGGAAAAAATGAATGAGGATCGCGTGACGAAGTAAAAATACAAGGCGGACAGGAAGGGAAAAAGATGGCACAACCATAAATAAAATTGGGATAATTTTTATAGCGCCGTTTTTGTGATAATCTCACCTCAATGGCGCTTTGAATATAACTATTACAGGTTTTTGTAAGACTCACGGAAGAAGTGAGTTTTCAGGAAAACGATAAAACCATGAAAACGATATTCTGAAAAGTGGAAATGTAAGAAGCGTAAACAACAGACGAACATGCATCAGACGATGTATGAATGTAAACAACAAAAACAAAATGATGCGTTCGGTTCTCTCGGCATGATGGTATGTATGTGCTCATATTATGAATACCGTATAGCTCAGTTTAATGCGATAACTTATAAGTTTTTCTGTTTATTTTTTAAGAATAAAAAAGTCCTTGTTACCGGTAGGTACATCATGTATATATTATATCCTCATAAGTTTCCTCAACTAAACATTAATGCTTGTGCTTTAAGTGAACGAAATCGGCCTTGGCAGGATTTGAACTCGCATCCACTGGATTACTAATCCAGAGCGCTAACCGCTCTTCCACTACAGACCTTTATTTAATATTTTTTACATAGGTATAATATTTTGCCAATAAATTAATAACTATATACAGGAAAAAATAGATAGTAGGTACTTTTAATAAATAAATAACGCTTCATGAAGAAAATATTCAAAGGCAAAAGATAATGCCACGATTATGTGAACAAAATTCTGAAAAAGAGGAATACGAAATACTTGAACAACTACTGACGAACAAGTAAAAGATGCTGCATGAATGTTGATATGGCGTTATGATTCTTCTACCTACCCCGTGAGGGACACGTCGGGACGGTATGTATGTATGCAGCTTTAACAAACTAACAACCGTTATCACAGACCGTTTGAAAATTATCACAGGACTTTATTAAAACTAAAATTGTCCCTATAGAGCAAACGTGCAGTAGTTGAGCTTATAAATGGTCACTGCAGTGTAATCGCATAATGATATACTGCTAGTAATACAAACATCATTGCACTATATTACGATACTATAGTATGTAGGTTGTATTACGATACTTTACTATGTTTGACCACGGTGGGATGGTAGAAAGTAGGTTTCATGGTCCAATATTTGATTTTTAACAGAGATTAGATTTGTAGACACACACAACCAAAGAAGTCATTAAATTACATTTAGTCTGTGTTTATCACCACCGCTTTGAGTAATTTATGTAAGCCGAAATATTATTAATTAAGGCCCTTGTATACCCTGTGTATTCGGATGTACGCAAAAGTGCACACTAAATTACCTTCTAATGTATGAAACACGAAAAAAATATTGTATATCACCTGATATGTGATATACAACAATTTATCGTGTAAATAAGGTAAAATTTAGAGTTTTTTTTTTAAAGTGAGAATAGTTATAAAAAATATTTTTATAATAAAAAACTCCGGTAGAATTTCATATTCTCTTTCGATTGAAGTAAAAATCTTCTTCATATTCCTTGTAGTTTTTTTAGTTACTTACGATAAAAAATTAAAAAAAAGGGTTTTAATAAAACTAATTTTGCAAAAAAAGTATTAAACAAATTCAAAAACCTCATGCAATAAAATAAGGATGTACTTACAAACTGCTCCTTATTTCAAAGACGTATCTTTTGAAGGTATAGGGAAATTATTTTTAAAATACACTCTACTCTAGCCTCTTAATTAGAACCTACATACTTAAACGAATATTTTTAAAGAAATTTTCTTTGTAAATCTTTAACATCTCAGTAGAGACGGAGTTGGAATATTATAGGAGAACCAGGATCTCAAGGCACCTACAGGGTTTGCGATCTGTCATCGGCTGGTTTACTCGATCACTTTATGCGATAGTGCAACGTTCACCAATTATGCCTTCTTGTTGAGTTCCCTTATCAATGCAATTTTGAAAGTTCTTTATATTTTTTAATAATGAGTAACAGATCTTTGAAAATAAGCTGTTTTTACCATCGCCATCTATGAAGTAACGAAGAAACCTTTTTGTAAGGCCATCTATTGAGAAATTGTTTTTTTTTGTAAGCAATAAAAGCAACAGTCCATATACATGAGGTGAAAGTGTTCTCGCACAGATTTCATCCCTGAACTGCGCCAGAAAATTATTTCATATAAACTAGCTAGCGGTCCAACCCTATCAAACTATCAACCAAATAACAAATGATAATATTATTATTAGATGGGTGGTGTCAGATAGTAATCCAGTGGTCGCGAGTTTGAATCCTGTCTCGTCCGATTTCATTCACCATTTATTCTATGTTTAGGGAATGTGTGAGGATGTATATGTGCTTGTTTTAAAAGACATATTTATTAGGGTGGGTCGAAAAAAAGTTTTTTTTAAATTTCGAAACGCTTTAGTGCGGAAAAGTTGCCTATTGTAATGTGAAGAAAAACGCCAAAAAAAATTTTGAAATCGGTTAACATCTTCCGTTCGCGCATCGTACCTAAAGTTTTGAAAATTTTCAAAAATCGCGCCTTTTTTGTAATTTTTTTAAGCAAGTTAAAACTTTCAAAATAAACAGCATTTATATTTTTATGCTCGATTTTTGAATATTTTCAAAACTTTAGGTACGATGCGCGAACGGAAGATGTTAACCGATTTTAATTTTTTTATGACGTTTTTCTTCACATTACAATAGGCAACTTTTCCGCACTAAAGCGTTTCGAAATTCAAAAAAAACTTTTTTTCGACCCACCCTAATATTCATTTTTATTTTTTTTAAATAAAATTACCGTTTTGTAATGTCGTAAAATAACTATGAGGTTCGACTTAACCATGGATACAAAGTATGGGTACAATTTTCTAAGATATCTGACAGTATAATCATGACCATAAATTTTTTATTAGGCTTGGAGAGTTTATTACGCCTGGTACAAATTTAAGCACCTGAAAATTTGAGATAAGCAGATAACATGAAAATTGACGTTTATTAGATGAAATAATTCCAGTATAACTACTAAAACCCTTCCCTCTAGACTTGTATGTTTAAGTTATGTAACAAAGAAACATAAATTTTAAGTATGTCGATACTTATGATCATACTTTACTTAATATGTTAGAGTGATATTGTAATGTTTTTATATCAAAGTATAGGTCTTTTTATTTCAATAAAAAAACACATCTTACCATACAAAATTAGGATTGATAATCCATCAGCGTTATACAAAATTGAAAAATGATACAGTCATAGATACATTAAGACACAAAATATAACCATTTTTATTGAAATACTCATGAGATCTCACTAGAAATAAGACACTGTTATTATTTTTACATTATAATGTTTATGAAATCCCAAAAACAGCAAAAAGGTGGTTTAAGATCCATTTGCAGCAGTCTCATTTGATCTCTTTTATCTACGTTATTTAAAAAACTTACATTGTACAAACTTTTTGATATTATTTTAAGTCCATTCCTCGTTTTATAGGTTTTTATACAATTCACTCCTTTTATTTCGTTTTCATTAATTGCCATGCTGTTTTTTATTTCAATTTTCACCGCAAAATCTTTCATTCTGTCTAATAAAGAACTTTATTCTGGAAAAACTTCAAAAACGGATTTCTGGGTATCGTGAAATAATAATCTCTTGCCTTCAAATTTCAATGTCTTTTGTAAGATACTCATGCAGCAAAGACAAGTTTTTTTTCCTTGCATATGAATTATGTTCTTGATCTTTACTTTCAGAAACAGTTTCATCATCACTAGCGCAGATTCAATGTACCAAGATTGGCCTATAAAATAGATCCCTTTTATTCTGATCGGAAAAGATACTTAGAAACCTTGAATCATAGACTTTAATAAAGGAGGTTTGTTTAAAGATAAAAACAGTTAAATCAACAGTTAAAAGCACGATACACTGCGAAAGTTTTATTTTATTTATTTATTTACTCTCAGAAAGCTACAGCTGTTAATTATATCATTTACAATTCAGTTTTTAAATTTTAACATAGCCAAAAATGCTTTCTTCTATTTACATTTGTGAATGTACAATGTTTGGTTACATACTTAGTTATGGAAAAAAAAATTATACAACAAGTAATATCAATTTAAAAAAAAAGAGAGAAAAGATACACCAACTCAAAACTATCTACTATGCCCTTGCCCAGTCATTCTTAAGCTATGCGATTCCCAGTTGGGGAGGTACTTACAAAACCACATTAAAAACGGTTATAACGGCGCAAAAAACTCTACTTCGTGTCATTAATAAAAAACCACTTAGATACTCTTCAGACAGACTATTCAGTGAATTTAATGAACTAGACGTAAGACAGCTTTTTGTTAAGTCAACTCTCACTTTCTACATCAAAACTTCAAACCACCAAATGACAACCAGCAACTCACATTCACACAATACTAGGCAAGCACTACTAAACCTTGACGAAATTCCAAAAACTAAGAACACATGGCCAGAAAAATTACGCGTACATAGGTCCAAAAATATTTAACCTCTACAAAACTGACTTTCCACTATTAAGAACCTACTCACATATCAAATTGAAAGCCATAGCAAACAACTGGTTAATTACCAAAGGACGAAAAGAAACAGAAGAATTATTTAATATTACTGCTTTCTACATCAAGCATTTTTTTTTTCTCATACAACACTAAAATATATACATACATACTTGCACATCATTACTTCAACCTACCACAAAACCTTACAAAAATAACTAACACTATGACGAATTAAAATAATAGAACTGATTTATATAACAAATTAAATTTAAAGATATAACTTTGTATTAACCACGTTTTTTGGTTGAAACGATGCGACCGGTTTCGGAACTAACCGTTCCCTCATCAGGCTAACTTTCAACTGAAACAGAATGTGACGACGTGCTTACAAGAAATCTATGGGGGCGGAGGTAGAGGTAGGGTGGGGGTACTTAGGGTTGGGTCTTGTGCAGGGTGGGTCCGATTGGCTGAAGGATTAGAAGTAAAAGGAAACATATTTAATAATGGACTGAAAGATAAATTTAACTGATTGTTTATTATGTTCTGTTTTGAATTAATACACTTTTTAATTTCTAGCGACTCTAAATTATCAAGACGGAGATCTACTTTGTTGACGTGTAAAATTTTTGTTCCCGATTGCATATTAAATTGATGATCATTAAGTACTAAGTGTTCTGCGAATTCTGAAAAATTATCATTGTTTATACATCTAATATGTTCTTTTACTCTAGTCTCAAATTTCCGTCCTGTTTTTCCTATGTAGACTGCAGAGCAGTCTCCACATGTCAGTTGGTATACGCCGGATAATTTTGACAATAGTAAAAAAATTGACAAAAATTGACAATAGTAAATAATAAAATTGAATTTGATATATATCGTAAACCGACCTATACAGATACAACTATCCACAATACATCAAACCATCCAGCATCCCATAAACATTCCGCTTATCATTCCATGGTCCATAGATTACTAAATATACCACTATCATCAAATAATTTTGATAAAGAACTAAATACAATAAAACAGATTGCATACAATAATGGTTATAACAGTAAATTGATAGACTCTATTTTAAATAAAAAAATAAAAAATATTAACGTCAATAGATACCTACATAGTTATAATACAAATATCAAAAAAGATGAATATAGATGGAGACGCATATTGTTTGTTAATAATTTATCCCAATTAGTCTCAAATTTCTTACCAAAAGACATAAGACCGGCATTTTACACTGACAATAATATTGGAAAAAGTTTAATGAATTCCAAAGATAAAGATAAAAAAATGGAAAACTCCGGCGTATACCAACTGACATGTGGAGACTGCTCTGCAGTCTACATAGGAAAAACAGGACGGAAATTTGAGACTAGAGTAAAAGAACATATTAGATGTATAAACAATGATAATTTTTCAGAATTCGCAGAACACTTAGTACTTAATGATCATCAATTTAATATGCAATCGGGAACAAAAATTTTACACGTCAACAAAGTAGGTCTCCGTCTTGATAATTTAGAGTCGCTAGAAATTAAAAAGTGTATTAATTCAAAAGAGAACATAATAAACAATCAGTTAAATTTATCTTTCAGTCCATTATTAAATATGTTTCCTTTTACTTCTAATCCTTCAGCCAATCGGACCCACCCTGCACAAGACCCAACCCTAAGTACCCCCACCCTACCTCTACCTCCGCCCCCATAGATTTCTTGTAAGCACGTCGTCACATTCTGTTTCAGTTGAAAGTTAGCCTGATGAGGGAACGGTTAGTTCCGAAACCGGTCGCATCGTTTCAACCAAAAAACGTGGTTAATACAAAGTTATATCTTTAAATTTAATTTGTTAAATATGAACCACAAAGTTAACATTCAAACATTTGAAAAAATGATTTATATAACGCTACTCTGGTACAGGCATAGCCTAGTAGAGTAGCCTAATCCACAAATTAAAATATATAAACGTATACACTAATGACAAACTTAACTTTTTCTTACTAACTTATAGTATAACTTATAATTTTTATTAACTACTGTATAAAGTTATATTGTACTTATTGTTATTATTATACTTGTAAAAAGGATTTTAATAAATAAATAAATAAATAAATAAATAAATACATAAAAAATAATAATAATATAAAAGTACAGTAATATAAGAAAAAAAACAATTAGGTACATAATATGTTTTAGGATGACAAGGAGGACCGGGATCATTAGTGATTGAGGAGGGGATTGTTGGATTGTGTGTTAGGGTTTAAGAACATCTTTATCTGTCTTTGATAATGCTGTAATGTGTCGTGAAAAATGTCCGTGTGTTTGAAATGTATATTGTAATCTCGCTGAATTCTAAACAAAGGTGCAAAGTACCTATCTGTAATTAGTGTGGCATACTGGTAAGTTGGAAGAAAATGAGGATTCCAGTTAGATGCCTTCAATATAACAACGCATAACACGTTTCTATCTCTAATTCTCCAAGAAGACAGTCTCTCAAAGCACAAATTAACAAAGGATCATTAAGGTTAAATTTATGAAGAATTCTGAGTTTCTTTCGCGGAATGAAATGATGTTAACGATCAATCGATATGTTTCCTGCGGGTCTATTCCGGTTCTTTTATCGCGGCAATATACACAAGGTTATACGCTACAATGCGTTTCTTTCTGGACGTTGTTTTTGCGAGCGTAGAGGAACATATTCAGATATCCATCAACAAAAGAGGAAAAATGAATGAATGAATAATATTTTTCAAACAGTATAAATATTACAAAGGAAAAAAATACAATTTAATTTTTACCTTATTACAAATTGACAATATTTTTTTCCACACATTTGGAAATTTAACTGCCGCGCTAGATATAGTCTGTATGATAGTCTGATAGAGATTGTTTATAATTGCTAAGTTTTATTAATTACCGTAGTAGGTACCAAATATGGCGGTGTTGATAATTGATATTGTTCATCTATTGTGCGTCTCATTCGATCCAATTCAACTAATCAAGTTCATCTATTGTGCGTCTTATTATTCCATTTATTAATGAATAATTCAATACTGTTTATTCATTAATAAATGAATAAACAGTAAATAAATATACAAAAAAACACATAAATAAATACATTAGTCCCAGAACACCCCGCTTTCCATTCTTGTCCTGGTCAAATCATATTTCGGATTTCTTTGAAATTATATAAATGTAAGTTATATCAATAAAAACTCAAATGCAATATCATAGTAGGTAATTTAATTAAAATGTGACTATAAGTTAAAAGGAGAAAAAGGAAGTTAGAAATTCATTGATCTAGCCTAGACCTATACTACACTATACACGATTGCTTAAGAGAAAGTATGTGAATGGAATATTTCAATAATAATCAATGGGTCTTGTTTTCAACTATAACTTTGGGAAATCCAATTCGAGAAATTCCGAGGAAACTCGTATGTATAAAAAATCTGCAAAATTTTCTACGACATTGTTGGAGTACCTAAGTTAGGACAAACTTTAAGTTAAATAAGTTTGTGCAAATACAAAAATTTAGACAAACAAGAAAATTTGAAAATATAGTTTTATATAAAAAAAACGTTATCTTATTTTTACAAGCCTAAAAAGAAAACTAGTATTAACATCCGCCTTGCTCATAGATTAACTGGCTGCTTCTTAGACGCTGTAGGATATGGTATTATTGGGTAAAAATATAAACTTGAAAATTGATCAAATCTAAAAATATGTTCTGTATGCGTCTCAAAAACAACATGCTATTAAGAAATTCATCAATATAATATAAAAAATTTTGATTTCATTACACATTTCATGTTATTATTTTTTATTGAATGATTCTAATACTCGTGGATAGAGTCCGGAACGAGGATATAAGGAGGAGATGCGATGTAGACGACATCATCTGCTGGGGTAGAGGGTGAAGGCGTCAATGGTGAGACCATGTCGAGAGAATAGGAGACAATGGACTACCCAAAATTGACTCCAAGGAAGTCCCGGAGGGTTGTCGAGCAAGGGGGGATAAGCATAAAGATGTAGTGACAGCTGGGCATCCAGATCACACGAGACAGTTTCTGACTGAAAAAACCAGTGGAAGAAGGACAAGGTATAGTACGTAAAAGGTACATGTCTTATTTGCATTTTTATTTCCTTTGAATAATTGTATGCATGTACTGTGTACTGTCCTTTGCATAATAACATCAAATACAATATGTACATATGTTTTGAATGATTCAATAAATCGGTAAGCATAATATGAATTAATTACTTTAATTGGTTTGTGATAATATAAAATACAGATGATCTTAGGAATATTTGGATAGGGCGCGTGACTCGAATTTTCGTGGGGCCATATGCTCTTCGTTAGAATGTAAAATTGGAAAAGAATATTCGAGATGGAAGAAACGAAATGTTTATGAAAATTAGATCTCGGATGGTAATGCTTGTATTCGCCGATATAATATGCATAATGTCGTGCCAAACATCTCAAAGCGTATTCTCTTGCCTCTGGTACTTTTAATAAGAAAATGACACGATAAAAAGTTGATTGCTTATCTTTTGTACGAGTAAAAATCTAATCATAATACTAACTTGTACCGGTAAGGTAAGCAGCGGTGAGTTTATTGCCTAAAAGCAATTTCTTTCAACTTATTTTTTCCAATCTACGAAAACAACGTTCGCTTTATAAAATCTCACCCTCTTGGATCGAATTTAGCATGCGAAGGGACAGAAATTAGGCAATCGTGGTTGTTTCAAAAATTAAAACAGTTTTTAAGCTTTGAAATAACACATACTTAAGACATACTTCTAGAGTCTCATCTTTAGAAACGAGCGCGGCCCTTATTTCTGTATTTGATACTGTTCGTTTCATCAATAGCGAATTCACTGTGATTGTTTAATCAGTGATGTGATTTGATTTTGAGTGAGATGATTTGATGTTAAATGAATACGTATTTGTTGACCGTGAAGGAATACAAAATAAAAATAAAATTAAAAAAAAATTACTTTGATTTCCAATTGAAAGCCTCATATTCTTTTGATCACATTAAAATCTTGGGAGTTCATAGAAGGTATAAATACCTAGTAAATTTAAAAAAAATCTTTTCCCTAGTACCCTAAAAAATATATATATAAAGGACGGTGTATTTTTACATATTTATTCTATTTATTGGGTTTTTTGACATTTTAGAATACAAGGGCCTTAAATATGTATCAATAATTCTGTTAGTACTTGTAAAGTAAGCATATAAATATTTATATATACGAGTAGAAATGAAATCCCATGTTAATTTACTCAACGGATTTTCACATTCTCTATATTCATTAGTGGTGTAGAGAACGAGAAAATAAATTAACATGGATATACCCATTAATTTTAATGAAACACAAGGAGAATAAACTAAGAATACTCTGTATTTAGTATTAATTCACAATCAATGAAATCCTCTGAGAGTTTAAGATAACTTAAATGAAAATAATGTTGATATATTCTCAAGGAATCGGAAAAGCATTTGTTTGATTCACATAGCTTAGGTATGTAATATTCCAGACGTACCTAACTACTTAAATTAATGGCGCTTTGAGGTGGTTAATGTTTAACTGAATACATGCAACATCTAGAATTGTCTAAATACCTACATCACATGTGTAAGTCAAGTCAATAAGACGAAAATGTTCTTCAAACCCGTTGGATCATCAGGCCACAAAATTACGATTACCATATTTTGAAGCCTTCGATTCCTTCGAAAATCAAACGTTGATCCTCTGTGGTGGTATAGTTTTTAACTCCACCAAATTCAAATCTATATCAGAAATCAGAAATTTAAAAGATATAATGTTTCATTAATGTTATGTTTAACAAAACGTCAAATTATGTAACTATTTGAACTTAAATAGGAACGTTCTAAACTTTTAGAACGAAGATCGTTTGAACTAATCTTCGTATTATGCAACAAACGTTGCTCCTTAAATTAAAATCCACAAAATTAGTGCACCTTAGATATTAATTTGAACTCAAATTGTCTATGGCTCAGATTATGCATGTGTACTTCACACTGTTAAGCCACGTTTATTTATGTCATTTCGCTGTGATGTCGCCTAACCTTACATTTCAATTGATCTGTTTCGATATAATTTGGTTTTTATTTTCAACACAACGCAACACGTGTAAATTTTTTTTTTTCGTATCTTCTTCTTCGTTTCCTCAATGCTGAGGGTCGCGATCTATGGTGCCGCCAATGGACAGAACTAGTCGCCTCCAGTCCTCTCTGCCCTCCGCAGCTCGCACCGCCGAATAAAGGTCGTTCTCAGTCATCTCCTTAATTTGGTCACACCATCGCGCAGGAGATCTGCCTCTACTTCTTTTGACTGGTACACTTCCTGTGATAATACTTTTTTCCAGGTTACCTGGCTCTCTCCTGGCGATGTGACCAAAGAAGCTCAATACCCGGCGGCTGCATACTGTAGACAATCTTTCTTTTATCTTGAGCTCTTTAAGGACCGAGTCATTTGTTCTTCTTGCAGTCCACGGAATCCTCAACATGCGACGCCAACACCACATTTCAAATGCGTCAATCCTGTCACGATCACGGGACTTCATTGTCCAGGTTTCGGCTGCATATATAACTATACAATTGATAATAACTGATATTTTTTATACAACTGATGTTTTCAAATTAACTAAAATATCCCGGACGGCTGTAATTTGGACGGTTGAATTGACTAAAATTTAGTTATAGAATACGGAAATAAACTAATTCGTAACTCACTAGGAGTAAGAACGTTCCTAAATAGGATCGTTCCTATTTCAGCGTTATTTGCTATTTTAGCCGAAATGTTCTTAAAAAGTTATAGAATCGGACGTAATATGATCAATATCTTTTTCTGAATTCCCATACCTATATTAATAATTATATTTTGTTCAGTGTTTCGTTATAAAAAAAATTGTCATTTGGATTTTCAATTTTAAAATGCCATTAAATTAGGTTATTTCATATGTAAAATAAACTTTGAACACAACTTAGTGAAGTTATAATTTATAAAACTATAGATTTTTTTCTATTCCTATGTGAATAACGATTTATCTCTGCGTTGTAGTTTAATGTGTTTATATAATATATTCCTCTGTCCTTTAAATGAACTCTCACAATGCGCATTGCGCGCTTAACTGTAGTACTTTAAGTATTAGGAAATTAATTTGAACGTATGTAATTTAAACGTAGTGTGTAGTTCTAGAGTCAAATGGCTAATCCTGTCCATAACATATAATATTATTATAATATGGTGGATAGATCGAACTCACGATTCTCTATGACCGCAGTAGAATTAGATTTTCGTCTTATTTCCGATGGCAGTAAATTAAGTTCAAATTGGCTTTTGAATTGCAAAGGGGCGTGGTGAAACTATTTAAGGGTGGCCCTGTTACATCCATCAAAACTTAAATTGAGCCTAGCCATTATTGGTTGAGATTCAAACTCAAATCTAATATTATCATCTCACGTTAGCGAGTTATGACGTAATAATATTTATATGAACCGTCTTATAATATATTCGAGTAAGAACCTTGTATTTCTTCCCTTCTTGATTACGCGACTGAGGCTGGCGGAAGCACTCGATCATTCGACGAATGGCCTCCACGGTCTTAGACTAGACCTAAGAAGACCGGATGATATTGCAAAGTTGACATTAAATTAAATTAAATTTTCAAAAAACAACATGTAGTATTAAAAATAGTAGGTATCATACAACCACATAAATAATTGGTTGAGAAATATTAATTTAAAAATGTGATCAAACGCGAATAGGTACATAATAAACTTATTCCTAACTTCAAATGACAAAGATGTTGGTAAAATTTTTCCTACAACCAATTTCCATCCAATTTATAAAGCAACAAGCTCACGCGACTGAACCTAACCAAAAAATTAAGGGGAATGAAGATTTACGTACACATAATTTTATGCATATCATATAATTTTCGGTTAGGTTTAGTTAGTATTTAATGATAATAGCGATTCGCGTGAGCGAGTTAATTCATTTATATTAAATGAATATTGGTTGCAGGAAAAATGTTATCAACACCATTGTCATTTGAGGTTAGGAATAAGTATATAATGTATTCGCGTTTATTCACATTTTTCAAATGAATTATATTTCTCAAAATATTATTATTTTAACCCAATTCATTTTAAAATTTTTGCATTTAATGTCAACTTTGACAGCTAATCCGACCTTGGTAAAGGTGGCTGTGATGTATTCTAAGGTCTAGTCGGTCTTAGGCATATCCAAGAGTTTCGGCAACTGAAGATGCTGTAGCGGACTTAATCAAAACCCTCGTGATTACCGATATCATGGATATAATTATCGTATGGAGTTCTATGACATATAAAGATATTGTAGAACTCCATATAATAATTATATCCATGATATGGGTAATCACGAGGGTTTTGATTTCGCCGATTGAACCAGACTTGTCCCCCCAGGTCGGTGAGCGTCCTTTGGATCATTTACCTTCCTAGCTTCCTTTTACGATGAACATCCCGAAATTATCAAGGGTCCTTATGGCATCCAATATGTTGCACATATTGCCAGAAGTGCCAGAAGAATTTAAAAAAAAATATTGACTTTGCAATAATTAAATTCCAACCATCATCGGCTTAAAAAACGTTTTCTTAAAATAATTACAATGATTAATGAAGTTTATTCCAAATTACTCAACAAAACAAAGTTTACTTTCGCACATTTCGAGGTGGTTTCAATCAATATAATATGTGGTTAAATACTTTAGTACCTTGTCTAAACTAGTGTACAATTATGAGCAATAATATTCGTGTATACATAATTGGCTCACTTTTAATGATAAATGTTTATTTAAAAAATAGTCCGAAGTCGTTTCTTACTATACCTGAAAAACGCGAATATGTAATAAAAAATGTGAAAAGTAGAAGTGAAAAGTGGACTGTATTTTTGAAGGGCGATTCGTTGCAAACCACTGCAAGGCAAAGGAAGGATATAAGGAACACTCACTTACTTGATTTTTCCTTGGTGCTCTGCCTTGTTAGATGGTCACAACTTTCACTAGGATCCCACACACTCGCGGTAAGAAAACAATTATGGCGATTTCAGTGAGTATAAAGGAGCGGTAAAATGGAAGAGATATGGATGGACATCACAGGACGCGGTTTGAAAAGGAGACTGATTTTGTGGGTGTAGGGCGGGCAGCAGTTGCAACAATATTTTATGTCATTTGATATAAAATAAAACATACGACAATAATGATAATGACATATTGGCGTCAACAATACCTTTATTAATAATGTTTATTATTTTTATGAATAACTAAAAAATCATAATAATGAACACCTGCATGATGTGTTTATAAAAAAAACATTAAGATTTTTGAATGTATGTACCTAATTATTTTTGTTATTTCGGAAAATTTTGTTTTTGATTTATCTTCTAGGTGGATACTTGCTTCTTTACATAGTTGAAGCCACAAAGTGGCCTTGTGAACAAAAACCAAAATGAGACGAAACAAAGATATATATTTATATTTTGTGAAAAGCTAATCTAAGCGATTTATCGTGAGTGTCTTGAGGTTCCCCGTTTGGAATAACGATTTTTCAATTTGTCTTTGGTATTAGTGATACAAGGAGGGAAAGACAAGAAACAAGGATAAAATAATATCTTCATCTTGACAGTATGACAAGCCATCCGATTGTAATTGAATCAATGTGTACCGGCGCTTTAGTTTATTTTGATAAATGTCTTATAATTTGATAGAAAAAGGTTTTCACCAATGAAAGGATTGAGGATTTGAATGAAGTATTTTTGAAAAATAACATTACTATAATAAACGAATTCGTTACTTGTATTGTATAAAGTAAACACAAAAGCACAATGATTATAGATAAATAATAATAGTATTAATCGGTAATAATAAATACTTATAGAATCGTTAAAGATTTTTTAAATGTTATTAATAAGGATATATTAGGGTTGATACGTAGGCAGTTTAGCGACCTTCTCAGAGCCTATACCTTTGGTATATTAAGCATCTGAATGGATGAATTATTAAGATTGATAGATTTGACGGTAATTTTGTGGTAGTCCATGATTACAAAAATAAAAATGAAGCAAATACTTTGCTATATACCACTTATTGAGTATAATTAAACACAACTAGCTTCGGGAGTGCACTCCTCCCATCGACAGGTGAATTATAACTAAATAATGTTAATGAGATTCTATGTCTACTAAGTGTGTTGTGTTGATTGGTGGGGTGTAGGTTAGGGTAAGGGTAAATTGTGCGTTGTTGTGATTGGTTGGACAGAAGAATGAGGGACGGATAACGGGAAAATTGACAACAATAATAATGAATAGTTTAGAGACAATAGAAATTCAAAGAAACATCAACTTAGGTAAACCGCTTATCAATAACACCAAATTCCCTTATTCTTCTCCATCGTTGTCAATTTTCCCGTTATCCGTCCCTCATTCTTCTGTCCAACCAATCACAACAACGCACAATTTACCCCTACCCCACCCTACACCCCACCAATCAACACAACACACTTAGTAGACATAGAATCTCATTAACATTATTTAGTTATAATTCACCTGTCGATGGGAGGAGTGCACTCCCGAAGCTAGTAGTGTTTAATTATACTCAATAAGTGGTATATAGCAAAGTATTTGTTTCATTTTTATTTTTGTGGATGAATTATTCCTCATTGAAGGCTTGATCGTTGCGTTTGTCGCATTTTATTTTGAGGATGGAAATAATGGTAATGAAATAATGCCGACCGCCATGGCACAGTTGGTAAGCCGTTCGGTTTCTGTGCGGGCGTCCTGGGTTCGATTCCCAGTAGAGGAGAAATTTATTTAAATTTATTTCTCACGCAAATATTGCTTCTCTGGGCTGGAAACACTGGTAAGTTGGAAGAAATTGCCATACGGCAATAAACTCGCCACTTGCGCAGGGTGCAAGGAAGTGTTCATTTATTTATTTATTTATTTAATGGTAATAGCAATAATTAAGTGTTATTATAATATATGTTTGTAGTACTTAATTTTTTTTAAAATCACTAATAAATCGGCCATCGCCGTAAAAAATAACGAGGGTCTTATGAAATAAATTCATAAATAATGTATATTATGTGAATATTGTGTTTCTCTAATAAAACAATTAATTATTGATTATTAATTTGGTCGAATTATACTATAGATATGTATTATAAATGAAATTAATCGAACTTATTAACAATTCGCAATTTGAGTTTAACCCTTAAAGTAATAATAAAACTAATTTGAATTTTGTGGTGTGTAGTACAGCTTCTAAATTTTTCGTATTTATAATGATTTTACTATACCTAAATACAAATAACACTGCTGACTATGATGAAAGCATATACAAAGTTTACTAATCGCTAAAGCCTTTGCAAAATCGTAGGCCGATACTGAAAACTTCGTAATTCATGAAAGAACGTTGACAAAATTGAAAGCAAAACTAGATACATAACATTTAGCCGACTTGTATATAAAAGTATACCCACAGAGTGAAATTGCTCAATTAAAAGCGAGAAAAATTAGTCTGAAAACGAGTGGAAGAGGGATTTCCAGCAATTTGGTTTCGTGGGGAAAATATTCAAGTGATGAGTCTCTTGTGATTCTCGACTAAAAAATCTTTTGCTGTTGTTACAAATGGTTTCCTGAATAGTATATTAAACGATCCGGAAAAGCGAACACAGGCTGAGTTTTCGTTCTTTCATCAAACTTTATTGTGTATTGCAAAATGAAAATGAAATATTTACCAGATATAATTATGACATTTTTGCTTTATTTACAAATTTTTAAATCGATTCGTTTTAGTTTTAAGAAGTATCCAATATTGATCGTGTGGATTTTTAGTCATTTTTATCAACCAATCTTCGCTAGCTATGAATGTCCTGCTAGTTGTGTGAAATAAGGGATTCAAACGTTACAACCATAGAATTTTAAGGTACAGAAGCCGCGTGCAATATAAATTTCGAATTCAAATACATATATGACAAGTTTACATGTGTGTGTGAGGCGGTAGATCGGTAATCGAATCGGTAGGTGTAGGTACGTATACTGCATAGAAAATAGATTTTACGTGTACTACTACATATTATGTGTTCTATGACTGTATTCACTGCCGGGCGAGTGAAACTCAGAACATTGTTCTCAGTTTTTGTTGTCATACTTTCATTGCGCTAATACCCCGTACCCCGATAGAAACGGGACAAAAGCGCTAAGGGGAAAGAAGAAGACTTTCATTGCGCTGACTTGGTATCTGTATCATATTTAATCTAAGAATGAAATATATTTTAATGATATTTACAAAATGTCCTTAAAAACAATTCCATTTATATTCCTCAATTTTTAACCAAAAGGGGGGAGTTATTAATTGGCAATTTTTAATCATTTAAAATGATTTTATTTAAAAGCTACAGTGTTTAGTTCTGAATCTATATTAATTCATTTTAAAAATGTTTTTAATTCTTGTATTTTAATATCTCAATAGAGACGAAGTTGAAATATTATAGGACAACCAAGGAATCAAGGCACCTACAGAGCTTACGACCTGTCATCGGTTGGTCAACGTGACCACTTTATGCGCTTGCGCAACGTTGACGAAGTATGCCTTCTTATTGAGTTCCCTTATCAATTGAAGTTCTATATATTTTAATAATGGGAAACTAATAGTTTGAACATAAGCGGAAAAACACCATCGCCATCTATGAAGTAAAGAAGAAAATTTTATGTAACGCCATATATCGAGAAATTGGTTTTTGTAAACAATGAAAGCAACAGTCCGTATAGTACATGAAGTGACTATGCTCTCGCACAGATGTCTCCCCTGAACTGAGCCAGAATTTCGTTTAGTTTATGGCTTGTTTACTTGCTTGTACCAACGTATTTGTAAGTAGAATATTTTTAAGTTGCATATACGCAAACCTTGCAATTTTTCTCTGTCGGTAGTGAATGATAATAAAAATATCGAATGATATTTTTTGACAAATTATATCGAAAATTTTATTTGTTAAAAAAATTCTCTAAAAATATCATAACCTAAATCCCACAGTGAAAAATATTCGATTTAAAAAGTAACTTACTAAGGTTATAATTGTATAGCGCTTTTGCGGTAGGTACACAAAAACGTCGCTATATAAAGGCCTCTGCATACGGGACGAGGCGACGGCGTGGACGGGATGGGAGCGGGACGTGTTTTTATAAAACCATGTATGCATACGCATCGTGACAGTGATTTGGACGTGACGTGCTAGTGTTATGAACAAGAAAGATTTTGCTCTCTGGAGCGTCTGAAATTACCATGCATACGTAACGGGGCGTGGACGGAGCGTGGCGGGACGGGGCGGGGACGTGCAAAACATCGTCGGCGACGTTTTTTCCCGCTCCGTCCACGCCACGTCCTCGCCCCGTCGTGCACCCATGGCGTATGCACGTTCGTATAGATTTTATATGAAACGATGTTTAAAAAAAAACACGTCCCGTCCCGTCCACGTCGTCGCCCCGTCCCGTATGCAGCGGCCTTAAGTGAGCCATTATTATTATTATTTTATTTATTATTGTGACCGTTTTCGTCGAAAGTAGGTACCCTTGGAACAGACACAATTATGTACTTCGTCAAAGGTCACACGAAAATCTCATTTGGGAAGCATTTAATGAGGACACACACACACACCTGTAAACATAGTGATACTTTTATATTGGAAACAGGAAACTTTTAGCGAACTCTTTGAACCTCTGAAATATATTGCCTCGGACTAAATAACGGGCAGTGGTAGTTAAGGTAGTGCGGTTGAGCAGTTTTTCACCTTTTATAGCGTCGTAAATCCTGTTCGACCCTGAAATATGCAGGGGTTGCCACTCTTCAGTGGTGCTTTACAAACATAATACTAACGAAACTAATAAATAAAATATTTTCTTCACTTTGCTTTGTGTGGCAATGTGGTCGATAGGTAAACCTTCACTGTACCTACTTATGCATTATTGTAATAATAAAGTATAAAATCCAATACGTTTGAAGGGGAGGGGGTGTAATACAACACAAACCATATTTTTACATCGAATATTTTTTTTAATTTCATATACGCAAACATTGGATTTTTTCCCCCTTTCGGGAGTCAAATGATATTTTTATTGACAAACTTTTTTTTAACATCTCAATAGGATTGTTGCTTTCATTGTTTACAAATAAACTAATTTCTCAATAGATGGCGTTACAAAAAAAGGTTTTTCCATTGCTTTATAGATGACAATAGTATAGTTCCTTATTTTCAGGTGAATTATTACACACTATTCAAATATATAGAACTTTCAAAAATTACATTGACAAGGGAACTCAATAAGAAGGCATAATTGGTGAACGTTGCGCAAGTGCATAAAGTGATCATGTAAACCAGCCGATTACTGGTCGTTTGCCTCGAGTTCCTGGTTCTTCTTCAATATACCGACTTCGTCTCTATTGAGATGTTAAAAAAAGTTTGTTAATAAAAATATCATATTTTTACATAAAAATGTTACAGTAAAATGTTACTGATTGTTCGTATTTTAGTAGACCTGTTGATCTGTTATTAAATACTTTGCCTCCTGAGATGACAAAGTCTAACTATCCTTCAATCTCTCGGGTGGTCATCCAGGTAGACGGCAGCCTATAAATGCAACTGTCCATCCCGGTTACGTGGTCCCTCAAATGTCTTCTTCTGGATCTACCGAACGATGTCCTCTGTTTCACGTTTTTTTTTTCATTTCAACATTGCGGACACGATGTCGGAGAGTTTTTCCAGTGATTGACTTTAGAACCTTCATTTCCGTTGTCTTTAGGAGCCCATTGGTTCGTAAAGTGTCTATTCACAGTGTGTTTCGCGCTTCGGTATAATAATTTACATACATACATACCATCACGCCATATCCCTTACGGGGTAAGCAGAGAGAACCGAGCGCCATAATATGCGTATAATAATTTAAGATATATAATTAGTTTATTAGTTAAGTATAAAGGTAAAAGTGGTTTAATGGACAACCTTTGAGTCTTAGATCCGAAAAAAATATGAAATATTTAAGAATAAATTAAAAAATTGTACTGATTTAATTTTGTTTATTTCATTCTTGTTTTTGTGTAGCATCTTATTTGTTAGTAGATGTGCAATTTTTTGGAGATTTTATCTCAATTAAAGAGGTTTATCATGAATCATATACATATATCATGGAACGTGTATGTAAACCTTTTTAATTGTAATTTATATGTAAATTTGTATTGAAATGATTAATAATAATAATAAAAAAATATACTTGTTCTGCTATTTTTTTTGTTTTTATAAAGAAAATTAAATTATCTAGTTGGGGTATTTCGGAGTGTTTCGATATTTAAAAAAATGGAAATATAGACATTGTAGACACATATTATATTTTTACAAAAATGTTTTTCTTAATAAAAAAAGTTTAGGAGTTCCTGGAGATTTTTCATAAAAAAAGTTTGGGATGGTGTATTTGTCTATACTTTTTTTCAAGGTTTCAGCATCCTAGCTTTTATGGTTTTTGAGATAAACCATTTTTTTTAGATATAAAATTAGCTTTTTCAGATATAAAATAAAAATTCAAATGTTGGTAGCCTCTGACTGCAACAAAAAAAATCTAATTTATTTGAATATTTGTAGGCATAAATCTGTCATTTTTTTGGGCTCTGTACGTCAATTGGATCAAAAGTTATAAGGGGGAAGGGACACAAACAGACAAACAGTACAGATACACTAAATGTTCTACCCTGAATTCTGAGTTCATCCATATACATTATAATATATAGGTATGTTGCGAAGCCTCTAATTTGGTGTTTTTTGGCTTCAATGTTGAAAGACGATGCAAAAAGTCCATTACAACATACAAATCTCTAACATGAGACTAAAGTTAATAGGTACTGTCAATATATTAAGAGAAATAAATTCTCTTGAACAAATCGACACTTGGAAAATGGATCATTTATTCCTCGCATAAATTAATTTATTTAATGAATAATATATATGTAAGTATATTAAGTTTTTAAATTATTATTATGTTATATGTATTCTAGGAGAGAATGCAAGATAAAGAAGGATATTATAAGTATAATGAAAGTGAATACTTCGAAGTGGTTTGGACATATTGAAAGAATGAACGATTGACCAAAAAATATACATGGGTGTGAGAGATGGAGTTGATAGCAGGGGTCGTCACAGAAAGAGATGGCACGACCATGTGAATGATATTTTGAAAGAAGGAAACATTAGAAGCTTTAACAATCGACAAGCATCTATGAGCCGATGCATTTACGTAAAGGAAGCCAGGATGATGGGGAAAAATAAAGAAGCATGGTGCTTGGTGCTCTCTGCTAACCCCGTTAAGGACATGGCGTGATGGTTCGTAGGTATTTATTTCTTTATTTACATTTTATCACGCCATATTTATAATGACAACAATAAGTAGATTACTGCTGCCCAACTAGGAAATCCTGTTCTAGGGCTAGCAGTATGTATGTATGTATTCAAATACCTAGGTATATAAATAAACGAGTGGGTTCTGGCCAACGCTTAACTCCTCACTAACAAGTCTTTCTTTAAAGTATTCAAATTTCGTACGGAAAATATTCAGCATTTTCATGAAATGTGTTTGTGTAATTATTATTATTTTTTTATGAAAACTTGATAACTCTTCAATGTCATTTTACGAAAATGATTTGAAAGTGAGAGCGCCTTTTCACCAATTTTAAAATAAAAAAAATCAAATTTTAAGTTTACCGAGCTTGGGGTTACTTTGAAATATTTGATAGTTGAAAAATTGAGAAGGACTACTAGAAATCTAATGGAGTCAAAGTGAGAATCAGATATATAAATATGCAAAATTTGAAAATATCGAATGATTACTTTAGTCTATAATCGATAAAGTAAAATAAACACGCCGTACATAGCACGTAGCACACACCACATAGCACACAAATATGTAGATACATTGTGATAAAACTTTCAGAATACAATCTCAGCATGATACTAGTTGATAATCTGCAATTAAAAAATACCCTTAAAAATTGCGAAATCATAACTCCCCCTTGGGTTAGTGAGGTGTAAAAAACACGAGAAAATGCGATACAAATAAAGTTTGAAATCTTGGATGATAATATTTTTATATCTACCGAAAAAATATTGAATGAAACGGGAAATAAAAATGAGATTTTTATTCGGTTAATGTTGGAGTTTGATTGGTACATAAATATGAATGATTTCCTATAACTTCGGGAGTATACATATCAATAAAAAAATGTTGAAGAAATTCGAAGTTTTCATACAAGTTCCAATAAATGGATTTCCTTGATCCATTCCAATAAACATTTAGCAAACATTTATCAAATTCTTCCCAAAATACTAAGTAAGGTCGGAAAAATATTTCCAACAGGAAATAATATTTTCCATTATAAGGTATTTGTTGATAAATACACGAGGAGAATATTTAAGCAGGAATTATTATTAGGTATGAACTTATAAATCTATTTACAGATGATTTATTTACAAAATATTTATTGATGTTCACCATTTTACAACGTAAAAAAATAACATACATAGTGCTTAAATTTATTATTTTGAATAACGAATTATACGTATATTTAAATAAAAAATACGATAAAAATTCATATAAACTTGTTAACGCCAAAATAAAATAATTTTTTTTTGCTCTTTTTACGTATATGAAAATGACAATATAAATTCTTGCAATCGCTGATCGCCCCGCACCTCAATCACCAGCAACCTTCAAAATCGCTACTTCGCAATTCTTCAGTCCTTAACCGATCCATCAAACACATTTATTTATTATTTATTTATTTTTTTATTTACCTTTTATCACATCATATTTATAATGATAACAATAAGTAGATTACTGCTGCCCAACTTGGAAATCCTGTTCTAAGGCTAGCAGTTTACAATTTTTATTGACAATTATTATGCAATTATGAACCAGGTGATTGTTCCCGTTCCACACTAAAAATGTACACAATCTCAACTTTCTGCAATCACAATCATTACCTCAACAAACATATAGGTTCACAAAACAGATCGACCAGATCCCAATGTCCGCCATAATACCTGTCGTAAATCCAATCTCTGACGCGATTTTTATTTCAGAGCCATAGAAAGAGACTAGTTAACTATGTTGGTGTAATTACTATGAATCACATGGTTGCCAAATCAAATCAAATATTTTTAGCAAACACAATACGGCATAGTTACAAATGTTGTTAATAATTTTAATTTTGAATTATTTAAGTAGTTATTGTTGAATACTAAAAAATTGTATTAGTTCTGTCCTCCCATAATTTATGATATATTTTTTAATATTCATTTTGAATATTCTTTGTGATGTTATTTCTTTTTAGAGAGGAATGTAAACTGTTGTAGAGTCGAGGAGCAATAAATGAAAAATTTCTTTGACCGAAAGATGTTTTCGTATGTATGATTGTGTAATTTTGGTTTGAACTTGTTCGTGTGTTCATATGCCTCATTATTGTCCGCTAAACAATGCTAAAATTATTTACTAACCCCCTCTTGGTTACATGCACATCAGGTACATGTTACCAAGAGGGGGAATAATTATAATTACAAAAATATTTATTTACACTTAATTATATTACCTCAAGGGTTGATGGCGCATCGATCAAAAAAATTCAAAATTCGGAGAGAATGGACTAAGAAATGTTTATATTTGGATGAAATAATGCGAGATAAGCGAGCGAATAAACACGGTTCAAATACACTAAAAAAAAAAATTTTTATAGTTACAAAATTTCATGTTAAAATTAACCGAACTTTAGTGACTACAAAATATTTGGTTATGTACAACCTAATATTATGTGCACATAGCCAAGGTTTGGCTAAAACGCAGGTAGCCAGTTCGGTTGTCATAATATTTTTTCAGTGTATAAGGTGCGCATAGAACAATCCGGGAAATAACAAAATCTAATTTAAACCAAACAATTTCCATTCACCAGGTGATCATGACATCCAGAATGTCATAGAAAACATTAAATTTGAGACCACATTATAATAATAATAAAAAAAAACAATAAATCTGTGTAGGTAATTTTTTTTTATCTTTTTTCGAATCAATATCAAATCTAAAACCTTTATTTGACGACTAAATTCTTCCCTTTCCCATACTTTCCGTCTACTCCCTCCCTCTTTTTATCCATCTTTTTATCTTTTATTTTCTTTTTGTCTTTGTATTTTTTATAAAAAAAAAAACTGAACATGTATGTGCCTTTTCTAATTGTTAAAATGATGGATGCAGTTATTGGCGCCATAAATATTGAAATGTAGGTACCTACTTATAATTGTGTAACTGTTATAGCTGTTTTATCCAATAAATTAATAAAATAAATATAAATAATATTTAAAAAGTAACAAATATGTATTTTAAATTGTTTATCTGCAAACACCCCGATATTTAAAGAATCAACAAAATTTAATTGGTTAGGCCACATATCACAGTAACTATTTTGTCGATTTAAACCTCTGTATCCATGTTCAGAATAAAACAGTATAAACGATAAACATATAAAGGAACCCTTATTGCTTTCCCAATACACAGCTAGCATCCTCTATGGTCAACATTATTTGCGAGATTCTGAAGTTGCTTAATTTTATCTAACGACAATACGTCTTTTAATTCTAATATTCATTTGTATTCATCTCTTAAGTTCGCTACAGACTTGAGCATGCTTGTGTTATTTAAAGTTCTCATTATGCGAAATATTCCTATAATATTGAAAAGATACAAAAAAAATCCCAAGGTGTATGCAATACAGAAGTCATGAACGTCAGATCCAATATAGCGATTTACTTAAAAGGCATAACTTATAAGTCTCGTCCACAGAAGAAAAATAATTGATGCCTTAACCCTATACATATAATGCTTCATATTCAAATTCCATCTAGAATAATTAACAAGACAGTGCCAACTATTTTTCACACATACACCGAGAACTAATGCAGGATTTCGGATATGGCTTTACAGAATATGTAAAAACTTTGACCATGCTGGCTTTGAGCCTTATAAATAAATAAATAAAATAAATATTACTTTTTCAACATAAATAATATTAATTTGTATATTCAAAAAGGAAATTGTAAAAAAGATCACATATACATCCTCTTAGGACCTAGGTATGGCTGGAATTCAGTGCTGAGGAAATGATGTTATATGGATGGTTTTGAAAAAGCCATTATTGTGAATTCAAAATTATTATACTAATACTTTGTAATATTATGTTTTTTCAACATTTGTATATTTTGTTATATTTATCTCTATCTTTTTTATCATTTTTCTTAGTAACCTCTCTACGGGAAATAATGTGATTACGCATATATATATTAACATTATGTATAAAAAATATATGTGTGATATTTTATTGTTTTTTTTTCTTAATGAATAAAAAACTGCGTTTTTTTTTATTTATTTGTATTTTCATAGAGAAAAATATTTTCATAATCTTGACTTTCCGCTGTGTTGAAAATAATACATATTATAATATGTATTATCTTCAACACAGTGGAATATGATAGAATAAACGACGAAGATAAATATCAATTTTCACATTAAATTCTTATATTTATTTCTTATATTTGATATTAGGATCTCTTATATAGGCAGGTACATCCTGAAATATCCTCACTTTACAAATTATGTCAGTGTAATATTTTTAATGACAATTTATTTATTTAGGATTTCAACCATGGATACGTTTTCGTAATTAAATTATTAAAGTAAAAATTTCCCTTTTGCTAAAGATAGGGTCGTTTTCGGCTTCAAAGCGAGTAAATAATTAGAGGAGTGAAAAACATTTTCATCGGAGAAATTAAACGAAGGGTACCTAACGTAGCTCGTGTTACACGTGAAAACATTTCGGGACAGTATGTAAATAATCTAAAAATAATTTTTGAAAATGACCCTATGTAATTCAATGATTGTGTATTAAATGGGATTTTATTATTATTATGAGAATTTAAAAACTTTTAACTAGAAACGTTTAAGGTACTTTTGTCGCCCAAGATTCATCGACAACATTTCATCGCAAAAAAATATTTTCAGAGTTAACTCTACGGTGCTTATTTGTTTCTCATCACTCAAAACACGAATGATTTGATAGAAATGACCGGTTTCGAAACGACCGCATTTTCTTCAGTCATTATCCTAACCGAGATAATAGCGGTCTCCTCAAAAGATTCTTGATTAAAAACGTATATAAGTCAATCGTGATTAAAACAAGATGATTTGAAATAGTTGGAATGTAATGTTTGTTCTTTTATTCACGAATAAATATTACATATGAGTTCTTGAACTCTGGTAAAGGGTAATATGTTTTTTTTTGTTGTGTGTCTTTTTCTTTATCTTGTGTTTGTGTTTTTAAGAATATGTGTAATGTGGTCAGGAGGAGGAGACTCTTGACCATTTATTTTTTAATTGCTTCAACCGTATATCTTCTAACAATTTATTTTATTTTAATCTGGTAAAAATTACTTGCACATCCCTAATCAATATTTCATATATAATGTCGATTCAAAATTTTAAATTAACAAACAGCTTAGCTTCTTAAAGTCAAATAACATCCAACTCTAATTAATTTAATTTTAGCAAATTCAACCAATTTATGATATTTCCTCCAAGGCAAAAAGCACTCTCTGTAGGGTGAATTGCCATTAAACAAAAAAAAAGAATATGTGTTGTATTAAATAAATTAAATATAAATTGAAAAAATGTAATTAAAAGCCATTTACTGCAAATTAATATCTATCGCATTTTCAGGTTTACATAAATGAATATCGTCCAAGAATATTCAGTATTAGTTTGATATATTTGAATTCGAAATACCGAAATAAGAAAAAAGTGTAGTACGGAAGACATCGTCAGATGGGGAAGACAGCGGAGGCGATATTGGAGCTCACATGTAAATAGAATGGCTGAAAATAGACTCCTACGTATCGCTCTCCAGGAGAACCCAGCTGGAAGAAGACCACCAGGAAGACCTCCAAAGAGATGGCGAGACAGTTGGCAGTCCACATCGCAGGAGACAGAATAGCGGTACAAACAGATCTTCGGATCTATGAAAAGGAAGAAGAAAAAGAAGAAGAAGAAGAAGTTTGATATACAAACAAACCATTATGCAGGCAGTGCGAATTAGACTCCACATTTTTCTATCATGACATCCTACCATCGCCTCGGCTCAGTTGGTAAGGTGTCTGATTGCTGATCCAAGGGTTCCGGGTTCGATTTCCGACGATTGAGACGATAAATATCGTAAGTCTCCAGAATGTGGCAACTTGTTATTGGGTGGGTGTTAAATAACCATTTGACATAGCACCTGTTAGTTGCCCGAGAAGTTATGTACATAAAAAAAAAAATCGCCTCATCAACGTTCATACATCGTCTTATGCATGCTCGTTTTCTTAATTCAGAAACCCATTCATTTTTTCATTTCATTAAAAAATCGAAATTTTGGTTAAAAAGTTAAGATACTGAATCATATATCTCGGGTTCGATTCTCGGTAAAACACAGTTGTTTTAAGTAGGTTCTTTATATGATAATTATCTTAACTCTTAACGCATATTTGATCATTATATAATCCAAAATATCGCCATAAAATATTGCATATCAAAATAATATTTCTTGTTTCTGGCAATAATATTAAAACTTTATCTATGATCTGCATTATTACATGTCAAACTTGATCTGATATTATATATGATCTGTAGTATTAGTCTTCAATCGTTTGTAACTGTCAATTTTGGCACAAATCACTCTTCTAAGGGTGGGTTGCCTAATATTATAAAAAAAACTGTCAATTTATGGTTAACCGTACAAACGTGTTTTTTTTTAATAACAGGTATATCAGAAAAAAATACATATCATAGGTTTACTATTATTAACATTATGTTAGTCACAAACTAATCACGTTTATGTAAATACTGCGTAATAATGAGATAAGTGATTTTGGTCCAAATCAATAAAATAACAAAACAAATATTCAACGTAAATGAAATTTGCACAAGTGTTGAAAGTCAGAAGGTATTAAAAAAAAAAACAATTCCAATAAGCACAAGAAGACCGGGATTAACATCACGCATCTTTGTCATTAATTTATGCACTGATGCAGTTTACAATATGCCTGTCTATTAAAAGTTTCTTTAATATGAAATTCGAATTTTCTGTCATCTTCTTCTTCCTGGCCTCTACCCAACTTATCGTCGATGAAGACTGTTGGGGTCAGCTCTCCTCGTCTTCAGGCTGTACACTCTTCGGTTCTGGGCCGCCTCCGATGTTAATTCTTGTTTCATCAATTGGGACCTTCTTTGCACCATCCATGTATTTTTTGGTTTTCCCCTATTCGTTGATCGGGGGATGTCTAAGTTCATAGCCTGGTTCACAATGTGATCATCGGGTCTTCTTAATTTGTCGCCATACCATCTCAATTGTCTTTTTTCTAATTTATTGTTAATGCCCGTCACTCCTAAGCTTCCGCAAATGTATGAACTTTTTATTGTGTCTTTTAGAGACACTCCCGTTGACCATCTTAGTATACACATCGTCTAACATTCGGAGCCATACAGTAGCGCATATCTGACAATTTATTGTCTGGTATATTTTCCCTTTCAGTTTAATTGGCATTTTTGGGTCATAGCCCTAAATTTCATCCATCCCACATTTATTCGGTGTGTTACTTCCGCTGCATAGCCTCCGTCGCTATGGACCACCGACCCCAGGTAGGTACTTAAAGGAGTCACTATTTGGTAGAGCTTCTCCATCCATTTGCGTTACGGGAGTGGCAGCATTTGAATTTTCAAAAGGTAATTAGAGGTACTCTGTTTTCTTTCTACTTAGTCTCAATCCATTATCTTCCAGAATTTTTCTGCATGTTTCCAGTCCATCTTGCAGGTCTTCGTGCTTGTCATTAATTAATAAAATATTATCTGCAAATAACAGGATCTTTGCGAGGCTGTTCATTTCTTGATTAATAAAGTAATCCATGGTTAAGATAAAGAGTAGCGGACTGGGAACCGAACCTTGATGTACCCCCACTTTTATAGGAAATTCTGGAGAAACTCCCGATGTGTATCTCACTTGTGTTTTGACTCTGTCGTACATATCCTGGATGATAAGGACAATTTTCTGTCATCTATATTTATTACATATATTCTGAGGAATCTTAATGTTAATTCTAATACATTACCCTGAAAAAGAAGTGCTTAAATTAGATAATCTATATTTAGGTATATATGTCTTCTTCTTCTGGGTCACAATCCTAGGATTGGTCTGCACTAAACACTCGATCTTTCCACTAATTTCTATCGTCCGCCAGTCTCTTCATCTGTTTGTAACTGCTACAGCGCACGTCACCGATTATCTGGTCAATAGGTATAGTTGTTTCTGGGGCGGCCTCTACAGTTGCCCCCATTAATCATTCCTTCGACGATGGTAAAAAGCAGGCCTGGGTGCCGGATGTTGTGGCCTATCAAAGTTGTTCTGTGCTGGGCAATTCTTTTCATAAGTTGCCTTGTCTCTCCAACCCTGTTTTGGAATCTTTAGGGGTCGGGGCCGCCCAAGGAAGGGATGGCACGTCCATGTGAATGGTATTTTGAAAGACGGAAATGTTAGAAGCGTGAACAAAAGACGAACATGTATAATGTTGACGATGTATGAATGTTGACGAGGCGATGAATGTATGTCAAGATAGAAGTAAGTAGCGTTCGGTTCTCTCTGCCTACCCTGTGAGGGACATGGCGTGATGGTTTGTATCTTTAGGTATATATTTCTAGTCAATATATTATGATGTTCTTCAACTCTGGTAAAAAAATATAGTTTTTTTTACATAAATTATATTTTCATAAATATATTGAATCTTGACTGTAAGAATCTTGATCTCCTCATGCAGTTAGTCAATATTTTTCACACACTTTGAAATAAGTAGTTAAATGCTTATAACCAAGTAAAATAGGTTTTTTTTTAGAAATTGACGTTCGTGAATATTGCAACACTTCGTGCTTCCTTTTGTAAGGTAAAGCACACCCGTATACCTGTCGTTGGTTACTACACATTGTGGGATATGCTATGAATGAACTGTTGACGAAGATTTTAGCTCGACTATTGTTCCCAGTTTCATTCAGTTGGTACAACTACCGCTCTGATTCGCATATTAACTTCGGAATAAACATTAAAGAGTTCGTAGGATGATGCCACTCTCTATGGGAGTTCTCTGAATTAGTGACACCATGGTGCTTGGGAGACCAATTTCAACTTATAATAAGATTTTATGGCACATGGATATCTCCCATCTTCGTAGAATATTATTTTTTAAGGATCAAATTATTCTCCTTTATGAACGTACATTACCTATATTTAAATAATTATTATAAGAACAAAGAATCGAATGGAAATCAAGAGCAGACGGTTATAATTTGAGTGAATTGTCAGCTAAAATAGTGGTCCTGTGGACTAAGTTCGACTAATTTAATTTACAAATTAATGTGCAGTCGCATTATACGATGAAACACTTTTAACAACCTTGTATTTAAGAGGACATATAACGCTAAATCTAGTGACTATATTAATGATATATTAAAACCGCCTAATGCACCATTAAGTTACGTGTTAGTAAGGATAACTATTGCGTGCGTCAAAAAGGGTTTGTACGTTATTTATATCATCGGAAACCAAAAATTTGTTGATTCGCTGTAAACAAGTAAATAAAAAAAATGAGGACACGCTTTTCAAAGTATTCTTCGGTACAAAATGAAAAACAAGTGAATTTCTCAAAAAAATTCATGACGTCGTAAATTGAATATTTAGTTATGACCGTAAAACAAATAAATCACAACGTTTTTCATGTAAAATTTTTGGTCAATCGTTTTTCGCTGCTCACCCCAGTAATAATATTGTGCTGTTTATATATGTTTTAATGTAGACACTATAGACGGTTTGAAAAAGCTACATAACGCACATTATACTTCTTAGTTATTGCTTTTCTCTATTTTTTTGTTTACATAGAATAATTCTGTTTTTTCTATCTTCTTCTTCTTCTTTTTTATGTCTATTTGTTTATTTTTAATCATTGTAACTATATTATTACTTTCAATTAATATTGTGTTTAATTTTACTACACCTTTGTTTTTACTTTTTGTAGGTGAGTGGACCGGCATCAGAGACGGCGGCGAATAGAAATGCCTTCTCAGCAGTGATCGCCAACGTCGGGGGGCCTGATATAATAATAATAATAATAATAATAAACCGTTTATTTGTTGTCATTATTGTTACATCAAACAAAAAAAAAATGTATACAAAATTTTGAACTACAATTGACAACAAAAAGGCTATTGCTCAGCTGCGCACTACCAGGTATCCCTGGAGTGCTGCTGGTTTTCAGCAAAGCCTTGGGACAACACAAAACATTGAGGACAGACCACATGTCATGACCTATAAAGATTTAATAGTAATTAAAAACAAAATAAAAATAAAATGTATTTCAAAAATAAAATGTATTTCTTCCTTCTCTTTTTTCACTGCTGGAACCCTTGTTGGTTCAATAACCATATCTTGCAGTGTTTCTTAAAACTCTGCAAAGAGTTCATCGCACGTATGTTCTGCGGCAACTCATTCCAGTACTTTGAGGAAGAATATGGCACGAAGAAGAAAATATTTGTTATTAATGTGTTTATGTACACAATTTGTTGTTCTTGTTGTGCCTACACTACATACCCACCTATCAATATGAATATGAATATGAATATGGCACGAAGAAGAAAATATTTGTTATTAATGTGTTTATGTACACAATTTGTTGTTCTTGTTGTGCCTACACTACATACCCACCTATCAATATATTTATGTTATTAATGTGTTAACACTTATTGGTGTTCTTGCTTTACCTACACTACATACCCACCTATCAATATATGTATGTATTTATGTTATTAATATGTTAACACTCATTGTTGTTCTTGCTGTGCCTACACTACATACCCACCTATATAATGTATGTATTTATGTACTTACTTACTTTCCGTGTCCAAGATCATCAACCAATATTGTGTCCCTCCAGTGATTTGCAGCCATAATAACATTCTGATTCGCTTGCCACAGATCCTCCTCAGAGCAACCTCTTTCCATAAGTGGGCAGTTCAGCAGGTGTGACATGTTCTGCGTCTCTCCACATTCACATGCCATGTTTTGGTCATCCTCTAGCATACCCCATCTGTCCAGGTTTACCTTGCACCTTCCTACACCCGTACTTAGTCTATTCAGGGATTTCCAGGTTGCATATGGTAGTTGGTGACCCGTTGGAAGTACCTCTGTTGGTTCATGGAAGTTTTCACTTACTAACCCTTCCTTCCACAGCTCGACTCTTCTCTTTTCGTTGGTTGAAGTTAGTGCGGTTGTATTCCTGAGAAAACTGTTTCTAGACTTGAGTCTTGAGGGCGGGAGGATGTGACCATAAAGCGGATGTCGAGAGTCATTCTGCTGTCTCATCTTTTCCTCTTCAGAAGCTATGGCTCTTCTTATACGTGGTGGTGCAATTCCAGTTAGTAATTGGATTTTTTCCACAGGAGTAGGTTTAAGGCATCCCGTTATGAGTCTGTTGGTTTCGTTCAAAGCAGCATCTACGTTTCTAGCATGGGAAGATTGGAACCAGACTGGAGCCGCATATTCCGCTGCCGAGTAGCAAAGTGCAAGTCCTGAAGTTCTAAGAACAGATGGTTGTGCTCCCCACTTTGTTCCGATGAGCTTTCGGATAATATTCCAATGCCAATTTTTCCCTTGGTATTTAGACAATGTTGCTTAAAGGTGAGTGTTCTATCTAACACAACGCCAAGGTACTTTGGGTTTTCGCAATTTTCCAGTTTTCTTCCCTCCCATGTGATGTTGAGTTTTGTCTTTGCATCCCGATTTCTCAGATGAATGATACATAGTTGTGTCTTTGCTGGATTAGGTTTTAGATGATTGTTTTTGTAATATTTGGACAATTCATTCAGGGCTCTTGACAGTTTATTTTCCACGTTTTCAAAATCATCATCCTGTGCCACGATTGCCGTATCATCAGCGTAGATAAATTGCTTTACATCATGGAGTATTGGTTGGTCCTTTGTGTAAATGTTATACATAACTGGGGCCAGAACGCTACCCTGTGGGAGGCCATTCTTTTGATTTCTCCAGCGGCTATTTTTTCCTTGGAGGGAAACATAGAATCGTCTATTTTGTAAGAGTGTACCGACGAAGGATGTAAGCTTAAAATCCTTGGTAAGGTTGTAAAATTTCACTAGGAGCTTCTGGTGGTTAACTGTATCATATGCTGCGGTGAGGTCCACAAATGCAGCTCCTGATATCTTCTTATTCTCATAACCATCCTCTATGTATTTATGTATGTTATTAATGTGTTAACACCTGTTGTTGTTCTTGCTGTGCCTACCTATCAATATATTTATGTAATTAATGTGTTTGAACTTATTGTTATTCTTGTCGTGCCTACACTACATATCTACCTTTCAATATGTTAAATTTTAATGCCTTACTAAGGGCGTACCTATATTTTTTAAAAAAATATATTGAAATTTTGATACGTACAGTTTACTTGGATCAACCAAATGGAGTCAGCCAGTCCCCAGATTGCAGCAATTATGAAGAAGCCAATTTTTTCCTCTGGATTAGGACGCCATACCAGCAAGCCAACCACCAGAAGACAATTCAAAAGCTAAAACAAAAAAAAACGACGTTCAATTGACAATTCAAACCGTGGGGGCAAGTCTGGTCCAACCGGCGAAATCAAAACCCTCACGACTACCCATATCATGGATATAATAATTATATAATATCTTTAGATATCATAGAACTCCATATAATAATTATATCCATGATATGGGTAGTCATGAGGGTTTTGATTTTGCCGGTTGAACCAGATTTGCCCCCTATAAATAAATGCGCCTATAAATGAATGAACCTATTTGTAGTTGTAGGTACCTACTATTATTTGTTTCAAGAGCGGGTAGTAATTACCCATCTTACACATGACGTAATTGCCTTTACATTTTTGACAATTACCAGTGTTATCAGAGTAAAAGAAAATATTTAAAGAATAATTTATGCTCACGCATTTAAAATGTATATTTTTTCCAAAGGACTGAATCAATAAAATAGGTAGATACACTTTAATTTACTGCAATTTTTTAATATCATAAACTCTTTTTTCGAATATATGTACTGTTAATGCTTTGTTAAATACATGTTACAGATAATTTTAAGGTAATTGTTATCAACAATTTTTAACATTTTCCGGAAAAATAACCTTTCGGTACGGCGTAAAATAGTCATTATTGGCAAAACAGGTTATTTTAACATTATAAAATTCCCCTTAATTGGAACAACTATATACTTTCATTTGTGGAAATGTTTTAATAAGAAAAAATATGTTTAAAACAATATTACAGGTCGCCCAAAAACGGCATTATTTTAAAGGTTTTTTGCCTCTTGAGGGCGACATAAAACAATTTATTTCAAGACATAATATTAATTCCTTTAAATGAGTAGGAAGATGTTTTCTGAATATTTTTACTCCGTATGAAATATAAATTCTAACGCCTAATAAATTTTCGAGTTTGTTTAATGAAATATTGGCCAGTAATGGAATCGCTGCCTTTTTCTCTCCATTTCCTTTGGTAAATGGTTTTTGGTTTTTAGAGAAACCTTCGTAAACGTTTTTTTTGCTCAAATCTTCCGGAATTCAGTGATATTATCATCTATAGGTTGGTATGCATGCCATTTGAAAGTGTATATATTTCGTAATGGAAGAGCCATTAGGCATTACATTAAGAATTCAAAGACATGCTAGTTTTATTTTATGTACTATCTACTGTATTATTAAGTTTTTTGTGTATGTTTTATATATATATATATATATATATATATATATATATATATATATATATATATATATATATATATATATATATATATATATATATATATATATATATATATATATATATATATATATATATATATATATATATATATATATATATATATATATATATATATATATATATATATATATATATATATATATATATATATATATATATATATATATATATATATATATATATATATATATATATATATATATATATATATATATATATATATATATATATATATATATATATATATATATATATATATTATATATATATATATATATATATATATATATATATATATATATATATATATATATATATATATATATATATATATATATATATATATATATATATATATATATATATATATATATATATATATATATATATATATATATATATATATATATATATATATATATATATATATATATATATATATATATATATATATATATATATATATATATATATATATATATATATATATATATATATATATATATATATATGTTATATTTGATGTTTTCACGGGTGAAATATGTTATAATATTTTTATCTCGGTTTTCCCGTGTCAGTAGGTCTTGAATAAGACCATTTGTCTTCCGACGTTTCGCCTGAATATCACCAGGCATTTTCAAGGACTTAAGATTAAGAAGGACATACAATAGATTTTGACCATTCAAAAATAATAGCAAGTTTAAACAGTGAACCTCTCAGAATTTACAGGGAAGCTATAGAAATATATAAGAGAAGGGATATAATGAACAATCGGGACGACGGAGTTCGTTTGCCTAGTACCTGGAAGAACATTTTATATGACAAACAATACAATAATAATATTAATAATACCATAGCGAAAATAACCCGAAAACACAACAATAATAATATTAATGTCACAACTAAAATTAACAATAAATCACAACACAAAAATAATGATAAAATATTATTACCAACGAACACGACAGCAGGTGGGCGTGTCACAAGGAGCCAATCACGTCGCGCTAACAATATTTGACATAAGCGGCCATCTTGTACGCTACGAGTCACTTGACGGTGAGCTTTCAGTGTGAGTAGACGTGTGTCGCGCGCGTGCTTTTCGTTAAGTCCTTGAAAATGCCTGGTGATATTCAGGCGAAACGTCGGAAGACAAATGGTCTTAGTCAAGACCTACTGACACGGGAAAACCGAGATAAAAATATTATAACATATATATATATATATATATATATATATATATATATATATATATATATATATATATATATATATATATATATATATATATATATATATATATATATATATATATATATATATATATATATATATATATATATATATATATATATATATATATATATATATATATATATATATATATATATATATATATATATATATATATATATTATATATATAATATATATATATATATATATATATATATATATATATATATATATATATATATTATATTATATATATATATATATATATATATATATATATATATATATATATATAATATATTATATATATATATATATATATATATATATATATATATATATATATATATATATTATATATATATATATATATATATATATTATATATATATATATATATATATATATATATATTATATATATATATATATATATATATATATATATTGCAAGGAAAAGAGAGAAGCTGAAATTATACTCACCATAAAACCTTACCACCAGCAGTCAGCGATATTGCAATGAGACTCATTTAAAATAATGCAAATATCTCAGTATCTCAGGGCGTGTTGTTTATTGATTAAGACAAAAAAAAGAATATATTTAAGTATCAAATAAGAATTTTCTGTTCAATGAAACAGTTATTAAAACATGAAAAGCTGAGTCAGATGTGATTGTAGGGAAGACCAAGTGATGAAAGAAACGCACAAATACAAAAGAAATTACAATTTATTCATATCATGGTTGGCAAGGAGTGTTAAATATGATACAGTTATCTACGCTACCTGAACTAAGCTAAATATTTGACATTTTAATAAAATAATTTAATTCTTAAATTACAATTTACAAGTTTTTAAATGTTTTTCTAGACCATGTGGTGTATAATAAAAAGAAATATCAGACATGACATAATTAAACAGATTCAACTAAATTTTCAAATGATATCAGTATTTCATATGTTTTTTTTATAATAACCAAGAAATGAAACAGTTTTATGAATTTCCATCTTCTTGAAGATGATCAGCCGGTACAATTTTTGTGATGAGAACTACCATCGTAGTATTTACGTCGATTTGAAGTGCAATTTACAGGTGTTTTAGTCATTATCAAGTCATGATGTGCAAATATGAGCATGCACCAACCATGATATTTAAAAATTATTCATTTTCAGTCATCCATGGTGTATATAGTAAAGTACCAATGTTGAAGAATGATGAAAAGACAGCATGAACAAACAAGATAAAGAAAGTAAAGAAGAAAGCAAAGAAGCAAGGAAGCAAGGAACAAAGGACAAAGGACAAAGGACAAAGGAGGCGGTTATATTTCCTGCAAGAATTCAGTTAAATTAGCGAACGTGACTCATGCCAGATATTTTATATAGACGAGGATCGATGAAATTAGATAGAGAACTTACCCAGCCTCCTTTGAACTTAAATTTCCAGTCTTTGCTGGGTAATTTTGCGTAGGCCATTGTTGAACGATGAAACCTCGTGTCGGCTGTCAGCGTTGAAAAGAAAGGCATAGATATTTCGACCCGCCTAGCTAATCCGTTCACGGCTGTGTTCGCCTTACAACTTTTTTAGAAATATTGCCAATATTGCGAAGTGCGTTCGTTTAAGACATTTTTATAAACATTAAATTAAATTAATTAAGTAGTGACGTGTAAATACAAAAATAACGTCACAATATATATATATATATATATATATATATATATATATATATATATATATATATATATATATATATATATATATATATATATATATATATATATATATATATATATATATATATATATATATATATATATATATATATATATATATATATATATATATATATATATATATATATATATATATATATATATATATATATATATATATATATATATATATATATATATCCCGCAATACTTGTTGCGTCACCTATGTGAAATTCGTATAGGGTTGTTGCGTCCACCAACTTTTCGCGTCCGGTATACGGACGCAAGATAATTTTCACGCCAAAAACTACCATTCTGTTGCTTATACCATAGAGAATCAACTGGCAAAAATTTACATGGAAGCAAAAAAAATATCAAAATATCTTGAAATGAATATTATTAGTTCAACCATTGGCCGCACGGAGATTTATTCAGTGTATATTTTGAAGGTGTATATTTTTACTAAGCCACCGATCGTTTTGCATCCGCGGCAAAATATTACATGTTGACCTTGGCCGCACGGAGATTTGTTCGGAGTATATTTTGAAGGTGATTTATATATATGGCTCCGATCGTCTTGCGTCCGCGCTCAATACTCTTCAACCATGTCTCTGTGACCTTCGCGATAAAATGAATACAATTCAACGCATTTTAAATATTGCCTTGAAAAAGCGCGTACCTACTTACTTTTATTTTTACGACTTCATACAACTGTCGATATATGTATTGATACCTACTCTCTCTCGTGCGCGTACCTACTTACTTTCAGTTTTACAAAGTTCATACTAGGTATATGTTGATTTGATTATTGTTACTTTCTCATGCGCGTACCTACTTACTTTTATTTTTACATAGTTCATAAAACTATCAATTTGTTTATTGTTACTCTGATGCGCGTACCTACTTACTTACTATTGCAATGTTAATATTTTTTATAGAAAATTTCCATATATCTCAGAAACCATAAAAGCTAGAACACTGAAAATTGGAATAAACATAGACATATACAAAATCTAAAATGAGTTTTTTCAAAAAAATTCCAGGGTTTCTCAAACATTTTTTGTAAAGAAAAATATTTTTTTATGATAAATTTATGAGTTTAACTGCCTATGTTTCCATTTTTTTGAATATCGAAAAAAAACGAAAAACCCCAACTAGATAATTTAATTTTCCAACTGTCGATTCGTTTATGAGAATTCAATTCTCTGAATGAATCGTCCTTATTAAGCCAAGATGCGTGTACGAAAGAACATTTTTTATGGCGTAGTGGACTTTTTGCATGCTAATAACATCAACTAGAGGCCTCGCAGCATATATGTTCCATTACATGGATTTACTCAGAATACGGAGTAGAACATTTTATGTGAGTTTTGTGTGTCTGTGTGTCCGTCCCCTCTTATAACTTTTGATCCGCTCAATTTACAGAGCCCAAAATTTCAGAATATATAAAAAGTTATAGGCCTACAAAACTTTTATACTTAGAATTTTGAATTTTTGTTTCAGTCAGGGGTTATAAACTTTTGAAATTTTGGTATATTTTTCCATATATCTCAGAAACCATAAAAGCTAGAACGCTGAAAATTGGTATAAATATAGAAAAACACAAAATATCAAATAAGTATTTAAAAAAAAATCCAGTGTTTCTCAAACATTTTTTAATAAGAAAAATATTTTTTTATGAAAAATTTATGAGTTTAACTGCCTATATTTCCAAATTTTTTTAAAAACATTGAAAAAACCGAAACACCCCAACT